>CM075500.1:30261424-30546424 GCA_037950675.1 Hypophthalmichthys molitrix | reverse complement strand
AAGCGTTTTTTAATGAATCGTCTGAGTGAATGAGTCAACTCAATCACTTGTACCATTTCTGAATGAATCAGTGTGTTTGAACAAATTGTTTGAGTGAATGATTCAATGACTCGCTTATAAAAACACTGGCTGCATATAAAATCACATACTCTAGGTACTTATTTAAATAAGTAATTACATAGCAACTGCTTCTGTATAGTATAAATGTGTGTAGCACGAATGTGATCCAGACGTACTACATTCGCTACATTATCATTATCATGTGACAGTTTTTGCTGCTTTACTGCCATTCAAAAATCCTCTCCTGTGGCCTCATGGGATGGTAAAGTGTCTAAAGTGAAAGGCTGTGTATATGTGAAATTGCATATTTTATTATATCTTTTCATGTGACAACAGTGAAGAAATGACACTTTGCTACAATGTAAAGTAGTGAGTGTAGAGCTTGTATAACAGTGCAAATTTGCTGTCCCCTCAAAATAACTCAAAACACAGCGATTAATGTCTAAACTGCTGGCCACAAAAGTGAGTACACCCATAAGTGAAAATGTCCAAATTGTGCCCAATTAGCCATTTTCTCTCCCCGGTGTCATGTGACTTGTTAGTGTTATAAGGTCTCAGGTGTGAATAGGGAGCAGGTGTGTTAAATTTGGTGTTATTGCTCTCACTCTCTCATACTGGTCACTGGAAGTTCAACATGGCACCTCATGGCAAAGAACTCTGAGGATCTGAAAAAAAGAATTGTTGCTCTACATAAAGATGGTGTAGGCTATAAGAAAATTGTCAAGACCCTAAAACTGAGCTGCAGCACGGTGGCCAAGACCATACAGCAGTTTAACAGGACAGGTTCCACTCAGAACAGGCCTCGCCATGATTGACCAAAGAAGTTGAGTGCACGTGCTCAGCGTCATATCCAGAGGTTGTGTTTGGGAAATAGACTTAAAACTGCTGCCAGCATTGCTGCAGAGGTTGAAGGGGTGGGGGGGTCAGCCTGTCAGTGCTCAGACCATACGCCGCACACTGCATCAAATTGGTCTGGATGGCTGTCATCCCAGAAGGAAGTCTCTTCTAAAGATAATGCACAAGAAAGCTCGCAAACAGTTTGCTGAAGACAAGTAGACTAAGGACATGGATTACTGGAACCATGTCCTGTGATCTGATGATATCAAGATAAACTTATTTGGTTCAGATAGTGTCAAGCGTGTGTGGCAGCAGCCAGTTGAGGAGTACAAAGACAAGTGTGTCTTGCCTACAGTCAAACATGGTGGTGGGAGTGTCATGGTCTGGGGCTGCATGAGTGCTGCCTGCACTGGGGAGCTACAGTTCATTGAGGGAACCATGAATGAGCAGAGCATGATCCCCTCCCTTTGGAGACTGGGCCACAGGGCAGTATTCCAACATGATAACGACCCCAAACACACCTCCAAGATGAACACTGCCTTGCTAAAGAAGCTGAGGGTAAAGGTGGTGGACTGGCCAAGCATGTCTCCAGACCTAAACCCTATTGAGCATCTGTGGGGCATCCTCAAATGGAAGATGGAGGAGCGCAAGGTCTCTAACATCCACCAGCTCTGTGATGTCGTCATGGAGGAGTGGAAGAGGACTCCAGTGGCAACCTGTAAAGCTCTGGTGAACTCCATGCCCAAGAGGGTTAAGGCAGTGCTGGAAAATAATGGTGTCCACACAAAATATTGACACTTTGGGCCCAATTTGGACATTTTCACTTAGGGGTGTACTCACTTTTGTGGCCAGCGGTTTAGACATTAATGGCTGTGTGTTGAGTTATTTTGAGGGGACAGCAAATTTACACTGTTATACAAGCTGTACACTGACTTTACATTGTAGTAAAGGTCATTTCTTCAGTGTAGACACATGAAAATATATAATAAAATATTTACAAAAATGTAAGGGGTGTACTCATTTCTGTGAATTGCTTGTGAATTGAGATTGAATCGAATCGTAAAATTTGTGTCAGTATCCAGACCTAGAAGTGCAATTTCTGATGCAGCCATTCACTTGATTTGTTCCTGAATGAATCATTTTTTGAACAAATTGGTTGAATGAATGATTGAATGACACTCATTGTTGCCACCTACTGGCATAACAATGTAACCTTCAGAAAGAGTCACTGAAAAATGTCCCTTGTTGTTTTTTTATTAAACAGCATAATAAAAGTATTTAATACATATTTACATTTAATTAGCCTAACATAAAGTCTCCAAGCAACATAGCAGCTTGGCACATTGATATAGAATATGTGGCCACAGGTGTAGGTTTATAATGGTATTGAACATGACTCAATCAGTCAGAGTTTAGAGAAACTATCCATTTTAAAAATGAGATTTTGCAGTATGTTTTTATCACCTGCAGGCTTCAGTACAGTTCAGTTTTCCTGTGAGATGTCAAGCCATTGACCTCAGCTGCAAAAGCCCAGTCGGACACAGTTGTTTCTGCAGACGAGAAGTAAAATTTTAATCGAGGACGATCACGGTCACACCTGCCACTCGCATGCAGCCACATATATGCCTTAAACCACACACAAACACACACATCGATAACACTTGCGCTATTCAGGTAGGACCCATGTTTACACACGCAAATGTTCCGCTCTTCTGATCGGCGGTGTGCATCAGCCTCCACTGAAGAGAAATTGTGGGCAATAACATTTGACATTATGGATGAATAGTTTTGCATGGAATTTTCAGAATGTATCTCTATGGCAACCAGTAAAACCCAATTTCACCGACACTGAATCATAAATTAGGCCGTAATTGTCGTGTCCACCCAACTGCTCTCTCTCACCATATTTAGTCACACATGCTACCACATTCTCACGCTTTTCTCTGTCTTCTCTCTTTCACTTTCCCGTTTTTTTTTTTTTTTTCTTCCTTTGGTGTACTGCCACACAAACACACTTCATATAGAATTAGAGGGGAATTCATAAAGAATGAAGCGTTCTTGCTGATAGCAACATTTATTTGAAAGCAATGTCTGCATTGTTTTAGCGCCTGTTTCAGTAAAGGAATTATGCGAATCGGTAACGGTACAAATGGACCCTTAAAATCTATACTGAACACAATTTGCATGCCAATTCCCAGTCTTGCAGTTCCAAGTGCACACTTGTAGAGGATACAGTAGACTGTTGCAGTATGCTGTACTTTACTGGGACTGTACAGCATTTATCCTCCACTCTATAATTCTGTAAAGCCTGACATTTTAAATGATAGTCAGAAAAATGTATGTATTTGAAACTAAATTGTCTATTGAACATTTAGACAAAATATATTGCATATGTGTTTTTATGCATCATATTCAATACATCACACTGTAAAAAATGCTGGGTTAAAAACAAACCAAGTTAGGTTGAAAATGGACAAACCCAGTGGTTGGGTTAAATGTTTACCCAACATGCTGGGCAGTTTTATTTAACCCAACTATTGTTTAAAAATTACTATATGGCTGGCTTATAATGAACCCAAAATAGGTTGGAAATTAAAAATCAGACACATAATTACTAGAGGCAACAATAATAATCAAAAGGTTAGCATTTATTAATAAGCAATTTAATGTTTATTGTTTAATTATTATTCATTAAACTTATTAATAAATGTTAATACATACTTTTTAACATACTTTGGGTTCATTTTAGGCAAGCAATACAGTCATTTTTAAACTATAGTTGAGTTAAATGAAACTACCCCGCAGATTGAGCAAACATTTAACCCAACCGCTGGGTTAAAACAACCCAGTCACTGGGTTTGTCCATTTTCAACTCAACTTGGGTTGTTTTTAACCCAGCATTTTTTAGAATGCAGGATATTATGGTAATTTATTGATCACAACAAAAAATATCTTTCACTGTATTTATAAAAGAGCATTTTGATTGATTAAATATTTTTTTGTTAATAGAGGAACATTATTAGGCTTTGTGGTTAGCAAAAACTAAAACTAAAGTCATGTTCTAAAGAAGTAATATAAATATATTATAACTGTACATCTTAAAATAAAAATTAAATATGCATAATAATATAAACATAACTGAGACAAATAATATAAACAAAACTTTACCAAGAATAATTTTACAGTGAAAATCAGTGGTATTTTAATAATGATATAGCAGGCTATATATATATATATATATATATATATATATATATATATATATATATATATATATATATATAACAACATTTTCCACTCTAAATATATCTTAATAAAATTATATTTCAATTTTCCATTCATTTAATTTAGTGATGGTTGAAATAAACACACCTGATTTAGTATTGTTTGCAAAAGTGATGCAATGGTTTAGTGAATTTGTCCCTCAGCTGTGTTTGTACTGATGGAGAAAAGGAAAGGTACTGCACAGCGAAACAAAGTTTAGCAGAATTAATTTCTCCTATCTGGAGCTTCAGGCACACTGAATCTTGAGAGAGTGTCTGAAATAATTCTCTGGTAGATTAATGAAGTCCACATCGAAATGCCAGTGGAGGGTAATAATTAGAAACTTCAGCATGACAATTATGCATTCTAATTCTAATAGAACGTCAAATCGTCATATTTCTCCACCGGCAATGAGGAAACGAGCAGAAGTCTTGTTGGAGAGCTTTTAAATACCTTCTGATCACGGTTTGAATTATTGCCTTTAATTTTAACTTCTCACACAAGCTGTGTGAATTGATGAGCTAAAAACTAATTTGGTGAAGGTACTTTCAAGAAAAACTGAGCTGAGTTATCACAGTACCAAAATTTCAATAATACTGGTGAAAATCAATTATTCCTTTTATTTTAAATGTTAAATATTAATATAAATATTAACAAATTGAATTTATTGCATGTACTGTTGGTTTTAAGTGTTTATTATTTAAATAAACATTCCTTTATCAAGTTTATAAAAAGGATATAAAATAATGAACAAAGACCATTAATATAAAAGTACAATAAAAAATTCAAAAGTATATTATATTATATTATAAAAAAAAGTATCAATACAAGCCAATGCAACTGATACTGTTAATTGATTAGTTCACTTCAGAATTAAAATTTCCTGATAATTTACCATGTCATCCAAGATGTTCATGTCTTTCTTTCTTCAGTCGAAAAGAAATTATGGTTTTTGAGGAAAACATTCCAGGATTTTTCTCCATATCGGGACTTCAACGGCTACCAACGGGTTGTAGGTCAAAATTGCAGTTTAAATACAGCTTCAAAGGACTCTACACAATCCCAGCTGAGGGATAAGGGTCTTATCTAGCAAAACAACTGTCATTTCCTAAAAAAAAATAAAAATGTATATATTTTATAACCACAAATGCTCATCTTGCACTGCTCTGCGATGCGCCACAGATTACATAATCACGTTAGAAAGGTCATACGTGACATAGGCGGAGGTACCGATCAGTGTCTACAGAGCGAACGTGCAAAGACTAAGTCAAACGCCCTTTACAAAAAAAAATAAAACAACCATGTCGGACGATTTTGAAGTTGGAGGAGAAAATGAGATGGAGTTTTTTGTCCTTCTGCGGTACTTCCGCCTACGTCACACATGACCTTTCCAACGTGATTACGTAATGCGTAAGTCCACAGAATGGAGAAAAATCCTGGAATGTTTTCCTCAAAAACCTTAATTTCTTTTCAACTGAAGAAAGAAAGCCATAAACATCTTGGATGACATGGGGGTGAGTAAATTTTCAGGAAATTTTAATTCTGATTTGAACTAATCCTTTAAAAGACTGGTATCTTTTTGCATTTAAAAGTACTAAAAGTACATTCAGCATCTCTATAACTAATATTATCTGTAAGTGTGTTCATGAACATGGAAATGGTTCACAATTGTGGAAATGATTAATGTTTTATGTCAGTCTTCTGCTTTGCAAATAATCTAGAACATACCGTGTCTCCTTGCAGGTGACTCTGTGCACTCTATGATTGCAATGCGGCCTGGCTCTCAGGCCCTCAGGCACAGGTGGGGCTCAGTGAGGGGCCAAAGCCGAGGACTGGCTGGAAGGGACTTGCCTGTGGCCAAAGATCCCAGAATTAGGTAAGAGTCCCCTGAAGTGACCAACTGCCACCAGACGTACATCGCTTGTGTGTTCCCTTACTACCTCACGCTCAAACTGCCATGCCAACTCATCTTTACACTTTTTGTGAGGACACCATATGTTACCTTTGGACAAGTGAATACTCACTTAAGGCACATTACACACAACTTAATTGCTATTTTGTTTTTATAAAACTTACACATTTACATGTAACTTATACATGCAATTTTGTTATCTGCACAGAAATGACATGCTTCATCTCGAATGCTATACGAATTACAGCATGTCATATTACCCAGAACAGTAATTACATCTTAAGACTTATTGCATTTTTTTTGGATTGTGGGCGTTTGATGTGTACAGAGCCACAGTTTCTCCATGGTGAAACATTTCAGGTCGCCATAGCAACTCAGAAGACCTCTTAACACCTGACGGATGCGCAGAATGTTGACATTCGTCAGGATTTTGCCAATCTCTGAAAATGCACACATAGGGTTTAAAAAAAAAAGCAATCTGACCACCTATTGGGGCAACATGGTGATTGGAATGAAGCCTCAAGCCATGAGGAAATCCTTCTTTATTAATCAGTATGCTAAAATAGTTTTTGTGTGAACCTTTATAGAGTTAGTTCACCCAAAAAGGAAATTTCTGTCATTAATTAACTCGGAAGACCTTCGTTCATCTTCGGAACACAAATTAAGATATTTTGATGAAATCCGAGAGGCTTTTTTATCCTCCATTGAAAGCAACGAAATTACCACATTCAGTGTACAGAAAAGTGGTAAAGACATTGTTAAAATAGTCAACGTGACTATAGTGGTTCAACCCTAATTTTCTGAAGTGAAGAGAATACTTTTTGTGAGCAAAAACAAAACAAAAATATCAACTTTATTCAACTACTTTGTCTCTCCCGTCATTCTGCTACACTATTTTCTTTGCAGCGCTTCCAGGTTCTTCATCCAAACGGCGGCTCAGTATTGGCCAACGGTGTTCACGTGAGCAGCATGAGGCATGCGTGTGATGCTGATGCAGGAGCCGGCCAATAATGAGCCGGCGTTCGGACGTAAATATGGAAACGCAGCACTGCGCCACCTGCTTAACAGACTGACAGAAAAGCGGAAAAATTGTTGAATAAAGTCGTTTTTTTTGCTTTTGTTTTTGCGCACAAAAAGTATTCTCGTCCCTTTATAAAGGTTGAACCACTGTAGTCACGTTGACTATTTTAATGATGTTTTTACTGCTTTTCTGGACATTGAATGTGGTAATTTCATTGCTTTCAATTGAGGATAAAAAAACCTCTCGGATTTGATCAAAAATATCTTAACTTGTGTTCCAAGGATGAACGAAGGTCTTACGGGTGTGGAACGACATGAAGGTGAGTAATTAATGACAGAAATTTCATTTTTGGGTGAACTAACCCTTTAATGGAAATTTGCAAGCATGGAAATTTCTGTAGAAATGTTCAGATGTTTGGGGTCAGTAAGTTTCTTATTTTAACCAAGGCTGTATTTATTTGATCAAAAATACAGGAAAAAGGTACAAATTACAAATTAAAATAGCTGTTTTCTATTTTAATATACTTTGAAATGTAATTTATTCCTGTAATGCAAAGCTAAACTTTCAGTAGCCATTACTCCAGTCTTCAGTGTCACATGATCTTTACAGAAATTATTCTGATGGACTCACGGAGTGTGGTGACACGTTTCCACAGTTATCAACATCGCAAATCTTGTGAAGTTTTTTATATTCAAATTTTTAACATTTTTATACACATTTATAACACTATACTTTGTGTTATATTACCTTGGCAGTAAATGACAAAAAAAACTAATTATTACAATGGTTAATTTCTAATACAATGGCTGATGGAAAGACGTTAAAATGCTATCGCAGTTTTTTTCTTTTGCTATTACAGCAAATGCAAATACAAAAAGTTATATTTGCTGTAGTCTCACATTCACAGCTATAGAAGTTTACCCACATACCTTGACTTCCACTTCGGAGAATCCCATGAATTTCCAACAAAAGGGTCCATATGCTGATTTGGTGTTCAAGAAACATCTTTGTATTATTATCGAATTTGTATTATTATCACTGTCGAAAAAACTATATATATATATATATATGTGTGTGTGTGTGTGTATATATATATATATATATATATATATATATATACACACACACACACACATACATTGATATTTTTTGAAAAAATACTTTTTTCAGTATTTTTTTCTTTTTCTTTTTTTGATGAATAGGAACAGCGGAATTCGAAAAGAACATCATTTAATTGAAATAGAAATCTGTATATATGAAAAAGAAAATTATAGAATAAATGTTTTTACTGTCACTTTTGATCAATTTAATGCATCCTTGCTGAATAAAATTATTAATTCTGTCAATTTTTTTTTTTTTTTTTTTTTTTACTGACCCTAAACTTTTGCATGGTAAGGTATGTATTTGTGTTTAATCTAAAAATCTGCCGTTAATCTCATACTTGTAGAAAAGGAGGAATCATGAAATTAGTCTAATGGCACACTCTTTATGATAATTTAATGACCAAGTAAAAATAATATTAAAATCATATTGGTTATTTTTTTATTTATTAATTTATAGTAAGCAAAATCATAGTAAAACATTGTGAATATTCAATAAATTGCCTTGTCCTACTCTGTACTGTGTCTATAATAATAATAATAATAATAATAACAAAAATTTGCACTCAACCTTAGATTCCTATTTGTTCATCTCTTCTTTGACAATTTTTTTCATGTATACCAAATGATTTCAGAGAAGGCCTTTACCTGATTGGTGATGCGGGACACAGGACTAGCTCAAAGTCACGGTCCTTATCTCGTTAGAAGATTAATCATGCAGCGAGATGAAAACTGGCCAGAGCTCAAGTGTGAAACCGCCTCTGTTTGCATGTTTCTATCTGCCTATAGAGAAAATCTCTGTATGAGTCACTGAAATGACTTAAATTACCATTGCAAATGCGAGAGCTTAAAAATCACAATAATAGGCGACGTTAAGCACTCCAGAAGCAAAGGACAGATACATTCATAAACCGTTTTCATAATAGTGGATATAACAGCCCAAGAAAGAGAAACCTGCTCAGTGTGCCTACACAGATAATTGAATTGTCTATTAGGGAAATGGCTGGGAGTAATGACACATCATTACAGACATTAGTGTTACTGATCTTCCAGGCTTTGCAAGAATTCAAGTTTTGTGTTCAGACAGAAACAGAGAAATAGAGAGGATGGGTAAAGAGTTGCTCTTCCGCTTTGTTCGTGGTCTGTCTAAAGTCAGACTGCTGTGGTACTGGCAGAATCACATTACAACCATGCTAATTAAAGTCAGTACAGGCTAAATTAGCCGAGCTGCGCTTGAGTGGCCTCAGAACTGACCGTTCCCCTGTGCACTGGATAACCTCACAACACGCTACTGCTAATATAGGACAAATTGAGAGGTTGTGAAAGACTATCCTAAATTACCCATGCTGCATTAGGTCCCTGCACATTGTGGTGTGTGCATGACCTAATGGTCTGCATGACATCATCCATTCGGGTGACATCATTATAGTTTGAGATTCCTCTCGGTTAGGCTGACCAGATGTTCAAATAATTCCTAAAAAAAAATAAAATAATAATAATAATAAAAATTATATGAATATTTATTTTAATTATTTAATTTATTTTTATGTATATAATTATAAATTAATTCATAATTCACTGTAAAAAAAATATATTTTTCAAAGTTAAAACAAAAATACAAAAGCACATTTTACAAATACTATTTTAGTCTTTCTACTTCAAAATTTCAAGTTTAACTCAACATGTTTCTTGCCATTTCTTTATAATTATTTGTGAAATTTACTAGCAGTTTCTGAGTAAAATCTTAAGTTTCAAAGTAAATCCTATTCTTATAAATCCTAATTTTTAAACCACAATTATTTATAATTATTATATTTTCTGTGATTATACTTATTTTAAATAATTATATATATATATATATATATATATATATATATATATATATATATTTTTTTTTTTTTTTTTTTTTTTTTTTTTTTTACAGTCATAAAACTGATGAGGACATGAAATTGGTGGGTAGATGCACTCTTGTGGACGTTTGACGTAAGTGAGACAAGATAGACATGGCCAGCTGACAATTCACAAAGCCGTTATTGTGTATCTGTTTTTTTTTTTTGTTTTTTTTTTATCAGTAGTTCAGAAGTTTAGTGTGTCATTTGGAAGAGGGCCTCAATTAATAACTGATGAGACAGAGGTGGAATCTTTCTTTCTCTTGTTCAATGTGACGCAGATCAGACAAGCATTGCATTTGTGGAGTGACACACAAAAAGCATCTAACAATAACACAAGGTTCATCGTTGCATCATTTCAGCCATGACCTTGGGAAAATAGCAGCACTTGCATTTGAAGCTGTCATTATGACCTTTTCCACTGCCTCTGGTGCTTTTAATATGTGTCTGTTGGCTGTAATTTGTTTTCCATTGACTTTTTCTAACTCTTTCTAAATTTTCAAACTGCTCCAAACAAATCTTCGTAACCCACGGTACCGATCCTGTCATTTGCATGCTCCCATGAGATTCTGCCGAATGCCCCCACATTCGTGACAATCAGGGTATTTGTTTTTCACTCTTGCTGTCTCCATGTGAGGTATCCATGGTGACAGTCTTTGGCCTCTGCATTAGGCGGTCGGAATAAAGATGTATCATCAGTATCATCGGTTTAATAGTCTCCAGAGACTAGACTGATAAAGTTCCTCTGTGCTTGCTGCTGGAACACTACAAAAGAGATTTACTGCATATTACTGGCCTTTATGATCTTTTCCTTATCCTTATAGTGGCCACATTTGTCATTTTTATGCTGTATTTACATTACATTAATTTATATTACATTTACATGAATCGTTTAGCTGACACTTTTATCTGAGAGGAATTGAGGAAAACACAATCAGTGCATCAGTATGAATTTCTAGCAGTATAGTTTAAACCAAAAACCAACATTTTGTCAACATTTGCCCTCATTAAATTTCACACCATATGATTTTTCTTTTTAGTTACATTTTATTTTGATGGTCCACTTTAGACATAGACTTAGGGCCCTTTCATACACCCGGAGCAATGCGACGCCAGGCGTGACGCAAGTGTTTTTTGCTAGTTTCAGCCCCACACAGTTATCATTTTCACGTCCAGCACCCACGTTTAAATAGCAAATCCACTCGCGCCCATCTGTTCGCCCATGGGCGTACTGGTCTGAAAATGAGGTGTGTTCAGGTGCATTGTTAGCATGTTGCTATTTTGAGGCAACTAAAAACGACTGCACCATTGACCAACAAAAACCTGGTATAAAGTCAACACAGTTTTTTTTTTTAGAGTTATTTAAAGAGCATGTTAGTAATATGTGCCTATAATCTACTTGTTAAACACACAGGGACATGCAGCGGCACACAAACATGCCAAATTATGATAAAAGGATTACAATGTAAAAGATTATTATTGTGTACATATAGATAAAAATGCCTACAGTACATGTCATAATGGATAGTCATTGCATGCATCATTATTACCTATTTGCAGTAATGATGAATGAAATTGGCTAATTATTTGACCGATCGTGGCAATACATTAAACTGACTCGTCAGGTTGAGGGCGTCTATATTCCACCATGTAAATAGCAATCCGCCATGGTGCAAGCACACCTGGCTTTTAAAGGGAGTGGGAAATGAGACTCTGATTGGTTCACTGCACATTACTCCCAAAACACACCCATGACTCATTAAGAGAGGTACAACCATTTTGGACCATGCGCCTGGCGCGCCGACTATTTTTTTTCCGTCGTTAAACTAGGAAAAGTGGATTCGAATGTGCCCTAAGTGCACCTGCGCCATGCGCTTCAGACCATGTGCTTAGATCATTAAAATAGGGCCCTTAGACTTCATTATAAGTAACTTTGCAACTACATGTCAACTAAGGGCATTTTCAGACCTGTAGATCGTTTGCTTTGTAATCTTCATCTTCATTTATATAGCGCTTTAACAATACATATTGTTATGTATAATACTTACACAATACTTATTTGTTACTGTCGACACTACGCAACACTAAACGAATGTAGCAGCCATTCCCACATTATTATATGACAGTGACGTGATGTGTGGTCAATAGGCCAGTATGGTGTCCCATACTCGGAATTTGTGCTCTGCATTTCACCCATCAAAGTGCACACACACAGCAGTGAGTATTGAACACACACTCCCGGTGCAGTAGGAAGCCATTTTTGCTGCGGGGCCCGGGGAGAGATTGGGGGTTAGGTGCCTTGCTCAAGGGAACCTCAGTTGTGGATTATAAGAGTGGAAGAGAGCGCTTTTTCATTCATTCCCCGCACCTATATTTCCTGCTGGTACTGAGACTGGCATTACATGTCAGACTTTCTAACCATTAGGCCACAACTGCCAATATAACATAGCCTATATAATGCAATTAGCGCGGAAATCAAGGCTTCGTCAGGACTGCATTCTTGCAATGCACGGAGAATAGCAATTACACAAAATTTTAAGAAGAAGAGACACTCTTTGTGTAACAGGGTTAAAAATGTTACTGTAAAATGTTATGACTTTCACCAAAATTACTGTGTTTTTGTTCATTTATTAATTGTTTGGAGACCCCTTGTGGCGACATTAAGTAATTAGTGGGTCATTTGTCTTCCTTGTGAAACCACGCCCCCACCCCCAGCAGAGAAGTTTATTGATGCTGAGAGGTGGTAGGTAAAATGTGCTCAGATGAAATGAGATTTCTTTGCAGCTTGTTAATTTCACAATAATATTAAAATTGAAGTTAAGTGATATTGTGAAACAAGATGTTAAGTGACTGTGATTATATTTGATGAACTTTGTAGAGTTTAGATGCAATTTGCTCACCATGTGCGTTGCATGGCTGACACCATCTTTTTGAATCAAACGCAAGTGAATCTTTCATTTGTTTTGCTCTTTTAGATGCATATGAGTATAAATGCCCACCGTCGCCAAAGGATATATGTTTCTCCTTGTTGTGTTACAGGTATGTTTATTTGTTTGAATCTTGACTGTTAAAACTGTTCTATTGAGACAGATGCGCGCTGCGTCGCGTCCAGTTGTTTGTTTAAAGCAACAGCAGAGAAGTTTATCGATGCTGAGAGGTGATGCATATGAGTATAAATGCCCACCGTCGCCAAAGGATATATGTTTCTCCTTGTTGTGTTACAGTAAACAACGCATGAAACGCAGTTCTCTGTGTCTGCCTGTGACTTATGTGCTGTCGGATGAGAAGCGTTACATTTGGTTTTCAACTGGAATAACTAGTCCCCACTCACAGAATCAGACACTGCAGCTTTTTATAAAATGCTTTTGCCGTTATGCATTATGATACCGCTTGGTTAGTTGGTCCTCAACCAAACCGCTCCAGAGTTCGTTTGCAATCGGGCCGAGACCACCTCGTTCAGGTGATCTTGGAGCGATTGTTTTGGTGCGGATCCGAGCGTGATTGCTGTGTTCATATATGCCTAAACGAACCGTACTATGCAAGAAATTGCACTAGGTTCCAAAACAAATGCTTCAAATGAGCCAGGTGTGAAAGCACCCTAACTCTCATTAGAGTATTAGTAGACTATTAGGTTACGGTTCTGCTTAATAGAATAAGTTGATATAGTTGCAAAGTTACTTATAGTCAGTATAATGTCTGGGAACATCAAGTGTTAGCAGATATAAAGCAGACAATCTACTAATACTGTAATCACTGGTAGAGGACGTAGTTGCAAAGTTACTTATAGTAAGTAGAATGTCTAAAGTGGACTGGTGAAATTAACTGTTACCTTCTTTTTTCATAAAACACAAAATAAGATGTTAGGCAGAGTATCTGAGCTGCTGTGATTTATACTTTTAAGCTTCTAAGGCACCATAAAAATATTATAAAAGTTCTTCTCAAGTCATATGAGCTTTTATAGTATGTTTTGGCCTTATTGTTTTTGACCTTTTAACAGAAATAATCACTATGCATCTCCTTTAGTCTTTCACAAA
This sequence comes from Hypophthalmichthys molitrix, assembly GCA_037950675.1. Taxonomy (NCBI): domain Eukaryota; kingdom Metazoa; phylum Chordata; class Actinopteri; order Cypriniformes; family Xenocyprididae; genus Hypophthalmichthys; species Hypophthalmichthys molitrix. Next base: position 30,532,307 of record CM075500.1, on the reverse strand, counting down.
TAGGATAATGCTGTTGGAAATTACATTGGGGCGAATAAAAGTCAAATGTTTTGGATGAACAATCCCTTTAAATGTTACATACATGTGAGTGCGATCATGTATAGCTGAATATACGAACATCCTGTCTAGACGGTTTGATGTTACATTGACATCTTTATAACCAATCGACATCTTTATAGAGCATCAGTTCAGCTAAATGTACGCTATATTCATTAATTGTTCCCCTCTGGTTTTCTTACTGTAATGGCTGGTGTATTGATTGAAATGAAGTGACCTTTATAGACATGATGTTAAACATAATTAAAACTGAACGTTTTGTAATGTTCTACTACAGGCCAGGGAGGAGGGCTCACACACGACACATGATGGATCCATAATTATCCCCTGATCTTTACAGAGCTGGGGACAAACCTTTCGTAATGTAAACCATAATTGGGAAATGGCTTTAAAGATTGATAAGGTTTGAACCTAAATATTTATTAACTGAGCAGTTAGGAAGGTCATAGTCATGGTATAATTGAACCTTTGCTAAACTCCGCCTCCTTCATTTCTTTTTCTAACTCAGACTGAGAACACCCCATAGGAATGAACTGGAGATTTTCAGCAGTGTTATTTTAGTATTATTTATGTATTTTTGTAGTAAAGGGATAGTTTACCCTAAAATGAAAATGAAGTCATCATTTACGCACCCTGGTATTGTTCTAATGCAGTATGCCATTCTTTCTTTTTCGGACCGCAAAAGGAAAAACAAATGTCCTGCTCACACTTGTCCATACAATGGCAGCGAATAGCAAGTAGCATCAAGCTTTTAACTCTTTCCCTGTCAGCGTTTTTTAAAAAAGTTGCCATGCAGCCACCGCCAGCATTTTTGATAATTTTTCAAAGAATACACTTTGCATAAGCAATACTTTTACCGCTTGTTTCTGCTTCTTTTTTTGCCTGTGTTTTGATCAGGAGATTCTGTAGTCTTTCAGAAGTTGTGTAATAGTGCCCCCTACCGTATAACAGTGAAAACATGGAAAGCCGTAAAATTCCGTCAACAGCAGGGAAAGAGCTAAAAAAGATACAAAAGTATCACAGAAAGATTCCATGCAACTCGTGTCATATATTTCAAGTGTTCTGGGGGTATACGATAGGGTTTGGTGAAAAAATCCTGACCTTTGCCGTTGGTCTTCTTTGTACGGCGTGTGTTTGTGAGACTCCAATAGAGCCGCAGTTCACTCCATTTCTAAAAAAATATACTAAAAATATCCCTGTACTTTCTTCAATGAGTTGAATATCTCCCGACCGGAACTGTTTGTCTGATGACAGTCAGAATGACAGTTGACAGATGTGAACATGATAACTTTTTATTGTAATGAACACGATGGATATATTCACCTCAGAGAAGAAAATTGTATTTCATTTCGCATTATTAATCTTGATTTCTCACAGCTTGTGTGCTTTTTCTGGGCGAGTCAGAGTGAACTACGGCGCTAATGGAGTCTCACAAACATGCACGTCATGTAACCGTGCACAGAAGACCAATGGCCAAGGTCAAGATTTTCGTTAAATAATACATACAATTTCTATTTGTTTTTTTTTTACCAAACCTTATCGTATATCACTAGAACACTTGGAATATATGGCATGTGTCGCATGAGATCATTCTGTGATACTTTTGCATCTTTTTTAAAAGCTTGATGCTGGTCGCTATTCATTGCCATTATATGGACGAGCGCGAGTGGGACAGTTTTAAAAAATTCTACTTTTGTGCTACTCTATAGCTAATTTCGACTTTGTTTCATGATTGACGAATTTTGACACTGTTATTGAACTGAATCGAATCAACATTGAACTGACTCAAAGTGAATAATGACAATATTGTCTTATGTAGAACTGCTTTACAGCAGAATTGAATTCTGTTTACATCATTGATCATTATTTTCTTTTTTCTCACTGCAAAGATGCTTTGAAACAATCAAGCACCATATAAATAAAGGTGACTTGACTTTAGCTTTAGTACTTAAACTTAAACCTTTTTTATTTCAGTAAGCCATGTCAACATTTCTAATTTTCATTTTTCATTTCATTTAGGTTTTATTTCATTTCAGCTTTAATTCAGTTAACAGAAATGATTTTGAATAGATTTTAGGAAAACAATAACAACACTGATAAAATTTAACTGAAACTGCTGAGACAAATCAGAAGTTGGTCAGTAGTGTTTTTATGGCAATGCTTTCCGAAGGGTCATTTGGCAGTTCTAAGTATCATCATTTATATTAAAGATTTTCTGGGATGTTTAAAACAGGAAGTGGTTGGAACTGTGGGTAATATAAAAAGCCATTGTACTTACATTGATGTGGGTTTAAATCTGTCACATTCAAGCCCATTTTGTTTCCTATCATCTTTAACAAATAGTACCAAAATCAGTGATTCTGAATAGTGAATAAAAATAAATAAACTGCATTTTTAAATTGTAAATTGTAAATTGTATTTGCAGTTCAGGAAAAGTGTCTTTCAGTGCTCACATCTTTCAAAGACGTTCATGCCACACTGTCTTCGTCACATGCATAAAAACTCTTCACATCCAAAGAAGTCCAGGACATTTTCAGTTTTAAGCTGTCATTAGTAAGTAAAAGCCAAGCTTCTGAGGAGTTATTCAAATTAAACATGAGCCACCCATGTATTTAAAGTGTCAAATGTATTATACATCATATGTCATGCTGTCTGGGTATGGGGATAAACATCATCTAAGCTTATGGCTCTTAAAACTCCATTTAATTAAGAGGCACAACCAAAAGGAAACACCCACTCTCACATTATAACAATAACCTGCCTGATGATGATTGTTCTCTGACGTCAAAGCATGTTTGTTCGTGAACCGAGAGCTGTGAAGATTAAGAACAAATGTTTGTAAATGACAAATCAGGGTCAATGGGTGAATCTCGAAACAACATGCCCAGGTCTCATTTCACCACAAAATTATTTGAAATTATGTGTTGTATATGAGTCAATGAAGCCTATTGTAGGAACATTAAGGTTGTTTTCTTATTTCATTATTTCAATGACAAATTAAGCACAATGTGCCCTTAAATTATCATTACTGTAATGTGTCTAGATAATGGTGAACAATCATCTTTTTTTTTTATTTATTTATTTATTTTTTATTTTGATGTAGCAGTATCAACACATCATTTCAAAACAGATGCAATTACACCGTTCTCTGCCCATCAGTTTTCTCTTTTTTTAACACAATTCAAAACTCAACAATAAACAAGTGTTTGTTCCCGGTCCACGATGGAAACCGTGGGAGAAAGTCCGCTGGCCTCCAATGTGGAAAAGGCACACCATAGAGACCACAACATCATTACTCACTCAGAAAAGAAGGGTCAATTGTTTTATACCTCCACAAAGTCTGGCTGTAATGGCTTTACATATTTGACCCACTTAGACCAGACTTTTCTGAACACATTCTTCTGAAGACGAAGGGAAAAAGTAATCTTTTCCATAACATAAATATCATTTACTATATCTATCCACTCTTGTATTGTGGGGGGTTCAAGAAGCAACCAACGCCTTGTAAGTGCTTTTTTACCAGCAGATGTCAAAATACCAGATAGGTGTCTCTCAGAGGATCTTGTCTGGAAATCAGCATTTCCTAAAAATAATGTGGAAAACTGCAAAGGCATTGTAGTATTAAGTATGCTTTCCACTGCTTTATGAAGCTCCACCCAGAAAGGTTTTATCACTGGGCACTCCCAAAATATATTATCATATTAAAAATATGATAAGGCACTTCCACCCAAACTCCCGCCATATGTGAGAGTTAGTACATTTCCACGGAAATTTACATACATCAAGCCACTCCTCATTCGATATCAAAAAATTACCTTCTTTTTCCCATTTTTCTTTAACGTATTCTATAGAATGATTTTTTTTTTTAACCTAAGACCTTTATAAAATTTAGAAATGACACCCTTATTTAAATCACCTTGGTAAGCACCTATAAATATCTTCAATATTGGGTCATCAAAGTCTGTCTTATTTTTAATGTTGTTTTCAAAATGATTGCGTAGCTGGAGATATCTATAAAGATCAAATTTTTCAAGACAGTATTCTTTCTTCAAACTTTCAAAATCTTTCAAATCTCCCTTTTCTGTAAGAGAATAGAATGTTGTTATTCCTAACAATCATCACTTTAATCTCTTCACTGTAATACAATTGGCATAAAGTATCAAGGCATAAAGTATACAAAATTCTAATGTTATGTATTTTAATACTTAAAAAAAAAAAAATTATATATATATGTGTGTGTGTGTGTGTGTACTTGTATACATGATTCATGAGGACACAAATGTGTATAATGTATAATGACATAGGTATTACAACATAAACATGGTTTATGAGGACAGAATATATTGCTCAGAATATAATTTCTTTTTAAATGAGCTGGAATATGAATATGAGCCAGACAGGTTTTGTGAGATTATTCTTGTTTCAAAGGCTGAAGCCAGTCACTGTAAAAAAGTGAAAGTATAACATTTTTTACTTTAATGCTGCAGCTATTAACACACTTGACTGATGGCTGTTTACACGCATGGACACATGACCCGCATCCACCCCCATATCAGATGTGCGGTTCTGCCACAGCATAAAGCCCTGAATGAAAGAGTGATGAACTCTGAAACACTAGAGTTCATCAATAGGACAGTGGCTATGTTCCAAAACAGTGATTTGACTTCATAGGTAGAATTTTGTATGATCCTTTACAGAAAAGAATCCCACAATGCTTTGCTACCAGCTCAATACAAAATAAAAAAATAAAATAATAAAAATGTCAGATGAAACTAGAAAATGATGATTATAAATACAATTCATTAAATACAGTGTTATTTTATTACTATTTATAAACTCTTATAGTAAAAAATATAAAGTTTTTGTTGTTGTTTATATGTCTATCTGGTGTTTTTAACATGCTTTAAGACAAACCATGTGCAAATTCATAAGTCAACACCATTGCTGAGTATTTTCTCTTTAAAACTGCAGTAAACCAAAGACAGTCTCAAACCTGCGGTTTGAAATCTCTGGTGTTTCTGACGTCACAAACTACCTTGTAACCAATCACATCAACGTGGCTTTAGCATATCATTAACTGACTGTGCAAGGGAGTCTCAAAAGAAGGTTATCCCGGTATATTTTTCTGTTGATATGAAAAATCTGGTAGATTTAGCAATATAGCGTGTGTATGATGTATATTATGATGTTATGATGAACTATTCCTATCTCCACTGACGTTCTGAGTTGTTCAAAGTGTTTCTAAGGATACTGATTTTTAGAAGACAGCTGTCTGACTCGTGAATGTGTACATGGTTTGTTTAACATTAGCAACACATTATTAGCTGTTTGATAACGTAGTCAAGCAAAACGCTAATCATATTAATTACCGTTATGTGTCCAATGTTGTAAAGAGCGATACCATTGTGCAGCGATTAACCTCAGTAAGTTGACCAAGTGGATCTCTGAGCTGGAAAAAATTTTAAATATGTAATTTTGGTTATCAAAGATGAGTTTTAAGGGTTAAAATTATTGACTACAGGGGGACTTTAATATTTTTAATATATATTCATATTTTTATAATAAAATGTTTTCTTTTATATTAATTTTCTTGTTTTTTATTATTTATATTTAGGTTTCATTTGTTTTTATAAAGTTATTTATATTCATTTTAGTATTTAAACTTATTTTAGTTTAAATACTAAAAATTTGGTTTATTTTAGTTTAGGTTTTTTTTTTTTTTTTTAATGTTTAAAGGGTTAGTTCACCCAAAAATGAAAATTCTGTCATTAATTAATCACCCTCATGTCGTTCCAAACCCATAAGACTTTTGCTCATCCTCGGAAAACAAATGAAGATCTTTTTGATGGAATCTGAGAACAGGAATTCATAAAAAGTGATAGAGTCTCTTCAGAAAATTTGGATTAAACCGCACTAGTGGGCCCCGGTTGAGAACCACTGGTCTATAGCATTGTTAGCATAGCAACATGCTAACACTAACTCCTGAAATCAGTTAGTCAAGTCTTCCATGTGCTTCCAATTTCTGCATATGTAGAGAGCTCCGAATCAATCACTTATAAGGTTTCAGTTAGAATGTTGCCTTAAAAGGCAGTGGACAGCAAGACAGCTCGCTAGCCGTTATGTTTGGTTAATGGAGTTCTGTGCACCGTCTAACCATTGACACTTCTCTGACTTCACAAATCGCAGCGGTACGAAACGTCAGGAGGTCTTGGAAGTGTCTGTCACAACCAGAACCTCTTAGGTGATCATACTGTCCAGGCCTAGATCGTGTCTGAACAATCTTCACTGATCGTTCGGTAGCCAACAAGCACAAAAGCTTCCCTGATGTGCTTTGAATCAAACTGCACCTTCTTACTCTTGTCCTACTTGCTCTTTTGTGTCAATAATCACCATAATCATGACGGCAATCATACAGGATAAGTGGACCTCTATAGATAACCCAACACAGTTTTTATTTGTAGTCTTTGTTGCTGCTCTTTTCTGTCTCGGTTTGTCTGTCTGTGCGTCTGTCTCTACACGAGACCTTCAAGTCATTCTTTTACAGCCGTAATCATTCCCTCTAAAGCCATTTGTATGGCAGTGTGTTTCCATGGCAACGTCTTTCACCATTTTAGTGCCGAAAGTGAATATGAATATGTTTTATTTACACACACATTGTCCCAATTTATGCATTTTTATTAATCAGAACTGTTTTATATGAAACAAATAGCTAAATCAACCCTCCCGACTGTCAACCAACACAATATTAAACGGAAAATAAAAACAGAAAAACGAGAGATGAGAGGCTATTTTTCCACTTAATGCAATTTGAGCAAAATGTGGTTATCTTATTACAGAAAATGGCATAGCAACCATCTGAACAATCAAAATCACTTTTGAAGTGACGTGAAATAAGAAAGATTTAGAGTAATCAGAGCCCGGAAAATAATCTCAGAATATACTAATTTCAGGCAATTCCTATGTGATGAAATGAACTAATGAGAAATTAGTTTTGTTCCTATGCTAATGCAGCAATGATTAAGCTGTTTTACATTGCAGAGTGTAATCCAATAGACCGGTAACCCAGAAGAAGTGATCATTAAGATTCAGCCTATTCATGCCGCGGGTGCTCCGTAGGCAGGAGATGATGTGCCCTTCCCCCTAATGAATGAAAATCAGCCATGCCTGGCTGCAACAGCACCCCCCCCCCCCCCACCCCCAAAAAAATCCCACAATCCTCGTTCCATTCTTATTTACAGAATCGAGATATAGAGGTGCTGCTATATTAGGCAAAGTGCTCTTGTCTCGGACTGGAGCATGTTTGCTGATTTGGTTCTCCGAAGAAACCCTTCATGGTCTTTCTGAGTGTGTGCCTTCCTAATAACCCCTTATATTTCACAAACAATCATGAAATTTTTATCAGCACGCTGCTTCTTGCAGCTGCGCTGGAATGAGAGGATTAGAGCGTGTTGAAACTAGGCTGCCGTGCACGAGACGAGCGCAGGATGCTATAGTGCACAGGTTAATTTCATTAAAACGCCAACCCGGGACCGGGAGATGCCGCCGGGGGAGCTTATCATTCAGCTGGCCAACGGAAGGGGAGTCTCGGTAAAATACGACTCGAGCAGCCGGCTTCACGATGGCTTCTTCTGAAGTATGATGTCTCGGAGAAGCTGGGGAATCTCGGCCCCCGGTGGGCAGGATAATGATGCTGGCGAGGATGTGAGGAAACGATTCTCTCTCCTTCTCCGTCTGCGTTTCTACGGCTGTGGAAGAGGAGGGGGAAATCGCTGATCCGTTTCCAGCCAACGGATTCCATTCGAGGAGCGACACTTGCGACGCACACAGGTGCCCGTTTCTTTCCAGTGTGGTAGTAAAGGCGTGTGAGTGTTTGTTTATTTGCAGTGGTATAAATGAGTGAGAATAGAGATGTCAAAAGGGGACAACGCAACCTCCATCATAGATTGATTGAAAGGCTGAAAACAACAGGGTGAAAGAGCAAGAGGGAACAGATTCCGAGACGGTGATAAATACTCATAAGGCACAGCGCTGCTTTTCCGGTCATTGGGAGAGAGAGAGTGAGAGAGAGAGAAACATTTGTGTGACGTGTGTGTGTGTGTGACAGCGTTCCCTCAGTGCGTAGCAGAGAGACAGGTCTGTGCGCTGACACTCACTCAAACGGGCTGATGCACACTGGAGCTGCGAGCAGGACCCTCTGGGAGACGTGTGCCGCTCGAACTGTCGGAGATGCTTTGAAGACTCGGAGCTCTGCTCTACACGTGTTGAATCGCATACCTGCCTATCCCTCTGCGTCTTAGAACACTCCACACGCTCGTGCATTCGCTCAAACCATGGATTCTCTGGCCAACGACACGGACGGGCTGGAGAACTCCTTGAAGTACTCCAAGTGCGACCAGACGGAGAAGATGTGGATTAGGCTGAAAGGAATGTAAGTGCTTCTTGTTTCATACTCTTTTATCAGCATGACTGGAAACCCTGGTTTGATTCCTGGCAAGAGAGAGAATGACAGAGCTGTTTATGAGCGGTATGGTTGTGTTCACTGCTGGGAGTGGGTGAATCTTGACTCTTGGGGCAGCAAGTGTGTGAATGTAATACTAATGAGACTGTCAAGCCTAATCAAGCAATGTTGTTGTTCACATACTTGCTTCTACTGACAGTTTTGGTTAATGAATTCAAATCAGTCTTGTAAGGTTTGGGTTCAGCGGTGTTTGGATTGTGTCATTTTATGGTGAAACAATCCAAACATAATTTTTTTGGATTTAATTTTTAATGAAAATATGACTGCATTTTGCATTTTACCACCAACTTTGTAGTTAGTACAATTACAGCTAACAGTAGTATTGTGCACAATATGCAAATTTAAATGTTAATTTAACATAAATTTAACTTGTTTTTTTAGCAACAATAATTAATAATGGGTCATTTATGAAACATCAAAGTTAACTAAAAATACCAACTTATTTTTTAGCCACAATAAATAATAATAGATCATCTATCAAACTTAATATTAAAAACAGAAATAAAGCCATACACACTTGGACTCATACAATGCATAAAACCAAGTTTAAACAGTTAGTACATTCAGAAGTATCAGTAGTTCATGTTATACACACAGTAAAATTAATTTAGCTGTAATTTAACATTACTATTCCAGCTTATTTTTCTGCTATAATGATTAAATAATGAATCATTTAGCAAACTTTATTCAAAACAGCAATATAATGATAAACTTTGACTCTTTATTCAGTACGTTTAATTTGACTTAATTCTTTTTATGGCAATAAATTCCTATTTTCCAGCATAAAAAATACTTTTTGTTGTTCTGGTCACTGCTAAAATATAATAACGTTTAGTCTAAAGTTAAATGTATCGGTGTTGGAGCAAAGGGCACTCAAATCAAGTGCTGTGACCTATAACAGAAGCAAATTTGTAGAAAGTCGGAGTAACTGAATGGCTGATCCCGGGATTTAAACCAGTCTAGTTCCATCACCTCCCTGCAAATCTCATCCAAGCCTCTTTGGATCTATTCCTATAGACCGATCGTGCTCATCCATTCATCCCATTTTAGGCAGACAGCGTTGTTTTGGGATGCGTTGAAACGGCCCTACTGCTCAACATCCAGTCCACAGTTGTTCCTCGTAAACTCCTTGTTGGAATAAACACAATCAAGAGCAAAATTAATTATTTTATTCTGTTAATATATAATCAAATGCATTAGCGATTGATTTGCAATATGTCGATTTTCAAACCATCAGTCTAAAACACATCAAATAACAGCTGCTCCATGTGATAACTAATTCACTGCAGCGGGAAAGTGAGAATTCCTTGAGATCCTGTTTTGCTTTGTTCACACTGGAAAGAGAGCATGCTGTTCTTGTCAGTCCTGTACTTTACACACGTAAAAGTACTTTCTCCCATGGCATGTGCTCATTATGGCTGCAAGCTAATGTGCTTCCATTTTTTGTCTTACAGGCAGAAGTACAAACGCACATCTCAAAGGTAAGTCCAAAGTTGGTCTCTATTTGTGTCGCAGCAATTCATTGGAGGGACATTTCATGCATGACAAGTAATGCAAGCTAGATGAATTGAACCGCAATCTTATCACTCCAGCTGGGTCACTAATGGTTTCATTGCCACCTCCATAGTGTGGGGGTTGCGTAATGGGTAAAGATCTGGTGTGCTAACGTGAAGGTTGCAGCTAAAATCATGATTAAATGGGCTGATCAAGGAGCTGGAGAGATATTGACATTACAATCCAGCGCTTTCACCTGTGCCAATGAACATGGTGCTTCAAGGAGACCATCCCTGTAATTAGGCTTTGTTAAAGGGCTAAGCATCTCAATCCAGACAAAACCTCAACCAGGAACAAGACATTGGAGTTCTTCCATTTCCATGTGTGATAACCCACACAATACAAACTGCACTCGCTGTCTGATGCTGTCTTATGATGTACGGATTACAGAAGTGGGGCAGCTCTGGAATGGAACGCTGAAGAGATTATCGTAACATGTGCATGGCAGATCTGTATTGATATTCCTAAAACATTCTGGTTAGGGTTTGTTCTAAAGCCCTGACACTAAGTATTGAATTTGTGCTATTGATTCAGCCCGAACCGTTGACTAATTTCGAACCGTTTTGTGGACAATTTTAGCCTTGGGTGTGCTTTTGTACAATTGAAACTTTCATGGAACATTGATAGAACACTTAATGTAACCAAGAGCAACAATGTCATCATAATAGCCACATTCTGAATTATGATTGGTCTTCTTTCTTACACCTATTTGAGTACTGATTTGTGATGGGTTGCAGTGCACAGGAAATGTTACAATACCTAGTGAGATTCCTACTGCCTACATTGGATACTGCTTATATAGGCTGCACCCAAAACCTGAGATGGAGACGACTCACAAATTATTTCAAATAGAGTTTGATGTTGCTAAGCTAACAGCACAATACTCTAACATGTATAAATGCGTAGCATACACATACTTTGGGTAAAATAGTCAATTTTTTAATTAAACTGATTTTTTCAGCATTTCAGTGTTGTCGACATAGGGACATACAGTGTTTTCCGAAGATTGTGTGAGGTTTTGGACAATATTAGTATGAAAAAAAAAATGTGGCTTTGAAACAATTTTCACTCAGAAATTGCTCAATTTCACAAATAATTATAAAGAACGGCTCTACAGAAGGTGATAGTTTCATTATTCAGCTCAAGTCAGTTCAGTGGGGCAGTTGTGGCATAATGGTTAGAGAGTTAGACTGGTACCTCGAAGGTTGTGGGTTCGAGTCTCAGGAGCAAGGCACCTAACCCCCAGTCGCTTCCCGGGCACCACAGCAAAAATGGCTGTCCATTGCTCTGGGTGTGTGTCCACAGTTTGCAGTGTGTGTGTTCACTACTAATGTGTGTGCACTAACTGGATGGGTTAAATGCAGAGGACAAATTCTGAGTATGGGTTATCATTCTCGGCCTTCGTATGTCACTTATGTTGATTCAACTCAGTTCAATTATTATTGATGCTGTTTCACTTGGTTTTAGAAAGGGGCATGGTCAAAGATGTCCATCTAGCACATGTTTACATAAAAAACAACGGAAAAGCAGCACAGAAAATGTGTTCTGTGTGAACAGCTTTGTTATGTTTTTAAAATAACGAAGATCTCTGCATTGAGCTGCTTTATTTTGGCATTGTTTTGAATGAACAACGCAGCAGCGCCTCATCAAGTGTATTCAACTGGATAGGCTAAGAAAAACATTAAAATGCAACAACTCTTACATCATCATCACATCTCATGCGTCACTGCACTGTAAAAAAGAATCGTTGGTTTAACTTAAAGTAAGTTACCTGGTTGCCTTAAAATTTTAAGTTCATTGAAATTAAGAATTTGAGTTAAGACAATGAAAGCGATTGGTTTAATCAACAGAAACTCAATATATTATGTTATCTTAACCACATTAATTAGCTAAGTTGATTTGACAAAAGAAAAAATGTTGTGATAACAAATCATGAAAATAATTTTTTACACTGTGATAAGGGTGCCTGACACACACCTAAAATTTGAATGCACCATTTTTTATTTTAAATTTGAAGAATAGTCGAAATTCAAATTTGGCAGCCCTATGCTGAGTATCAAGACAACAGCAAATGTAGCTTTTTTTTTTTTTTTTACCAGAACTAAATGCCTTTACTCAAACTTGAGCAATATTCCTTTGCTGCCTTGCAAACAATGCTATTTCCTTTAGTAAATGCAGATTTAGAGATCCATGTTAAGTGAATAGTATAGCCAAATAATCATGACTGAATAATATTTGCCAAAGTGTTCAAAGATGTAGTACATAAATAAAACACATGTCAATGTATTTCCTTTCTGTCTCTCTCTCTCTCTCTCTCTCTCTCTCATACACACACACACACACACACACACATTTGTTTTTGTGAATTGTGGGGACTCTCCATAGGTGTAATGGTTTTTATACTGTATAAACCGTATTTTCTATCGCCCCTAAACTACTTCTAAAAAAAAAAAAAAAAAAAAAACCTTCATTCTGTATGATTTATAAGCCTTTTGAAAAATGGGGACATGGGGTAATGTCCTCATACGTCACCCTCTCCTTGTAATACCTGTGTCATACCCATGTCATTATACAAATTTGTGTCCTGATATGTCACAAAAACATGCACACACACACACACACACACACATACTTTCACAAAGCATTACTGACTTTGAAGGGCCCTGATGCCTTCACTGGCCCTCCTCTATGTGGAAACCTCTGTCAAGCTCTTTTGTGCAGGCCAATCAGAGCAGTTTAGTTCAGGTGAAGTGGCCCTCACACACACCCACATTAATGCCTCTGATGCTAAACACTCGCCTGCCCTCAGTAACTGCCCCACATTTATGTAATGCACGCTGAGAGGTGCTACTCAACAATGGCCTTCCTTCAAAGCACAGCTCTCCATTATCAGTTAGGCGGACCTCAGCGTGTGTACTTCAGAGATTCTGTGGAGAGGACAACAACATCTCTGCATCAGTATTCACCTCAGGAAACAAGAGTCGATTGGTAATTCATGTGTCAAAATCAGTCATGTGCTGAAGGTGTGATGTGGAAAAGTGTGGTTACTGTAATTGGGTGAATCTCACAAAACCCAGGTCCCCAAAATCAACAGAAAGAAATAAGAAATTATAATTAGCTTGAAGACAATGAAGCCTTCTATAGGACCATTGTGATTTTATGTGACATTATTTTCATAACATTTACTCTCATTTAAAATTAAAAACGTAAAAAAAAAAAATGTGTTGTGGGGAAAAAAATATGATAGAGTATTGTTTATGTCATGGTGGAATTGATGCTGGTTAAAATATGTATGTGTTGCATTTGAATTTGTAATAATGAGAATCAGCTTTTAGAATGTGAACTAAAAAAAATTTAAATGTCCCATGCATTCAGTTTTTCCCTTAATCTCAATAAAACAAAAAATATTGTGTAAAAAAAAAAAAAAAGGAAAATAAAATGTAAAAACTTAAAAGTAAAATGTTAAGATGTATTACAGTAATTAGAATTTGCAGGGAAAATGTGCATGATTGTTACTAAAATAATGTTACAATGAAAAACAATCTTAATGGTTCTAAAAATAGGCTTCATTTTCCTTTTCATTTTAAAATGACATGACCTGAACATGTTTTCATGAGATCCAACCAATGAGATCCCATTTTGTAAGTGGTTGTTTTGTAGTGTGAAAGGTATATTCAACCACAATTAGTCCTATGGCGTGAACTTAAATAGAATGTGAGGTGACAGCGTGTGACACCTTATAATGCAGAAGATAATCAATCAAACTAATTATATCAGCAGTGTTTTAAGCACGTAGTGTTCAGCAAGCTGTCAGTAATGAATAATGTATGGTGGTCTTATGGTCTTATTGATTAAATTCTATAGATGGTGTTAAAACAAAAATCTTTATTCAAATCTTTTGGAATTCAGAAGATGTGAGTAATGTATCCACTAGAGGCCCCCATTAAACTGTCCCAACAAAGTTCATTGAAAACATTCACATGCATAATGTGCCTCTTTGCTCACAGAAACATTTTTGGAACTTTTATGCTTTACTGATTATGGCAAAGTTACCATTATTTTAATGTGGCATTGTGTCATTTTCAACTACACAGACTATTCTTGGTTTCAGCTACAGCAAAGCCACTTCAATGACACCAAATGCTTACTTGCACTGACCTTTACATTAGAGCAGCACAGTCCATAAGGGTGTTGAGTGAATATAAAAGTGTGAAGAGCTGTGCACAGGTTGTTCATGTAAGAGGCGGCATTGTGTTGGTCCTCTTTCTCTGAAAACACAACAGAAAAGAATAGAGCATAATACAGTGAATGTCGAGTAGCCATCCAACAATTTCCAGCTGTATTGTGTGTCATTATCTGTTGAAGTTAAAGACAATGTATTAAACAACAGGCTTGTGAGACAAAACATTTCCTGTCATTCTCTGAGACAAAATACACACCTAATGTCAATAAATTGCACTGCTTTTTGTTGAATAAGTGCTACAAGCTTTATATATATATATAGTTGTCATTAAGTAAAAAAAAGGAAAAAAATATGAAATTGCCCAACATATCAGTTTTTTCCCCATTTTTATATTGTGACTTAAAAACTCATAAGTACGAACTTTAGCTCATGTCTATTAGTTCTGAGGTCATGTATATGATAAAATTAACATTTGGCATGTATGTACATGTAAAAAAGAGTCTTTCTCATTTGGGAAAAATTATCAAAAAATTTGATGACTAATCTTGCACTAGAACTTTTTGTCCAATCAAATGCTCTCATAAAAATGCCCCTCCCCCAATATAGTCTGCTTGTGACTCGCAGTAGAAAATCATGTTTTTTTTAAAGTCTATTAGTTATTTTAAAACGGACCAAGCTCTTAAAGGGATAGTTCACCCAAACTTGAAAATTTTGTCATAAATTACTCACCCTCATGTCGCTCCAAACCCGTAGGACTTTTGTTCATCTTCAGAACACAAGTGAAGATCTTTTTGATGAAATCTGAGAGCTTTCTGTCCCACCATACACAGCTACGCAACTGACACTTTGACGCTTCAAAAAGATCATAAAGAGTTCATAAAACTAATCCATATGAATCGAACGGTTTAGTCCACATTTTCTGAAGAGACTCGATTGCTTTACATGACGAATAGATTTAATTTAGGCTTTTATTCACATCTAAACATTGATCAATGAACATAAACAGCAAATCTGCTTGAAGCACAAGAACAAACATCTTGCAGAAGCTTAAACGTACTGCATAACACATGAGAATAAACCTCATTGGTTCTTGCACGCATCAAGCAAGCATGCTTGAGCTTCCTTTTACCACTACTGATGTGTGCGTTGATGAATGTTTATATGTGAATAAAAGCCTAAATTCAATCTTTTCATCATATAAAGCGATCGTGTCTCTTCAGAAAATTTGGACTAAACTGCTCAATTCATATGGATTAGTTTTATGATCTCTTTATGAACTTTTTGAAGTGTCAAATTGCATAGCTGTCTATGGAGGGACAGAAAGGTCTCAGATTTCATCAAAAAGATCTTCATTTGTGTTCCAAAAATGAACGAAAGTCTTACGGGTTTGGAACGACATGAGGGTGAGTTATTAGTGACAGAATTTTAATTTTTATGTGAACTAACCCTTTAAGTTGCAGTTGCAGAATGAGCCCATAAGCGCAACTTTCAGTGTTTGGAGCATTATGTGTGTATTTTAAAACTAGCTGCTAATGTGACATCTGCAGAGTAGACCTTCCAGATATTTCTGCATTGTGTTGTGTGGGCTTCCTGTCAACAGGTTCCTGTCTCAGGCCTCGTACCACCTCTCCAGCATTTGCTAAAACATTCTGGTGATGTCTCCTGGCAACTGAGTGTTTCCTGTTCTCTGGATCTGTATTCATTTCAGGCTGTCCAGAAATTGGCAGATGTCAACAAACAGACTGGCATCCTGCGAGCAAAAAGGCTTTGGGGTGTTTTATTGTGTTACTTTAGCTTGTTTGGGAAAATGTAGCTTATTAATGTACTGTTGTTTCGGAGTTGTCATAGGGAGGCGATCATGCGCATGCCAGAAGTGAGCGTCTGTGTCTGCTTCTTGTCAGAATTAAGCCACACACACACTCTTGCATGTGGTGAGAATGAATGCTATAGTTTATTTTATCCACTTCCTCTGTATGTCTATGATTTACTTGAAAGCCATTTACTTTTATTCCATGTGTGTGTTTCCTAAAGCCAGCTAAAAACCATGTTTGGGTTAGTGCACTTTTATTTAAAAGGATAGTTCACTCAAAAATGAAGGTTTTGTCATCATTTACTCACCGTTATGTTTTTCCAAAATGAATGGTGATCACAGCTGTCCTTGGTCACACTCACAATCCACTTTCATTTTGGGGAAAAGAGCAGTTTGGACATTTTGCTGAACTTCTCCTTTTGTGTTCCATGCAAAAAGTCATTCATAACATAAGGGTGAGGAAATGATGAGAACTTTAATTTTTGAGTGAACTGTCCCTTTAAGCCTTTGTTTACACTGACAGCAAAGTGACAGAAAGTCATTTTCGATGGGATTTATCTCTTCCCACATAATAATATAATATAATATTATATAAGTAAGCAATAAGGTACGAGAGGCTGTGCTGTATCGTATATAAGTCACGGCTAAAGGGCGTTGTTAGGCACGGCGTGAAGCGGAGCTGAACCTCTTCAGCTGTGACTTATTCATGATACAGCACAAGCCTCGAGTATCTTATTGCTTTTATAAAACGGTTACCACACAATACAAATATTAAAGCCAAAAATATGTATCAATGCAACTTTCATGAAGTAAACTTTAACTAAAGCCTTCCTTCCGCCGGAAAAAATAGTGAACAGCAAAAGAAGTAACATTATTACACCATTAGATGGCGGCAAAGACTGTCTTTATGAGTGTGTCAGTCAGTAGTGAAGACTTTTACATTGAAAAGACTGAATTGTTGTGAACACGGAACAAGACACAACTGACAAATGCTTTGACTAGCGCTGTCAGTCACGGGAAAACCCCTTAACTATTAAAAGGACAAGATAATACATAGGGCATTTAAACAGATTTTTTATTATGAACATAAGACTGACCTGAAGGAAAATGATAAATCTGAATGCAAGTAATTAACTCGCTCATTCAACCTTTTTCTCACAATACTCTTCTACACAAGACAGTAAGCTTCAATGAACAATATCAATTGAGAACATACAGTTTTACAGAACCGTTGGGTGAATTGGGTGAACAGCTATTAACCAATCAGAATCAAGGACAGTTTTATAATATAATATAATATAATGCTGTATAGTATAATATAATATAATGAGTGATGTGATAATATAATATTTATATACACTACCACTCAAAACTTTGGGGTCAGTAAGACTTTATTTTGTTTTCAGCAAGAATGCATTGAATTGATTAAAATTGACAGTAATAAGAAAAAGTCTATTTCAAATAAATGCTGTTCTTTTGACATTTCTATTTAATCAAAGAATCCCGAACAAATGTATCACAGTTTCCACAAAAATATGAAGCAGCACAACTGTTTTCAACATTGATAATAATACAAAATGTTTCTTGAGCAGCAAATCAGCATATTAGAATAATTTCTGAAGGGTCATGTGACACTGAAGACTGTAGTAATGATGCTAAAAATTCAGCTTTACCATCACAAAAATAAATTACATTTTAAAATATATTAAAATAGAAAACAGTTAGTTTAGGTTGAAATAATATTTCACAATATTGCTGTTTTTACTGTATTTTTTGATCAAATAAATGCAGCCTTGGTGAGAGACTTTTCCAGAAAGATTAAAAAAAATCTTACTGACCCCAAACCTTTTATTCTGCAAACATAATGTTAATTTTTAGCTGCAAGAAAACTGATTTCTTGTCAAAACTGAATGATATCTTATTTGCAATCAGATTTTTCAAAAGGTTTGAAAGCCCACAAATAATTTTAAGGCATCCTGCAGCAGGAGCACCTTCACTACCAACAGTACACAAACCTCCAGAGCTAAAACTGCTGTCAGTGTGAACGGGGCTTCAGCTGGCAGCTGAACAATTTGTTTAGTGGACTGGAATACCAAAGCTTGGCACCATATGTTCGCCCTGAACAAAAAGCCTGTACGACAGTTATCTGCGTCCTTATTTAGAAGCCATCCAGTGATCTGAGAAATTTTCTGAGAGCATGATTTGTCCTTGCTTGTTTAACCTCTCCCTCTCTTCTCACTTATTTTTTACCTCTCTTACTTTGTTGTTGACTGTCTAAATAAGGCCACCTGACTTTGATTAGATCACGGCATGGAGAGAGAAGGGCTCCCTGACAAACAATTTTGCCTGAAAATGAAAGTGTAGCAATGCAATTACCATTTTCTTGCATTCAATCAGTGAATGCTCGAGGCCTCTAATGGTTTCGGCAAACAACCAAATCCTTGCTTTCTTAAAGAGGCTTTGGAGCTATTTTTTGTGCAATTATAGAAGAATATAGGAAGAACATTCACAACACAACATCATCAATACTATATCACTTCATGTTGAGAGCACCAATCACCTCTGTTCTCAATCGCCTGCATTGCAATCATTTTTTAACTCATCAGTGTAAAGCTGCAAAGCACAA
Source organism: Hypophthalmichthys molitrix (assembly GCA_037950675.1). NCBI lineage: Eukaryota > Metazoa > Chordata > Actinopteri > Cypriniformes > Xenocyprididae > Hypophthalmichthys > Hypophthalmichthys molitrix. The sequence continues at coordinate 30,513,559 of CM075500.1, read as the reverse complement.
AAAGCTGGCTGTGAGTGATAAAAGAAACAGAAGTGAATAGAAAACAAAAACAAAAACCCATTTATTCTTGATATGAGCACTATCCGCTCCACACTCAAGTATAATGGTTGCTATAGCAACATGAATCACAGCGTGAGGCTATAAGGTTAAATTAGGATTGCTTTATCAGTTTTAGATCAAAACAAAACTGCTACGGCTGGCTCTGGAAACAAACAAACAAAGTCATTAGCAACTAAATGCGACAAATTTTTGATTCTCGTTCTTTCCATGACATCATCTCAAACTGTCAGAGCTTAATGTAAGTGCTTTTTTGACACGTCTGTGAAGAATGAAAGAACACCAGGCTTGGTGGTACTGCAGTAATTTCTATGTCACTAACCCAACCTGATCGGCCCAGGAGAGAGAGAGAGAGAAAGAGTGTGAATTTACTCAACCCAGAGGAAAATTGTATTGCTCAGAGGTGGCTCGTTCACAGCTCACAAGACTTAAGGGAGTAGATCAACAAAATATGAAAAGCATTTACTCACCTTCATGCTGTTCCAAATCCGTATGACTTTCTTTCACAAAAGGCGAGTTTTTGAATAATACCCTGGAAGCAATTTTCAAATACTCCAAGTCTGAAAATGCTCTAAAATGGACCAAAAAAACCCAACAACAACAAAAAACCATGTGAACTACAAAAACTGGCATTTGACACTTGCCGATTCTTGCGTAAAATTTGATTTACAGCAGATGAAAAGATTAACAGTGAATAATGACTTAAATTGCAACAATCAATCACAACATATGACTTAAAAACTTTAAAAAGAAAAAGAGTCATATGGACTAAAATTCATTTTTTATTTTCAGAGGATGAGTTCCCAGATATATTTAACGTAGGATGATAACAATAATTATTGCAATATAAAATTATAGCAAAAGTTTGATAAATGTTTGATATAAGGTTTATGCACTATACAAATCATGCTGTGGGGTAATGAATATAATTACAGGATTCTTTTCATTAAGCTATAGCAGTTTTTGTGCATTTGTATTATTCTAAGGGCCAGATTTACTAACAGTTTGCGTCAGCCCAAACCCTCTTTTGGCGTTAAAAAACTACTGTCGGGATTTACTAAAGAGACACAGTGCAAAATTAGCGCTGAAAAGGAGTGGACTGAGTTGTCTTTGCGGCTGACCTTATTGCATATGCATTTGTAGGAGGTTCCCTTTCGGATGCAAAATATATGGGAGGAGAGTATTTAAATTAATCACGCAACGCGATTTACTAATGTTTACGCTTGTCAATTTACTAGTATTTGCGGCATTATTTAACGCCCCAAAAAAGCATGTCTTAACCCATTTTGTGACATGGCTGCAACTGTTGCTGTTAGGAGGAGACACCGCAGAGAACAGAGAGCAGTAGAAGGGAAAAAATATTTTCCACTTGTATTAATGTCTTTGGAATGCCAGAGGAAGACGTTATCCGAACATATTGTTTTTCAAGCCATGTATATATATATATGTGTACGTGTTTGTCAGATTACATGTAACAAGTTGTGTCCTGAAAAGCATCAGCTCTGCTTTTTCGCAACCCAACACTAATTTGGTCATTATGTGAATGATTTGACTGTGTCTGTGTTCTTTAATTTGCACGTCAGCAGTAGATCACGCGCAAAACTTGCCACTCCCATCGGCACATTTATGGAATTGAGCTAAGTAAGACATATAGGGCCAGTAAATCTGTAATCCTAACTCAATCCGTCAGAAGTTTACCCTATAAAAATGAGGTTGTTACAATTTTTTACATATTATGTTAGTGTTTTTGTTAATGAACATACATTTATATCTGCATCCCAACTCAAGCTACTGCTACTGTCAAGTCATCTGCTACTGTCAAATGCGCATTTCTAATGGACAAAACATATAATATTAATTTGTTTGGCAAGTGTTTGTCATGTTCTGATGATGAAACCACAGTTAACCCTCTGGTTTCTACAACTTTCGCCCAGGAGCAAAAATCTGCCTTTAAACTTGAAAGAAATAAAGATTTGACATTTATTGTAATAATTATATGAAAAATGGTATTGTTTGTTTGTTTTTTAATGGAATATTGCAATATTTATTTTAAATGATTTATCCGAGCACATCATCTTTTAATAATTCATGTGCCCTCGTAATATTTAATCAAATAAATTTCCCCTCCCTCTTGCAGAGACATCAAGATTTTTCTCCATATCGGGACTTCAACGGCTACCAATGGATTGAAGGTCCAAATTGCAGTTTTAATGCAGCTTCGAAGGGCTCTACACGATCCCAGTGGAGAAATAAGGGTCTTGTGAAACAATCGGCCATTTTCAAAAAAAAACAAAAAACAAAACAACATAAATGCTCATCTTGCACTGCGCTCCGCCACACATTACATAATCACATTGGAAAGGTCACACGTGACGTAGTATAAGTATAAAGTACTTATACTACTGTATAAAGAACTAATACTTTAAATTTCTAGGGAGAAAAAAATAGACATTTACTGACATATAATTTCGCCTTGAAAGAATTTTATGAGAAATGTTTGAGTTCATATTGAGAAGTCTAACTGTTAATTGCAGACTTTGAGCAGAATTTGAGCCATTGTTGTGATCTTTTCTAAACTCTAAATGAGAAAAATCTATACGCTTGAAAAAGGTCTCCATTTGCTGTCTAGGACGGAAACAACTGAGACATTAACGAGATTGGAGTGATTTTTATTCTTGTGTGAGAAGTAATAGTGCTTTTTAATTCAAGCTCAGAGTCTATTAAGATAAAAAGTGTGCTTGAATGATGTTTTTGTGTGTTTTTTAAATTCAAGAATCAACAGCTATATTTTCTCATTTTGATCATTTTAATATAAGATCATTTCCTCTTAATCAAATGTTCAGTCAAAAGCCGTCAAGCCCATTAGCACAAAAAAACATATCTTGAATAGTCTTCACATCGTCCTAATGTTGTATTTAGTGCCACTTTGAATTGCAGAAATGATTTTATGTGCTTGCAGATTTTTTAATAAGAAGTTTAAATGTCAAATCAATTCTCATAATATCATCATAAGGAATTTCATCAAAAGGGCTGTTACCACTAGCAACATACTCTTTAGTCTCATAATGGCACAAGCGATGTAAAGGGTCCTGAGTGATGTTTTCCTCAGCCTCCTGCGGGGAATGACTCATGCTTCCCCAAGGGCTTTCAGTCGGGGCTCAGTCTTAACAGAATGCGCTACAGACAAGCTAATTATCAGCACGTTAGCTTGCGTGTGCTAATTAATCCTACGTCTTGCTGTCTCAAACTCCCAGCTTTGTGCTCCACTGCCCCACTAGAACAGTTCTGCCACGTATTTGCACAGCACTGAAATCACGGCCGGGCCATATGGATCTGGAGAGCGAAGACCATTGAGATTTGTTGCAATGATTGATCTCACATACTGGTTTTTCTGTTGCCACAGGAAAATGTAGTCACACTTCAGCAGTTTTGTGTGGGAGGTCACAAGCTTCTGCGATTATGACACATACTGTATGAAGTAGTGCAGAGAGAAATCACAAATGAGATTTCTTTAACGTCTCAATTGTTTCTCCTAGACAGCATGGCAATCAAATGGAGAGTCTCCTGCCTTTTCTTCTGAAAAAAGACCATCTCACTGATCTCCAGTAGTTTCAGAAGAGATCTCAATAATGTCTCAAACTGATTTGCAAAGATGGCTTGTGCAATCAAAAGTCAGAGATCTAAATAGGAACTCACACGTCTTATCAAATTCTTTTAAAAACAAAAATTTGAGATGTGATATACATTAAAAAAGTTATTTTAAAACTGCTCAGATATGCAAAAATTCCTTGTGCTATCAAAAGTCAGATCTCAATATGAACTTAAACATTTCTCACCAAATTCTTTCAAAAGCAAATTATCTGAGATATACACTGCAAAAAAATTTTTTGTCTTGCTTCCAGTCCAAATATAAAAAAAAAAAATCTTAAATCAAGAAGCATTTTCTAGACAAGTAAAAATTATTGTCTTGTTTTCAGACAAAATAAGTCTGAAGTGAGTTTTTCCTTATAATCTGCCAATGGAGTAAGCAAAATAATCTTATTTCAAACCGAAAATAAGACTATTTTGCTTACCCCATTGGCAGATAATTTTGCTTGTTTTAAGGAAAAACTCACTTAATTTTGACTTATTTTTCTGAAAACAAGACAGTAATTTTTTACTTGTCTAGAAAATGCTTATTGATTTAAGAATTTTTAGATATTTGGACTGGAAACAAGACAAAAAATCTAAGTAAGAAAAGCATTTTTTGCAGTGTATAATATCCATATTAATTTTCTATTTTCAAACTCTGCTCAGATTTGCAAAGACGCCTTGTGCAATCAAAAGCCAGAGATCTCAATACGAACTCAAACATTTCTCATCAAATTCTTTCAAAACCAAATAATCTGAGATATAATATCCATATAAACTTTCTGGCTCTATACTGTTACTACATTCTAAAACTACATTGAAACAACCCAGCATTTTTTAAGTGTATATGTAAAAAAATACTCACGGTCAGAATGTGTAAACAGTATACCTTATATTTGTACCTTAGAGTATTAATATTGTAGATGTAAGTTATAAACCTTTTAGGGGTAAATAAGGTACTGGGTACTGCCCCAGTGACAAGCTGTTGTACCCCTAAAGATTTTTTTGTGAAATAAGTGTAAGAAAAAGAGTTAACCACACGTCAATGCAACAAAACTGAGAGCTCTAGTACTACGTCTGTCTCTGAAAGTGAGATTATTGACACCTATTTAAGCTGTTTTAAGATATTAACATATTTACTAAAGAGTGCATTTGTATTGTGGAACAAATGTTGTGAAATTATGAGGTGACAGAGGCACTTCAGGAGTGGAATGCAGAGAAAGCAGCAGCAGTTTGTTGCCATAGAGACCAAAAGCGCAACTTGTGGTGCAATGAATTTGTTCAGCGTTTTACCTGGAGTTAATCTAGATACAAAAGGTTGAAAGCATTCCACAAGACTTACAAGATGTAACCACCTTACAAGACAGAAATAGGCCAATAAATTTGAAGACTTATTTCTATGACGTGGAGTTCTGGTGAATAAATTATGTGCGGGGTAATAGAAATCAACACTAAGGCCTTGTGTCCACCTCCACCAAAGAGTTTTTTTCCAGAGGCTAGTGTATTTATCTAATTGTTTTCAATGGGAGTGCCAAGTTTTTTTAAAATGCCAACAGTGTGACGAGGTGCTGAAAGTTGATGAATATTCTATTTTGGGTAAAATGCTGCGCTCATCACTGTCACTTTTTACCCAGCCGTCCAATCACAGTGGAGGAGGGGCAGGACAAATACCACACCAACCAACCGTCACATTCTGCTTGTACACCGATAACAAACAATGACAACAAGCCACTAACCCTAACTCTAATCTCTTCATCCAAAACTAGTGCCAAAACAAGTGCGTTACATTGTGTCGACATTTTTATATTCAGAAACAAACTATTTGCGAAATCAGATACTAGTAACACTTCCATGGATATTCCGTTTCATACAAAGACCCTTTAAGGCAAGTCATTTTACTCAGCAGCCATCTTTGAAACACCTCTCGGGCAGCTATTTCAGTCATGCAAGTGCAGCTCCTATCTCTTTAAATGGGGAAACATCAAATTATCCAAAGCTGCACACCAAGCTTATACGATTAAATTTCATATTTGAAATCGCCAATGAAATCTAACAACAGCTATATCATAAATGTGGTTTCAGAAATGACACTACAGTTTTATCACGACACTCTCAAGTCTATGGTGCAGGATGGAGGTGACTTTTGACCTTTGTGTCATGAGGAGGTCATGGAAGGTAGGAGGCCAGGAAGAAGAAAACATACATTAAACTCAATGTTAGGGTCATGTGCCTTCTTTGGTGTGGTACACAAGGAGAACAGACACGGCAATCTGTACATTTGTGCTTTTATCATCGCCTCTAAGGAAGTCCAGTGGTAATCCTTTAAGTCTGTATTGTCCTTTTGAATATGGATTGTGAAGTCTGTTGCTATAGATACTGTGGCTGGTGGCTTTTATTGGGTGTTAGACTTATCCTCCATCTTTGATCCCTTCATTGGCTACTTTCTGCTGTATTATAACATATGGTTATGTTCAGTCATGTCTGTATGACATCTTATATTTGGCTGAGGTAGAATTTTCCACATTGTGGATTCCATCTTCACATTTCCATTCTGGCTTAAAAAAACCCATCAAGGATTGTGGTGGGATAAGGATTCTATACCGCAATCTCAAATGTTTTTGGCTGCATATGGTAGTACTGTTTCAAAAACTAGCATGCAGTAAGTCAAGTCAAGTCACCTTTATTTATATAGCGCTTTTTACAATGCAGATTGTGTCAAAGCAGCTTTACAGTGATAACTGGTATACAATTTTGGCTGCACAGCAGCTCTTAAAGAAAATGGTGTCAATGCAGGCTGATGCATAGCACTGTTGAATATCAAATGTCAAGTAAGTATATAAAACCTGATTGAAGGAAGAAGGAAGCAGTGTTTTCATATGCTTTTGCAAATGAGCTATAAACTACAGCAAATGTTTCTCAAAGATGTTGCTTTTAGTCTATTAATTTACTCAAAAAATAAATTAAAAATTATATTCATATATAGACAATAATTTGAATACACTTCTTCTGTAAACATGTTGCACCAATATTACAGTTCTGGCTGATGCAGAGAAGCCAATAAATATTTGAATATTATTGCCTTTATTCAATAAATGGCTGATGTTACAGTCCAACACTATTTTGTCACTAAACACTAAAAACGTAAAAATCAGCACTAAAAAAAAAAAAAAAAAAAAATATATATATATATATATATATATATATATATATATATATATATATACAAGTGAATTTATGCTTAACATTATAATTTACATATGAAAATGGATATTTATTTTGAGATTTGCTAAAGTATACATTTAACAGTGTTAAATTATTAGTGTTTTTAAAGATTAACTTGTAATAAATAGTCAGTTTTGTTTTTGTTTTCAATGTGTTCTGTTCCTCTTTTGCCTACCTGAGTTCCTAGTTAGTTTCATTGGTTGTTAATTAGTTCCTGTTTCTGTTCAGTTCATTGCCTCCCTGTGTATTTAAAGGCCCACTGAAGTGCCTTGAAATGTGCAGCGTTATTCAATGTGTTGACGTAATTTCCACTGAAACAGGTAGATAGGGCGGGACATATCGAACAGCTCCGCCCCTTTTTTAAAATAGCCAATATCGTTCCGTTTATATCACAGCTCGGCCAGAGCTGTGTTGGTTTCCTTCTAATCTCTAACCGTTTCTCCTTCTAATCTCCTTCGTATCGCTTTAAAATATAGCATTCTGTGCAGAATTCAAATGGGTTCAATACGTTTTGATCCACTTTGTGCTATTGTGTCTCTGGAGCGGAGAAGGCTGTTTGGTGGTTTGTGTGATACTAACGTGAATCCAGAATGGAAAGCATATTTACAATGTCTGAATCGTTCCTTATCCCCTGTGTAGTGCATTATTCCAGCTTCAGCGTCTATTTATAATGTATGGGGCGGGACGCTTCAGATTCTAGAGAGCATTTGATTGGACAGAAAATCTGATTAGAAGCTGAAGTTTTGTTCTTGTCTTTATTTTATGTGGTTGTGTGTTAGTTTTCTCCTGTGATCTCCTGTGTGTCTCGTTGTGGATTAATAAAGAAGTGTTTCTCCTGCGTTGTGCGATTACTACAGCCACAGAATGTGACAGAGCTAAGCGTTAGATGACGGCAAAGGTAATCTAAATGTAAAAATTAGGTAAATGAGCATGCGCAATTAAATATACAACACTGGCCAAAATATATCCAATATTAACTGATACTGATAAAAAAACTCTAATATTCACCAATATGGTACTGTGCATCCTAAAACATCTTCATTAAAAGTTTAACAAATTAAGGATTTTAGTATTAAGTCATGTAGTATAACCAAGGAGGTGTACAATACCTGGAGAGAGTTATATCCATTAGCATTCCCATTCATCTCAATGGTCAATCACGTCACTGTTGAACTGGACGCAAATGACATCATTACATTGTTGATTGGCTGATGGCACCACAACAACACACACAGCCTCATGGCCTTCAGCACTGAAGCAGTGACGTCAAAGGCAGCAGTCGTGGAAAAGTACAGGTCAATTTCGCATTTTTAAAAGCCTCCTAAAAGAATCAGGCACTGGTAACATCTACTAAAACAAAAAAAGATGATATATTAGCACTTTATATGTTAAAATTATTTCATCAGAATATGCTGCTTTTGAATGGCCGTCAATCAAGCTGCTTTTCAGAAGCAGATGGTGTAGTTACTTTGTCTACCAGCAGGGGCTAGTGGAGTAAAAGCAACATGCAAGAAAGCCATTTTGTTGTCATATGACAAGAAAACCAGGAAATGATATGACACAGGCCCTAATGACCATGTGGCAAGGTCAGTACATTTTTTTTTTAAATCAACTTATTGGATATTTTGATCTATTTATGGCATTGTAATGTTAGTTTAGGCTCTTATATGTCAAATGACTCCAAGAAAACTTCATGATATTTGTGGCCTATTGATTTAACCTTGTAGAAAACAATATAAACATTTTATAAAAGTGCATGAAGCCAACACAAATACAAAAAGTGCATTTAAAAGTAGATTTTGAAATGCTTTCTCCTTTTCATCATCTCAGATATGCTTATTTATAATTGAGCCTTATGCAGTTATTAAAATAACATCAGATATGCCAAAGATGTATGCCTAATCTGTATGTTGTATTTCTGAGCCTCATGATAGATGAGTAAACAGTTTGGATTGTTTGTATTTTATTTGATGGGCCAATTACCAGTAACTCAAACATTACTCAGGCTCTGATGTCAGATTTATCCCCATATTAGTGTTTCTTTAAAAGTTTTACACACAGTATATGCTCCATCTGTGTCCGATCACAGAGCCTGGATCATTTCGGGATTACCTGAAAGAACTGGGATCTGTTTTCGTAATGCTGACTTTATGTGAAATTTCCTACATTTGAGTTCACTTTTACATTAATCTATACAACGTTTTACCACTTTTAGCCCAGTGCTACATATTTTTATTAGTGTATGCTGACAATATATTTTTATTTTGTTTCTTTCATTTTAATTATGATAATTTATCAGGATATAATTGTATTTGGACTAGTATTTCTCATTGTCCTAGTCTTCATATTTTTGCCTTATTAGGACACTCCAGTCTCTCTCTCTACTGCATCATTTTTATGTGACATGAATATGTGTCTTGATTTTATAGGCCTTTTTGTATATTTTTTTATTTCTTGGTTGATTCAGTTTGTCAGTGAATTTGTCACGTATTAATAATGTCTTAATATTCATCTTTGAATATTTATTATCTTAATGATCCATTTTCCAAAATTAAAGGTTTGCAGTGACCCCTGATGCACCTTGGGTTCGCAGCTTTGTACTTTGGTTTGTGTTGTAAACTTTTTTTTTTTTTTTTAAGAACTGCAACTTTCTGACCAAAAGCGGAAATATGCTGTTTTACCCCAACTTTTTAAGACCCTACAAATCAAAACTTGAGTTTTGTGGATTTTAGTCCACGTGTTTTCGCTTTGAGAACATGAGAGGAAAAAAAAAAAAAAATTTTTAGACATAACATGATGAAACTAAAGCCTATTGGCTGTTTAAAAAGATGACACAAGCCCTTTCAAATGTCCTATCTCGTATTTCCGGTATCAATAAGAAGATCAGGAAACTGAATTAAACTGAATTTAATCTCTGGACCTACACTCTTAAAAATAAAGGTACCAAAAGATTTTTCAAATATTTTTTTATTAGTGTGAAGAAAATTTTAATAATCTAAAGAACCCTTTTCCACTATAAAGAACTGTTTTTTGCAATGGAAAGATTCTGTGAATGTTGAAGATCCTTCCTGGAACAATCAATGCAAATAAAGAACCTTTATTTTTTAAAAGTGTTTTAAGAGTGCACTGCTGTAGCTGATAAATCTTAAAATAAAATATATCTTTCATAAAGTCGTGCATTAAGCAGCAGTTTCAAATAACCTTTATCTAATACTACGTATTTTGAACAGTTCATAATACTACATATTTTGAACATTTCAGGCCGTGAAATGTACGTGTTCTTTTTAAAGATGGTTTTAATGATCCAGAGAACATACTGTAGTACCACTAGGCAGATAGGTTTCTTTTTTCTCTTTTTGATGTGTCTCCATCTGTATCCATGCCGTTAGTCTCTGAGATTGACATCCTCTCTCTTGAATATCATATTAGTGTTTGTAAGCATTCCTGAGTCACCACCGGGTGTTTCTCTGCCCCGCTCGGGCTAAAGAGCCAAGTTTCTTTTGATTAAAGCACGAGAGACTCCCCTGAAGAGCTCATATCTTTCTTCTTTTCTTCTCTTCTCATCATTTTATTTCTCCCTGAGGTCCACTTATAATTTTAGCGCAGTTTTGCAGTGCCAAAAACAGTCAGTATTTAGTTTTCCATGACAATTTTCCACTCTATCCCTGACCCTGACGATGTCCTAACCAGTCCGTGATGCAGCAAGCTTCAAATCAGTTTGTCTTTCCACGTGGAGATAACATTTCTCAATACAAATCACTGTTGTTGAGATAAAAATGTGTATGTGTTCAGACGTCTTCATCTGACATCAGAAAGTTGTAGGAGCTCATAATAAGCCGTTTTGTTATCTTAAGAAGTTGTTTTGAGTTTACAAGTTACAGAATATTTACAAAAGATGAACGAAAATGTTTTAAACCAAAAAACGCACACCTCGCTCTGCATCGCATAACTTTGTCCACACATCACACTAAACACAAGCCAGATTGTGATATAATTACTGTTTCCTGACATGGGTCCAGCCCCTTTTTTGACCAGACCCTGTCCGCCAATGTTAATTTGCGTGCTCGACAGCTTTTCTGGAAGGGAGAGTGGCTGTAAGGGAGAGGAGGCAGGCATTGAGGAAGCTTTTTTGCGTGAGGGACAGAGAGATAAAAGCCACCGTGAAGAGTTCAACTCTGGTGCAGGGCGCCTGGCTCTCTCTAAGTTTAACGTTTGGTGTTTGCCTGAGCGTTTTCTGTGATGTGGCCTCCATGGCCTTTTGCACTGGGCCGTCAGTGAGAAAGAAAGAAAGAAAGAAAGAAAGAAGAGAGGGAGGCTGGATCGGGCAGAGTGCACACGGCAATGTGAGGAGCAGCTGGGGACAGTCTGACTGAAGCCTCTGCTCACACAATCCTTGGACTCGTGCTCTTAAATGGATGAGTATGTGACCATCAAAAGAAAGCTTCTCCATAGACCCATATTCAGGTAAGGGATTTAGCTGTGGCTTCCTGGTTGCTCCAGTTAAATGTTCATTTTTTTTGATTGAGTTTGTCAGGAAACTCTGTTTTGAAGTTGCAAACTCCTGTTTGAAGTTGTTGTGTACTTGTAACTTTGAAGAAAGTTGGTTTCTGTGGTGCTTTAGCATGTATGGCCGTTTCTAGAGAGCGATGAGATAAAATGTAGAACAAATTGAGAAATCTGCTTCTTTTTAGATGTTTCTTGGGTTTCAAAGGAGATCGGTGTCAGCAACGTCCTTAGATTTATCAATATACCAATCAAAAATTAGATATCTCAGTATGGATTTCTCATCAAATTTTATCCAAGTCTAATTTATTTGAGCTATCCATGTGAATTTTATAGCATTATACTCTTTCTGTACAACAACAATTGTTCCATTTAGCTTTATTTCTCTTAAAGAAATGCAGGAGAAACATCTGAGACCAAGCTGAAACATAAACAAAACTGAGTTCTTTTGAGCAAACCTGTGAGCAAATAGTGCATCTAAAGTGTGACTTTGATTCCCAGGGGCACTTTCAACCATATCTGCTTTTGCTCTCTTATCAGCCACAGTGTGTTTCAAAGGAATGGAAGCAAAATACCCTTTGCTAAATGCCCCCGTCTAATGTGGTTACACAGTCATTAGAGGCAGAACATTAAGCTGTGGTTCATTGCGTTCCTCCGTTATTTCAAGCAGGTTGCTAATCGCTTTGTTGCATGTAAAATAGAAGCAGATGTGCAACAGGTTATTTTGCATGCTTTTGCATTCTTGAGGATTAGGAGATATTGGCTTTGTTCCAAACCTAGCAAGCTACCTGTGTACATAGTAGGGTACTAACTGGTATGGGACCTCATAAGTGACTGATTTGGAACACTCTACACAGACAGCAACTACTGTACATGTGTCATACAAATAGCAGTTCTCACATGAAGCTCAATTGATTTCAGCAGTGGTGGATAGTAAAGTATTTTTACTTTGTTGCTGTACTTAAGTAAATTTTTCAAGTATCTTTACTTTGAGTATTTTTATTTTGGGAATCTTTTACTTTTACCTAACTACATTCCAAAGCATAATATTGTAGTTTTTACTCCACTACATTTCATAAAAACATGTCATTCCTTGTTATTTTGAACTGAAGAAATCACCCGCTCCTAGACGTGAACAAGCTGATTCTTTTCAATTAACTTGTTAAATTGGTTCGCAAATCACACTGAATGATTGATTTGTGAATGGGATTGCATCTGTTCTTGAGTCAACAACTCACTGACTCAAATGATCCAGTCAGAGTGAGTTTCCAGTCAACAGTTCACTGAATTCACAAGTCTGGACAAGAACCAAGAATGGGAGATCCTCGGAGTTTGACTGTGTGCCCGACTAATGGTGTGAAAAATAAGTTACTAATGCCGAATTATTGTAAATGAAAATCATATTTAGGCCACTTGACGATTCATAAGAATTCATAGAGATGCCGGACTGAGCTGTAATCTATTTAAGCTCTGTCACCCCCCCCCCCCAATCCTATTTTATGCAGTAGGATGGAGTATATAAAATTGCAAAATAAATAAACATTAATCAATCAGTACTTTTAATAATTAACTACATTCAAAATCAAGTACTTTTGAATATGAGTACATAACATTTTTATTGGAGTAATATTTTATTAGGGTATCTGTACTTTTACTCAAGTACTTGATTTGTGTACTTCGTCCACCATTGGATTTCAGGACAGTTTGGCGTTAACATGTTGCCAAAGCTAATGATTTGGTACTCTTATATGCAGAAAAATACATAGTAAATATTATTTATAGATAATTTTTGTTATTTAATGAATAATAAATATGTTTATATTTAGCATTTTCCCTGCTTTGTCCTCCATCTTGAATTGAATTTTTACTGAGCTTGTTGCAGTGCATTATGGACTGCCTTCAGCATGCAGTGATGCCTTTAAATTTTGGCTGGAAGTTGTCTTAAAACTTTTTGTGTCAGAAGTATGCCAACGATGCCTATTATGATGCATGTAGTATTTATTAATATTTTGAATTGGCTGTTATTTTTGTATTTTCAGTTTTCATTTTAATTTTAGTTTAGGTTTTAGTACTTTGTGTGTCATTTTTATGAGTTTAGCTTTAATTTATTTTAATTTTAGTTTTAGCAGTTTTTAAGGGTTAGTTCACCCAAAAATTAAAATAATGTCATTTATTACTCACCCTCATGCCGTTCCACACCCGTAAGACCTTCGTTCATCTTCGGAACACAAATTAAGATATTTTTGTTGAAATCCGATGGCTCAGTAAGGCCTGCATAGCCAGCAATGACATTTCCTCTCTCAAGATCCATTAATGTACTAAAAACATATTTAAATCAGTTCATGTAAGTACAGTGGTTCAATATTAATATTATAAAGCGACGAGAATATTTTTGGTGTGCCAAAAAACTAAATAACGACTATAGTGATGGCCGATTTCAAAACACTGCTTCGTGAAGCTTCGGAGCATTATGAATCTTTTGTGTCGAATCAGCGGTTTGGAGCGTCAAAGTCACGTGATTTCAGCAGTTTGACACGCGATCCGAATCACTGATTCGACACAGAAGATTCATAATGCTCCGAAGCTTAATGAAGCAGTGTTTTGAAATCGGCCATCACTATTTATACGTTATTTCATTTTTTTTTTTTGGTGCACCTAAAATATTCTCGCCGCTTTATAATATTAATATTGAACCACTGTACTCACATGAACTGATTTAAATATGTTTTTAGTACATTTATGGATCTTGAGAGAGGAAATGTCATTGCTGGCTATGCAGGCCTCACTGAGCCATCACATTTCAACAAAAATATCTTAATTTGTGTTCCGAAGATGAACGAAGGTCTTACAGGTGTGGAACGGCATTTTGGGTGAACTAACCCTTTAATACTTCAACTTCTACTTATTTCAGTTAGTTCCGAGACAACATTTCTAATTTTTAAGTTTTTCATCTGTTTCCATTTTATTTTATTTCAACTTTTTCAGGTACCCAAAATGATCTTAATAGTTTTTGTAGCTATTACAAAAACAGATATGCATCATGTTTGCTACTACGTAGCAGCTCACTAGGTTTTGGAACAAAGCTGTACTGAGTTTGAAGTAGTTGTATGAGGGACTTTCTGAGTTCTTGGCTTTTCAATTATCCTGGGATATATTTCTGTGTGTGATTCTTGTTCTATCTTGGGGGTTTCATGGTATGTTTTGTACCCCTGATGTTCCCCTTGAGGATCCTCTCCTGCTAACTCCAATATCAGCTGTGAGGCCTGCATGGCAATAACAGATTTTTGAAACTTGCAGGCAAGGCTCTGGAAATTAGACTTTCTCTACCATTTGTTTGCAATGAGTAACATCCCATTGGGCAGTTTTACATGACATCTGCAGTCCATCACATGGACCGCTTTGATGAACTGACGTTTACTATGAGGACCAAACAGACAAAATGAATCAGCGTGATTCAACCAACCATCATCTCTTTTGTTTCCTTTCTCTGCTGAATTTGCGTATTGGTCCTGACTGGGTTATGCTTATTATGGTAGCTTTGTATTATGAATAGACAATAAATTGTTGTATCATTCATTATCTTTTTATGGCGCTTATTCTATCTTATCTTTGTGAATATGCAAGAAGAATGTCTTGGAAAGAATGAAGGGATCTGTCTTAGAGACTGAAGACTAAATTAGTAAAGTATTAAACAGACCCTATCAGATTGCATTTTTGCAGATACTATCGTAATGTCAAGGGAAAACAATGGAACATTGCACATTTTTCAGACCTGACATCTTACTTTTGCAAGGTAATAGAAGTTCATAACAAAGCACAGAGGACATCAATTGAATTAACTCCTCACATTTGAGATTAGTAGTCTCAGTTAGCTAGTGAAAAAATCACCTATAAGAGCAAATATTTTACCCTGCCTGTATAGTTGGAGTGTAGGACTGTACAGTCTGTATGGTATGGCTTTGAATACAGAAGATCATGAGTGATTTTGGTTATGAAACCTGCATGTAATTTGTTTGTAACACAAAACAGCTGTCCGTCTGCATGAGAGGGGGCACACATTATATAACCTTAGTATAAAAATATGCTGAGAAATATTTTCTGAAATGTACTACAGGTAAACTTGTATATATGCAAAATAAACATTTTGGGGTCAGTAAGATTTTTTGTTTTTTGAAAGAAATGAATGCTTTTATTTAGAGAGGATGCGTTAAACTAGTTAAAAGTGACAGTAAAGGCATTTATAATGTTAAAAAAGATTTCTATCTCAAATAAATGATGTTCTTTTAAACTTTCTATTCATCAAAGAATCCTGAAAAAATCATGGTTAATATTGATGATAAGAAGAAATGTCTAAAAAAAAAAAAAAATGTTTAGAAATGATAAAAATTAAATGATTTCTGAAGGATGTAACCCTGAAGACTGGAGTAATAATGCTAAAAATATCAATAAAATACGGTCAATAAAAATAGGAATAAAATACATTTTAAAATAGAAAAAAGTTAATGTTTTTAATAAATAAAAAGTTAATATTTCCCAATAGTACTGTATTTTTTTTATCAATTAAATGCAGCCTTGGTGACCATAATAGACTTTCAAGAGACTTTCAAAAGCATTAAAAAACTTACAGAACCCAAACTTTTGAATGGTAGTGTATTAATATAAATATGAAAAATAGCAACTCTGTGGAATGCAGTTGATGAATACAAACATTCAGTTTACCTTGAAGCCAAACTGTGCAGAATGTATGAGCTGAGGAGCAGATTTTTACTCTCATAAATTATGTACACTTGTTGCCTGAAACCACTGTGAATCAGCCTAATAGGTAGCTTTTTCTTTTTTTTCCTTTTTTTTTTTTTTTTAAATCAACACTGTCTTTGCAAGGAGTAATTATATATGTTGAGATCCTTCAAGCTTTTCATACTTGTAAGAATCTAGATTGTGCTAATTTGTCCTATGAGACTTGGATAAAATCTGTATCACATGACTCATCACTAATAAGGTTTGCATACCAGAATCAGTCTTCTATAATTTGTGTTTTGAGAACATACATTACGATATCTGATGTCTGTCACTATGGAATAAGTCAGCACAGATTTCAGGGGAAAACTCTGGCTCATAGTTCCTCATCAAAGCCAGCAACATTTAGGAAATTAATTGAAAAATATGAATACAGTCATAACCTTGCCTTATTTACCCTGAGGCACATATTACATTTTACTCTACTAGGAGATTCAGCTTTCAAACCACTGACCTCACAAACACGTCCCCTGACATTTCTGGCTTGTTTCTAAAAGAAAATTAGGCATGTTTTTTTTTTTTTTTTTTTAAGAGTAGAGAACATTGCATACCAAAACAATTTGATAGATGACACAAACGCTCAGTAAATAGTTACAATTATCGGGTGGCATTTGATCAATCACCGATCTTGTGTTTAAAGGGGTATGACACAACAATACATTTAGAATGATTGTGTTACTGCTATTTCACCCTGCTCATCATATTAATACGCTGTCTGATTAGTTTATCTTTCATGTGTAAATAGTGAGGAGTTTGTGCATTAATTGGTCAAATAAATCAAAGGCACAGTGACTCTGTCTCATTCATTTACCAGATTAATCCATCAGTTTATAATTTGATGACATATTACATAAGAATAAATTGATGGAAATAAGCCTTTTTTTTTTAATGTTTTATCCTGAAAGGTTGTTTGTAGTGTGTATTTTCAGGGACAGTATAAGTATAGAGTAATGAATGGGAGAAAATGCAACACTCTCGTCTGTCAGTTAAAAGAGCCAATAGCCTGTTAGTGCCAATAGAGAAATACAGTTGCATGATTTGATAACGAAGCAAAGTGGTGTCAGATTCTATTGCTAATTTGAAGTATGTTATTGAAACGTAATCTGTTTTGGAGATTTTGAAATAGACTCGAGCTGTACTAGCATGACAGGAACATGTCTTCCAATAATGTCTCCACCCAGCTAACGGGGAACATTCTCAACTTTGGCTAACGTTCTGGCAAGGTTATCTCAAAGTTATGAACAAACATTATTCCAGTAAAGTTAATAGAACGTTTGTTCAAAGTTATCTGGTCTTTAATAATGTTCTCAAAAGATTTGCACAAATACATTATTTTTGAACATTCAGAAATAATGTTTTCATAACTTAAAGGATTAGTTCACTTCAGAATTAAAATTACCTGATAATTTACTCACCCTCATGTCATCCAAGATATTTATCTTTCTTTCTTCAGTTGAAAAGAAATTAAGAGATTATTTAAAACTAAGAAACTAAGAAATTATTTCTGTGTTGTGTAGGTGTTGTTATTGTTTAAGTGACTATAGGGGTGTCTACCTCCGTGACCTTGGACTTGTTCCTAAGTTGAATAGATGAGTGTTAAATTCACTGAACATTATGAACACAGAAGAAAGTATTGATAAACCAGATATTAGACCAGGACGATTATTAGACTGACAAACCATTCCTGCTTAACAAATTATCAGAGAAGTCTGTTCCCCCTTGTATTAATTCCCAAATCTATCACCATCCCTTTTCTGTTTTCAAATATTGTTGAGTGAATTTTGAGTAAATACTGTGTAAAATAAATTGTCCATAAAGTATTTGGGCACTTACACTACCAGTCAAAAGTTTGGACACGGTAAGATTTTTGATGTTTTTAAAAGAAGTTTCGTCTGCTCACCAAGGCTGCATTTATTTAATTAAAAATACAGTAAAAACAGTAATAGTGTGAAATATTATTACAATTTAAAATAACTGTTTTCTGTTTGAATATATTTTATAAAGTAATTTATTCCTGTGATCAAAGCTGAATTTTCAGCATCATTACTCCAGTCTTCACTGTCACATGATCCTTCAGAAATCATTCTAATATGCTGATTTGCTGCTTAAGAAACATTTACGATTATTATCAATGTTGAAAACAGTTTTTTTTTTCATGATTCCTTGATGAATAGAAAGTTCAAAAGAACAGCATTTATCTGAAATACAAAGTTCCCTTTCAGTCGGTCACGTTCGACGTACGTCAGTAGTGACCGACGAATTGGGATATCGCTAGAGAGCCCTATCAGCTTCGAGTGAACTACAACAGGCCAATGGAGTTGGCGTGCGATATTTGCATAATGCGCTCCGCCCCCCGCCAGGTGGTATAAATAGGGGAGCAGATGCCATCGCACTCTGTCTTTCGATTCGGAGCCATCTAGTTGTGTTCCAGCTTTTCAGACTTCAGAGTGAATTCTTCAAGCCTTGAGAAGGAAAATAGCGTCTTGTGTTGGTGTGACGGCACTTCAGCGAGGTCGCAAGCTTCCCGAGGAGCCTGAGCTTGAAAGCTCTCAACTGCTGTTTTTATAGCACAATTTCCAATCCCAGCTTGTTGTCTGTTGAGATTTGGGCCGGTTCCTCCGTTGTGTTCGGGGAGTGATGTACCCGAACACATCGTGACACTCCCTGTGTGCTTCAGCACAAGAGAGCTGAATTTTCCCCTCCTAAAAGAGCTTCACAGACGAACCCTGCGTCTTTTTCAAGATGTCATTTCATCTGTGCGTTACTGGATGCGGTTGTTCATTGGTCCCCGCTGACGGCCACGATCGCTGCATCACGTGCCTGGGCGTTCAGCACGCTGAAGCAGCTTTTGTGGATAGTTCATGTTCTCATTGTGGGAACATGACTATTGCAGTGTTGAGATCGAGACTCTCGTTCCTTGGTTCTCAGGGAGCGGGGTCCCCTCTCCTATGCCCCGTGCCGCCGTTTTCTCTGGCTTCGGCCGGGGTAACGGTGTGTCGGCGTGTAGGTAGGGTGATCTGAGGATCACAGTCAGGGCTTCCCCGCAGAGTGCCGCTCCGCGGGCCCCTGCCCCCTCTACCTCACTGCAACCGGTGGTGTTGCTGACTGAGCGTGCTGGTCCCTCTACGGAGCGACCAGCCGTTTCTTTCGGAGCACCGGCGGATGACCGCATGTCGATCACGGCATCGGAAGGTGAGCAAGAGTCCTCGGGAGATGAGGACTTGGCTGCGTTACCTCCCTCCGGGACCGTAGCGTTGTCCGAGCCCGATCCCGAGTTGATGGCTATGCTTTCCCGGGCTGCCGAGAAGGTCGGGCTCCTCTGGAACCCTCCACCGTGTCCCGAACCTTCTCGGCTCGATGATTGGTACCTCGGGGCGGCCCGTGCTGGTCCCCAGCGCCCCGCCCCGATGCCATTCTTCCCGGAGGTGCATGATGAGGTGACCAGGTCCTGGCGGACGCCCTATAGCGTTCATGCGAGACCTGGTCCCTCGTCTGCCTTCACCAACCTGGATGGCGGGGAGGCTAGGGGATATACGTGGATTCCCCCAGTCGAAAGGTCTGTTGCGATGCAACTGTGTCCAACGGCCTCCGCGTCTCCCATCCCGGGCCTGTAAATTCTCGTCAGGTTTGACAGAGAAAACTTACAGAGCCTGCGGACAGGCCGCCTCTGCCCTGCATGCCATGGCCCTTTTGCAAGTTCATCAGGCAAAAGCGTTGATGGATATGCCCCAGGGAGGTCTTGACCAGCAGCTGCTTGGGGAGCTGCGTGCCGCCACGGACCTCGCCCTCCGGGCGACTAAGGTGACGGTACGTTCTGTTGTTCAGGCGATGGCCACGCTTGTGGTCCAGCAACGCCACCTGTGGCTGACCCTTGCTGATATGAGGGATACCGACAAGTATTGGTTCCTGGACTCCCCCATATCACAGGTCGGCCTTTTTGGCGACGCGGTAGAGAGCTTCGCCCAGCAGTTCTCTGCCGCCCAGAAGCAGGCTGAGGCTATTAAACACGTCCTGCCCCGGCGGTCCGCTGCTGCCTCCACCCCGCCACCGGCCGCACAGCCTCAGCCCGCTCGTCGCCGAGGGCGCCCGCCTGCGTCGTCCTCCACCCCTGCTAAGACGGCAAAGCAGCAGCCAACACCAGCCAAACAGCAGGGTGCCGGTCGCGGACGCGGCGCCCAGCCCGCTCAGGCCAAGCCAGGTGGCAAGAGGTCGAGGAAGACGCGACCCTGAGACGGGCGACCTGGAGGGGAAGGTTCCTGCTCTTCGGGAGAGGACTCCATCGTCTCTCCCACCCCCGGAGGAGGGCCGGGGGGAATTTGTGAATTTGTCTGTCCCGCCGCTGGCTCTCCGGAGTCCAGCGGTACCCACTTCATCACAAAAAGAGCAGTTTCCCAATCCTCCAGGTCACAAGAGACTGTGGCTGTCAGCTCACGAGGCCCCGCCTTGCCACTCGCAGCCCACTCTCACTTCACCAGCAGGTCCCAGTGTGATGGTTGAGGCCACCCCTCAGCCGTCTCCCATTCACACTGTCACCTCGCAGAGTCTGACCCCACGTCCGAGTCGGGTTCCAGCACTCTGCTTCGCTGCCCCACCCCCGGTGCGTCTGTGGTGCCTTTGGTCCCGCTGGCTCGGTGTCTGGAAGCCTGGATAGCGCTCCCCAGCCCGTCCCGCTGGCTCATTCACACTATCAGACTCGGCTATGCGATTCAGTTCGCCCGGCGTCCCCCGGTCTTCAGGGGTGTCCACTACACTCAGGTGTCCCTGGACAATGCACCTGTTCTCTGGGCGGAGATTGCTGTCCTCCTGGCGAAGGATGCAATCGAGCCGGTCCCTCCAGCCGATATGAAGTCAGGGTTCTACAGCCCCTACTTCATTGTACCGAAGAAGGGCGGTGGGCTACGGCCAATCCTGGATCTGTGTGTCCTGAACCGGTCCCTTCACAGGCTGCCGTTCAAGATGCTTACGCAGAAGCGCATTTTCGAATGCGTCCGTCCCCAGGATTGGTTTGCAGCGATCGACCTGAAGGACGCGTACTTTCATGTCTCGATTCTGCCTCGTCACAGACCCTTCCTACGGTTTGCGTTCGAGGGTCGGGCATATCAGTACAAAGTCCTACCCTTCGGGCTGCCCCTGTCGCCCCGCGTCTTCACGAAGGTTGCGGAGGCGGCCATTGTTCCGCTCAAGGAACAGGGCGTTCGCATCCTCAACTGCCTCGACGACTGGCTCATCCTGGCCAGCTCGCGAGAGCAGTTGTGCGAACACAGGGACATGGTGTTAGCTCACCTCGGCCGGTTGGGTCTTTGGGTCAACTGGGACAAGAGCAAACTCACCCCCGGGCAGAGGATCTCTTATCTCGGTATGGAACTGGATTTGGTCGCCTGGACTGCACGCCTCACCGAGGAGCGCGTCCAGTCAGTGTTGACCTGCCTGAGTACGCTCAAGCGGCTCAGAGGCTCCTGGGGCATATGGCAAGCCGCAGTCACGCCGCTCGGATTGCTTCATATGAGGCCGCTTCAACACCGGCTCCGCGGCCGGCTCCCGAGATGGGCGTGGCAGCGCGGTACGTTCCGTGTCCCCGTGACACCGAACTGCCGTCGCACCCTCACCAAGTGGTCGGACCCTTCGTTCCTGCGGGCGGGAGTTGCCCTCGAACAAGTGTCCAGGCATGCTGTGGTCTACACAGACGCCTCCGCCACGGGGTGGGGAGCCACGTACAACGGGCATGCAGCATCGGGTCTGTGGACGGGGCCCCAACTGCATTGGCATATCAATTGCCTCGAGTTGCTAGCAGTACGTCTTGCACTGGGCCGCTTCCAGGAGCTGTTGACAGACAAGCACGTACTGGTCCGCTCGGACAGCACTGCGGCCGTTTGCCTACATCAACCATCAGGGTGGTCTACACTCCCGCCGTATGTCGCAACTCGCCCGCCATCTCTTGCTATGGAGTCAGAAGCATTTGAGGTCGCTTCGTGCCATTCACGTCCCAGGCGTGCTCAAACGACGAGCTCTCACGGCAGCCTCCGCTTCCGGGCGAATGGAGACTCCATCCCCAGGTGGTCCAGCTGATCTGGCAGCGCTTCGGCGAGGCACAGGTAGATCTGTTCGCCTCCCCGGAGACTGCCCACTGCCAGTTGTTCTATTCCCTGACTAGCGGCACGCTCGGCACGGATGCCCTGGCAATCAGCTGGCCCCGGGGCCTACGCAAATATGCGTTTCCCCCAGTGAGCCTTCTCGCACAACTCCTGTGCAAAGTCAGGGAGGACGAGGAGCAGGTCTTGTTAGTGGCTCCATATTGGCCCACTCGGACCTGGTTCTCGGACCTCACGCTCCTCGCGACAGCACCTCCCTGGCCCATTCCTCTGAGGAAGGACCTCCTGACTCAGAGACGGGGCACCTACTCCATGTGTGGTCCCTGGACGGGACGCGGAGGTTCTGAGTGATCTCCCACAAGCGGTCGCAGACACTATCACTTCCGCTAGAGCTCTTTCTACGAGGAACCTCTATGCGCTGAAGTGGAACCTGTTCGTCGAATGGTGTTCCTCTCAACCAGAGCGAGAGGACCCCCGATCATGTTCGGTCAGAACCGTGCTTTCCTTTCTGTAAGAGGGCCTGGAGCGAAGGCTGTCTCCCTCCACCCTCAAGGTGTATGTTGCCGCTATCGCCGCACATCACTATGCAGTTGATGGTGAATCGCTAGGGAAGCACGATCTGATCGTCAGGTTCTTGAGGGGGGCGAGGAGACTGAATCCTCCCCGGCCCCCCCTCTGTACCCTCTTGGGATCTGACCCTGGTTCTTACATCTCTCCGGGGTCATCCCTTCGAGCCTTTGCAATCAGTCGAGTTAAAAGTACTGTCCCTACAGACCGTCCTCCTGGTTGCATTGGCCCCGCTCAAGAGGGTAGGGGACCTGCACGCATTTTCGGTTGACGAATCGTGCCTGGAATTCGGGCCCGGTGACTCTCACGTTATCCTGAGACCCCGGCCTGGATATGTGCCCAAGGTTCCTACCACTCCCTTTCGAGATCAGGTAGTGAACCTGCAAGCGCTGCCTTCGGAGGAGGCAGACCCAGCCCTAGCTTTGCTCTGTCCCGTCCGCGCTCTGCACCTGTACGTGGACAGAACCCGAAGCTTCAGGACCTCAGATCAGCTCTTTGTCTGTTACGGAGGCCAGCAGAAGGGAAAGGCTGTCTACAAGCAGAGGATGGCCCACTGGATAGTGGATGCCATCGCCCTGGCGTATGAGTCCCAGGGTGTGCCTTGCCCGCTCGGGTTGAGAGCCCACTCCACCTGAGGAGTGGCCTCTTCCTGGGCGCTGGCGCATGGTGCCTCGCTGACAGATATCTGTAGAGCTGCGGGCTGGGTGACACCTAACATGTTTGCTAGATTCTATAGCCTTCGTGTAGAACCGGTATCTTCCCGTGTACTCGCTTCCACCAGCCGGTAGACGCGAAGAGCCCGTTCTAGTGTCGGCTTGCAATGCCACTCCCGGATACATGCATTCTTTTTACTCCAGTCGAGTTCCCCGCTTGGCGAACCCTGTCGAGTTCCTCCACCTCCCCCTTCGGCTCGGACATTGCGGAGTGTCTGATGCCAGGCCAAACCTCTGTCACTGACGCTGATGTTTGGCTGGGTTCCACATGTCGTGACCCCTCCACGTGAGTGGTCCCATGTGTGTATTGGTCCACGGTCAACTCCCTACGGCGAGCCTGTGTCTTTCCCTAGCAGAGCCAGCTCTGCTGTCACCTGTCAGATGTGTCTCCCCCTACCCAGGTGGAGCCATCCCAGGGACTCCATATGCGTACTGCCCACGGCCAGTCCATATGTGTACTCTCCACGTAAATTCCTCCCCTACGGGTGGGTAGTGGTCTCCGCAGCGTCCCCTATGGGTTCGCTTCCCCAGTGTAGTCTAGTTTACTTAGTGGGTATATCGGAACAGCAGTAGACTCTCTCAGCGTAAGCTCGCCCCCTTCCCCGTCCCACTGGTGCGCCGGGTGGCTAGAGCTTGCGCTGGGCACTGGAAGGGGTTCATACTGTGGCGCTTTATTTGGGATCCCAATTCGTCGGTCACTACTGACGTACGTCGAACGTGACCGACTGAAAGGGAATGTCTCGGTTACGTATGTAACCCTCGTTCCCTGAAGGAGGGAACGGAGACGTACGTCCCGTTGCCACAGTTGCTGTACCCTCGCTGTAGTGCGGACTAGATTGTCTCCTCAGCGAAAAACAGAGTGCGATGGCATCTGCTCCCCTATTTATACCACCTGGCGGGGGTGGAGCGCATTATGCAAATATCGCACGCCAACTCCATTGGCCTGTTGTAGTTCACTCGAAGCTGATAGGGCTCTCTAGCGATATCCCAATTCGTCTGTCACTACTGACGTACGTCTCCGTTCCCTCCTTCAGGGAACGAGGGTTACATACGTAACCGAGACGCTTTTGTAACATTATAAACTACCGTTCAAAAGTTTGGGGTCAGTAAGAATTTTTATTTTTATTTTTTGAAAAAAAATTAAACAAATTAATACTTTTATTCAGCAAGGATGCATTAAATGGATCAAAAGTGACAGTAAAGACATTTATAATGTTACAAAAGATTATATTTCAAATAAATGCTGTTCTTTTGAACTTTCTATTCATCAAAGAATCTTGAAAAAAATATTGTACACAAATATTTTGTACAATTGTACACAATAAATGTTTCTTGAGCAGCAGATCAGCATATTAGAATGATTTCTGAAGGATCATGTGACACTGAAGACTGGAGTAATGATGCTGAAAATTCAGCTTTGATCACAGGAAGAAATTACTTTAACTGTTTTCTGTTTGAATATATTTTATATTTTAAATTGTAATAATATTTCACAATATTACTGTTTTTACTCTATTTTTAATTACATAAATGCAGCCTTGGTGAGCAGACGAAACTTCTTTTAAAAACATTAAAAATCTTACCGTGCCCAAACTTTTGACTGGTAGTGTAGGTCACAGTTAAAGTCACTGCATTAGAAAACAAACATGAATCGAAATGTCAGCCATTTTTGTGATGTCTTTTAACCAGTTATTTTTAATCCACTGAAATTATCAAGGTGAATTTTGGTTCACCTTGGTTATTTTGGTTATTTTTCTTTAAAATGCCACTTGGTTTGATTTATTATTATTATTATTATTATTTTATTTTTTTTTTTTTTGCATACAATGCCTTTCATGCAATTTTTATCTCTGACATACGTAAGTGTCCAAATGCTATTTGGTGCATCAGTGTTATCAATTGGAAATCTCATCTTAAAGCCCATCTCATACTAAATCTAAATTGAATGCACATATTTTACAGCTCACTGTAGTTCGGCTGGAGCTGCTCTCATTTATGTGAGTCAAATTACTTCTAAAAGCATTCAAAAGCATTCAATTAATTCATGTTTGAAGATTAAATCACACCTCAATTTGTACCATTTATTGAATAACATTGCATCAGTTGCAATAAGACTTTCTGTTGTGTTAATGGAAATCACCGTCCTTGAAATTCACAGTAGTAACCAGGTTACATACATTATACGCTATAATTGTAAGAATAGAAAAGGCCTTGGCATCAGGTATATTGTATAAGCAGGACAATTCAAGAGTCACATCTGTTAGTAAAGACGGTTGTAAATCCCAAACATTGTGTGATTGTAACCTTAGTTGACGAAGAGTCTTTGTTGCCAATGGCTCCAGCATTTGATAGAAGAGCATACTGATCTGACAATCACAAAATGAACATAATTGACAAAGTCCTAATAGGGAAGTCAAGGACTCCAGTGTGATTCTCTGCCTGATTGTCTTGTGATTGCCTCTTTAAATTCCCTTTTGAGGAAAATAAGTTTTGCTGCAGGTGACTATAATTTACTCAGGGCCCATGGGAGGCCCGTGAGAGACTTTGGTCTCTTTTATGAATTTATGAAGTAGGGCTCTTTATTTGAATCAGATTAATTCCAATTAATCACATATCAGTGTTTGCTATGAATGAAGATAATTCAAGGATTATAATATTACATTATTGTGGCAGACAGTGTCTTGTCCTGAACGTGTCCTGCTGTATCATAATTTTTTGTTTCATTATTTTTGTTATAATTAAAGGGGTCATGATTTTTCAGTCTTAAAAACATCAATTAAAAACAATTAAAACATCCTGCAAGTTTCATAGCTTAAAATGTCCTGCATTATAAACAAAGCATTTGTTTAATCAAGCTCAAAAAACAGCTCGTTTTGATATTGGGTGACCTGTGATGTCACACGGGCAAATGCATTTGCATATGCCTGCCTACAGAGCAAGACATCGACAAATAGTTATACATCATCACACCATAGGCCCCGCCCACTGGCATTCAGTCCCTTAACGGCTGACTTTTGCCTACACTTGATATGAGTGTCACGTCAAAAGCAAATATAATCCTTTATAATCACTGATGCTGTCTACACTGGAAACAGTACACAGCTTCTGACATATTCCATGCACTTGAGTTTGTCGACAAGACAAATGGAAGAGTGAAAGAACATTCGCTTTGACGGGTCTAGTTTAAACAGCTCATTTGCATCTCTGTACAGACTTCAGAAGGATCCCAGCATCAGAAACGTGTGGATGGCTTATTTTAATGGCATTTCGAATGATTATATGTTTGTTCGGAGCATTTTGTTTTGTCAGCAAGGCACAGTGTAATGGAGAGTTTGCAAAGAAACTTTTGTTGACAGATGAAGCAGCCAACTATTAGATTTGACAGCAGCTGCATCACAAACTGTACGTAAATGATTTCATAAAGCTCTGTATGTAAATGATTGCTTTATATGGATAATGTTTTCAAAACACTTACTTGCATGCAATAGCGAGTGGGTGTTGATACTGTTTCCTATGCAGTGACGTTAGCCAATCATAACAGTGGCCATTTACTGACGAGCCTTAAAAGCGCCGCCCCTTAAAAACAGATCAGAATGACGGTTGAAAATAATTGTTTTTCCGCATATACACTACCAGTCAAAAGTTTGGAATCGGTAAGATTTTTAATGTTTTTAAAAAGTTTCGTCTGCTCACCAAGGCTGCATTTATTTAATTAAGAATACAGTAAAAACAGTAATATTGTGAAATATTATTACAATTTAAAATAACTGTTTTCTGTTTGAATATATTTTATAAAGTAATTTATTCCTGTGATGGCAAAGCTGAATTTTCAGCATCATTACTCCAGTCTTCAGTGTCACATGATCCTTCAGAAATCATTCTAATATGCTGATTTGCTGCTCAAGAAACATTTATTGGAGGGGAAAGGAGGAAAAAGAGCAGCGAGGAGCCGAGCGTGCACTCTGTGGCTTGCAGGGTGGGTGGTGGGCAGGACCCAGAATAATGATTATAATGAATCTTAACCTCTAGAGTTTGTTGTGGCTGGTCGGGATGCTGGAATAGGAGGAGGTGCTTACTGGTGGGTGGCTAATCATGGGTGGGTAGGGTCCCTTCCTGCCCTCAGGAATGATCGTGGATAGCCTAGTCAAGGGCAAAACCCCATAATATTCCTGTTATTAGCATAATTATTAATGATATTAGTGTGGTTATCGGGGAAATTTGAGGAGGGGGGTGGGGAAGGAGGAGTAAAGGTGAAAAACATATAAAAGCAATTAATGTCTTTAAATACTACACACCCCTACTTCGCCTGTAATTCTGAGATATAACTCCCCCTCTTACTTTCTTGTTGTATTTGTTATCTTGGTATGTTATGTCTTAAAGTGTAATCTGTCAGTCCGTATATATATTGTAAGTTTATAATTGCAAAAAAATAAAAAATAAAAAATAAAAAAATAAATTGTAATAATATTTCACAATATTACTGTTTTTTACTGTATTTTTAATTAAATAAATGCAGCCTTGGTGAGCAGATAAAACTTCATTTAAAAACATTAAAAATCTTACCGTTTCCAAACTTTTGACTGGTAGTGTATATTGTTTTTTAGTTTGTTTTTTTTTGCAAAAAACTTTATTAGGGCCCGAGCACCGATGGTGTGAGGACCCTATTGTAATTGCTCAGCCAATTATTCTTCTTCTCCGAAATGAATCACATTTTTGAGGGCCTAAACATGCTCAAACTCATGAAACTTTGCACATGCGTCAGAAGTGGCGAAAATTTACATCTGATATGGGTTTCAGAATTAGGTGTGGCAAAATGGCTTGATAGCGCCACCTACAAAATTTCAATTAAGCGCCCTTCGTGCTACGTTTCACGTACAGTTATGAAATTCGGTAGACAGATGTAATATCCCAATACCTACAAAAAAGCCCAATGGGTGCAAAATCTGTAAACCCAACAGGAAGTGAGATATTTTGAATTTTCTTTGCAAAATTTTGGCACTTTTTGCAATTTCCACATGTTGTACTTTAACAAACTCCTCCTAGAGCTTTGATCAGATCAACATCATATTTGGTCAGTCTAATCTAAAGGCCTTAAGTTGCGAAGATCTAGATTCTAGAGTTTTCACTGAAGGGCGTGTCCGTGGCAGCCTGACAAAGTTCGATGTTTCGCCATGAAACAGGAAGTTGTTGTAACTCGGGTATACAATGTTGGATCTGCCCCAAACTTCACAAGTTTTATTAGAGTCCTGGCCTAAAGACATCTACAATATTAAGTTACAGTCATAGCGCCACCTGCCAGCAACAGGAAATGGCATGTTTTACACTGTGATTAACTCCTCATAGAGATTTAACCAGACCAACATCATCTTTGGTCAGTCTAATCTTAAGGCCTTAGTGATGTTACATTGCATAGATCTTGAGTTTTCGCTGAAGGGCATGTCCATGGTGGCCTGACAAAGTCAGATGTTTCACCATGAAAGAGGAAGCAGTTGTACCATGCTAAAGTATACAATTAACGCTAAGAAACAGGAAGTTGTTGTAACTCATACAATGTCCGATCTGCTCCAAACTTCACGTTTGATTATAGTCCTGGCCTGAAGACACTACAAGGCAATATACAGTTACAGTCAAAGTGCCACCTGTTGGCAGCAGGAAGTGTGGCACTTTGAAATGACCTGGTGAGCCCAGGTGCGAGGGCCCTTAATTAAAGCTGCAAGCAGCGATGAAAAGTCCCCCTGTAGTCAATTATTTTATCCCTTAAAATGCTTCTTTGATCACCAAAATGACATATTTAAAAAAAAAAAAATCAAGTGAATTTTTTTTTCCTGCTTTAAAATAGCTTGAATGTAACTCTACACCCTTGCCTCATTTAATATACACGGATCAATGAATATGCAAATTAGCCCCGCCTCCACTCACTCACGCCAGCTCAGAGAGTACTGTTGCTGTAGTGACAAGCAATTTGTTGTGTGTTGTGGATATTTAAGAAGAAAGCTTGCTTCGCTTCATATATTATATTTAACAGCTGTGTAAATGAACTGCTCACATATTTTTGATGCTTAAATTGTGTTCTAAATTATGAATTGGTAAAACGCTTTTGCAAAACGGTCTGAATCCACTTGCATTCGTTTAGACTGCTCTCTGCTCTCTCACTGAAGCGATTTCTCAGTAAAACAGACAGTATCGAGAGAACAAGCAGCCGTTTTCCTCTGTGAACATGCGCTAAATTGATGTTTGACAATTTCGTTGCTTTTTGGAGTTTTCAGATTTAAAAAACATTCAGATGAAATCCTGCAGGCGCCCGTGCCTTCTCCGTACATGCAATAAATGCACATCCTTGAATGAGCGCTGATTTCCAGCGTATTTACTTGAACTTGTCAGGTAGGCTAATATCTATGGTTTGATCCATTCCAGAGGTGGCCAAAATCAGAATTTATAATGGAATGAATAGCTCTCTCAGAACTTGACGTGCAATTCCACACTGACTGAATACGCACATGAATCACGGTCACATGCACACGTTTAGAGCAATACTGTTTTAGCTAAGCTATAGCTTATAGTATTAGGAGGACAAAAACATGAACTTTCTTGGCTTTACTTCAAGTCAGCTGTCACTTTACTTTGGCGCGAGCCCCTATGCGCTCGCACACTTGGCACAGCCCTTGCAACGGTTCTGTCATTAATTAATATGAATTAATATGATTAGCCTTTTGCTTGACTATGTTATCAAACAGCTAATAATGTGTTGCTAATGTTACACAAACCATGTTTCTGTTCTTCATCTCAGAGTCAGACAGCTGCCTTCTAACAATCAGTATCCTTACAAATGCTTTGAACAACTCAGAACGTCAGTGGAGAAAGGCATATAGTTCATCGTAATAGACTCGCTATATTGCTAAATCTACACAATTTTTCATATCAACAGAAAATATACCGGGATAACCTGGCTTCTCTCTCGAGACTTTCCTGCTTCAGAGCAGTCATAATTAATGATATGCTAAAGCCTGCCGGCACATTGTTGTGATTGGTTACAAGGTAGTCTGTGACGTCACAAACACCACCGATTTCAAACCGCGGGTTTGAGACCGTCTTTTGTTTACTGCAGTTTCAAAATACTCAGCAATGGTGCTGACTTATGAATTTGCACATGGTTTGTCTTAAAGCATATTAAAAACACCACATAGACATATAAACAACATTAAAAACTTGATTTTCACCACAGGGGGTCTTTAATATTATAAGTGAACCTAATGGAAAAAAATCCATGTCATGACTCTTTTAATGGCACTAAATTTTTTTTTTTTTGTTAAATTTCTTGAACATCAGGTAAAGTCATCCACATCCCCTAAGGGTGGGATTTACATCGCTTGTGGAGGATAAGCATAGGGAGATGTTTAACAGAGATAGAGTCTTAGCCAGTAAATCACTGCCCTCTGTGCTGCCAAAACACACCTAGACTGATGTTACTTGCATTTAGAGCTTGAGCTTAACTGCTTCAAATGGAACCCAAGAGGTTCGTTTACAACCCAGTGTAAACCAAACTGTCCTGCGGGCATTAAGATGTGGCCTCAGTACTCAGGACTGGAGAAACTGAGGCTTGTGAAGAATGGGATGTTTGTTTAATCAGAGCTCCACTTGGCTCTAGGAATTGTTCTCTGGCACCACAGATCACTGCAGACTGCTTGTGTCAACCTGGGTTTAGCACGTCACCAGAGGGCTGAGGTCCTCTAGTCAAATCCATGCACGCAAAATCTTGAAGGGATTATGATCCTGTGAGGCCGATGGGCACTGTCTCTTCACAGGCCCCCTCTTGTAGCAGTTGTCTACAAAAAGTGTTTATACTGTATAATATAAGTGTTTTATATAATAATAGTAATAATAATAATAAGTGTTGTACAATATAGATACAGTATGTGAGTGACTGATGTATGGATGTATTTTTCTTGTAAAGAGAACTTGAGGTTTGGTAAACCAAAAATTAAAATAATAATAATAATATGATTTTATAATGACGTATAATGACATGATGTATGGATGTTGTATTTTTTTGTAAAGAGAATTTGAGTTTTGGTAAACTAAAGATGTAAATAATTATAATTATTATTAGTAGTATTATTATTGATGTTATATATAATATATATTATATATTGATGTAATTATATATAATTATTATTATACATTTTATATAGATATTTTAGTGACTAATTAAATTCATATTTTGGTTTAGTTGGTTGATTTATTTTCTGTTCATTCACTCAGAAACCTTTCATTTGTATGCTATAAGTGAGCCCTTATTCAAGTGCATGACTCGGTCAGTATTTAATTGACCAGTATCTCTAGGTTAATTAAAAAAATATGTACAGACGCATGATAACAGTTCACCTTTCTCCAAGTCTTTGCCTGTGTTCACAATCTGTCTATAAATACATTGGGTAAGCAGTGTTGGCGTCAAGGGAGGGCAATTTGTGACAATATTTTCCCTGTTGCCGAGGGACTTTTTTGGAACCAAAAAGTTAGCGACGGGATATCTGTGAAATCAGAGAACATGTCCATTTATTTGTCTGAATAAATGGGGCGGGAAACTGCTTATGTCCGATGCACATTACACATGTGATTTTTCATACTTAAAAGGAGCTGATTTGCCTCTCTGGACTCATCACACGCTCTTCCCCACCTATCTAATTATTCTCAGGTCAGTGAGCAGTCCTATGGGTGCCATCTTGGTAGGGTGAGGAATGCAGAGCTGTCTGAGAGGCTGGCAGCGCGTCCTTTCTTTCTTTCCATCATGAGCCCTCGCTGGGTCCCTTGAGGGACCGTCAATGACGGCAGCGGCTCTGAGTTTTGGATGTTTGCGTGTAATGGCACAGCAAGCTCATGGGAAAATGTTTGAGGTTGACCTTCCTCTGTATTTGTGTGACTGGGGCACGATGGCCTGCCGGCTGCCACTGCCAGCGTCTCACTGGGCCGCTGGTAGTGACGACGAGAAACATCCCCCTCGCTGTTTCTGCAGGGCATTCTCATGCACCCTAGGAGAACAAGCCAGCCTTGTAGTCCCTTTCAGGAACACTTCTTGAAAAACTCAAAGCAAACTTCCAGGGTTTGTTTTGTTTTGCAATTTCTAATCTGACCTGGGTGGAGACACTGTGAGCTATGAAAAGCCTTGGTGGTTCTAGATTTGGAAAACAGGCACTCAGAAAAGGGGTGGAGATGGATTCAACTGTGTCCCTGAGGAACATTCGGACTGGGTTGACAGAGCAGCATGTTACTCGATGGGCTGAAGAGTCCAGATGCAGCTAAAAGCAGACGACCCAGCTTGCTTTAGCGTGTTTTTGCTTCTGGGAGGCCTGCTATAGAGGTAAAGCGGTGTGGGTTTATTTTATCCATTTCCAGACAGGCTTCTTTTAGATGCTTGTTTTGATTTCCATACACTCGCATTGGTCTTAAGACCCTCCCCGGTACACTGTGTCAGGGGCCATGACAAAGTCTCCAAAAATACAGTCAGTCTAAGTGCCTGTGCTCTGAAACGACTCGACAGGGTGGTGTCTGTCAACCCGTCATACTTCATCTCGTGTGTTTTTCAGCTAAGCTTACAGTCATATTCACACAGCTCTTTGGAATGCTTGATTCTAATTGGTCAATTGCTTTGTTCTGTCATATATTTCTGTTTAATGATTTAGGATTGTCACTAAATTGTCAGCAACTTCTTTTATAGAACAGCTATTTTATTGGTAGTATTATGTAGATACTATTATAGTATTTGTTAATATTTTGATTTAGCTTTATATTTTTATTTTTTTTCTGTTCATTTTAATGTATATTTTAGTAATTTTATGTGCTTTTGTCATTTTTATTAGTTTTTGTTTTTTAATATAATATTTTTAATATTGCTTTCATTTATTTTTATTTCAGGTTTTGTTTTAGTCATCTTATTACTTAAATTTATTTAATTTCAGTTAGTTGGCAAGTTATTTTTTTTTTAAGTTTTTTTTTATCTAACATTTATTTTTCATTCATTTTATTTTATTTTATATTTTAGCTTTATTTTATTTTATTTCAGCTTTATTTTAATCAACATTTTAAATAGTTTTAGTCAGCAAAAACAACACTTCTTCATATGGCACTCTCCATAATGAATTTCATGTAAAACAGTTATTTTATTATAAGTTTGTTTGTTTTAGCTGAAAGATGCATAAAAATGCATAGATTGTACATAGATTGTAGCACAAGCTAATTTGTATCTTATCTCCCTAGAAAGGCTATTCAAACAAACAAACACATAATTACACTATTAGTCATATTAAACTTTTTTTAAATACCAAAAGTAAATTTATGAGTGACTACATTGTTAAAACGTTGAAAATGAGCAGACATGCATTGATTATTTGCAAAATAAACACCTTCAGAGTGATGCAAGACCCCTCTGCTTTGTGTCCTGATCACCCTGTCAGTGTTTATTTTCTGATAATGTCCAGATGACTGTTTTTATCATGTTTAAGGCGGTTTTGCGCACTGCACATTGTGGCCTAGTATACTTTTCTCTTGCTCTCTCTCTCTCTCTTTCTCTCTTTTTGTAGTATTAAGAATTCATATTGTGCAAAATGTGCTAAATATCTGCATGCAATGTTCCAATGACCTACTGCTTTTGCTGAAATGTGCAATATGTAACAAAGCTCACTGCACTGAGTGCTGTATCCCATAATGCACTGAATTTAATTTGACCGTCCAGTGTTATAAATGATTAACTCTCGGCTCACATTCTGGACAAGTTTTTTCACATACTAAAAGTAGGCAATATAAAGTATATTTTACACAGTTTTCAGTAAGTAGTTTACTAGCATTCTAAAATGTATACTTTGAATGCACTGCACATTACTTTGGATAAAAGTTGCTGGCAAATTTAATGTGTGCAAAATTCAGAGGAGAAATTAGAGTAAACTGGCTCAGGTCATGTATCATCTAAGCGAGGAGCGCATGCTGGAGGTTCTGCACTCTTGCTGTCCTCAATGTTAAACACACTCTTACAGGCTTCATGTGAATGCTGATAAGCACAACAGCTGTTGTGGGGGGACCAGAGGGAGGGTGATGCACTCAAGGCTCTGCATCCCGTTACATTTGTGTCATATTAAATGTCATAGACAGAGGGGTTCAAAAGCTTGACACCACAAATGTATTGTTGTTGTTGTTTCTTTCTTCCACTTAAGCTCAAGATGCTTTTTGGAATGCTGGATCACATGATCATCTCAGCATCAGAACTGCTGTCATTAAAACAGAATCTCTGAATTCTCAGACTGTCAGTCAAAATCCAATTATTTGTGTATCCGATTGGAATCTGATCAAAAAATGTTAATGTTCTATCGTTCGTTCGTTCATTCGATCTACCGTTCCATCCATCCATCCGCACATTATTATTCCGCATGTTCTATCTATCTATCTATCTATCATTTGTTTGTTCGTTCTATCGATTGTTCTATTGTTCGATCTATCGATCGATCTACCGTTCGTTCGATCTACCGTTCGTTCGATCTACCGTCCCATCCATCCATCCATCCATCCATCCATCTATCTATCTATCGTTCTATCTATCTATCGCTCTATCTATTGTTCTATCTTTCAATCTATCGTTCTATCCATTGTTCTATCATTCTATTGTTCTATCTATCATTCTATCATTTCATCTATCTACCGTTCCATCCATCCATCCGCACATTATTTTTATTCTGTACATTTGATCTACCTATCTATCTATCTATCTGTCGTTTTAACTATTGTTTTATCTATCTACCATTCCATCCATCCATCTGCACATTATTATTATTCCGCACATTCTATCGTTCCATCCATCCATCCATCCAAAATTATTGTATTCAAAAATTATTTAGAATCAAACTGTCTTTAAAATCATGAGAAACATTCAATTGAGGTGTGTTCAAACATTTGTCTATGGTTATCTTCATTTAAAGCTGTTTTAAATAAAGAATGGGGGAAAAAACAGTGTTTAGAGGGGATGAAACCTGGAGAAAATATAGAGCTAGACTGTGATAAACTGTAAATTCCCTCCTGCTGCAGTGCTGTGTGGTTATCATGGTTTGGAAAGTCCTCCCCTCTGGATCCTGCAGAGCTTATGTGATAATTATACACACTGTGACATTTTGGGTGGGTGGGTGTGTTTGTGATTTATGCATGGTTACACACCCTCCTCCTCTCCATCAGACTTCATTACCCAGGTGCTCAAACTTGGGGGTCACTGCTGGGTGGTTGGAAACTCGGTTTACCATCAGGGAGGGAAGGAGTGAGTATCACCCACAATGTTTCCAAAGTCCTTATCATTCTCCTGCCCTTTTCCTCTGCCACTCTCCACAAGTCAGATGGAGTCCATCTCACTCACACGCTTTCATGCACTCCAGGTAAAAATAGGCCCTGATAGGTTGACATGTCACTCCAGAGCTGTTCACCCCCAGCTACTTAACCAGAACCAGATTCTGTCTTTACTTATACTCGATAAACCTGATAGAAACATCTGTAATCACAATACAAATGTTAAGTGTGTTTATCTATCTTTTTTAATGTAGATGTAAGCTTTACAAGTAGAGTGGTGCAAGGATGACATATTTTTATAGGCCAAAACTCGGAAAGGAGTTAGCATTTTAGTACTTCCTTTTCCATCGTCCTGAAGTCAATGGGTTTGTGGTTAAATGCTTGAAATTAGGTCTGTGGTGAACACAAGAACACATTTTAATGTTTATTCTAGGATATAAAATACGTCAGTAATACCCTCTTGTGATTTTTAAAGCTTTATCTTGTCTTGTAAAAGGCAATTGCTAACAAGTGGCAAACTGGGACTAGAGAGGTTGTCAAGGACATTAAATGTCATCACATCAAACAGGAAAACTCATCGACTCAATAGTCTGCTTTCACAGCCTCGTTGTGTTTATAATTGCACTCTTGCAAACTATTACAACTTGAAATTCAGGGAAAATATTTTTAAACAAAGACTGAGAGTTCTCAGAAGCTTAGTGATGTTGAAGTCATTCGACCTTGGTGTAGTTCGTTTATAGCTTTAGTTTAGCTTTTGACTTCTGCCGATTGTATTTATGCTCAAAATTCATAAAAGTTGTGTTCATTTGTGAAGATTATCACGATAAACAAAATGTGTAAGAATCATAATCTTTTGTTAGTCACAGACCTTATTTTCTGCAATGATCCAAAAGCCAATTGAAAAATCCTTTTGGGTTTTGTCGAGGAAACCAGGGTGATGCTAACTTCTGGGTTGGCCTGCAAAAATACGTCATCCCTGCACTACTCTATATCCATTAGTTGGTTAATTTCCCAGGAAAATGTAAGCTTTTTAGTTGTGGCATTATCAAAACATTGCTCTGTTTGTTTAAGACACTCAACCAATGCCATTGTTTTGGGGCGGTGCTATCTATTTGGCCAACCAATGGCAGATAGGTGAAGTGCTCCGGGAAACCCAAGTCATTATTTTTGCAATTTGGTTTAAATTGAA
Source organism: Hypophthalmichthys molitrix (assembly GCA_037950675.1). Classification (NCBI taxonomy): domain Eukaryota; kingdom Metazoa; phylum Chordata; class Actinopteri; order Cypriniformes; family Xenocyprididae; genus Hypophthalmichthys; species Hypophthalmichthys molitrix. The sequence goes on along the minus strand of CM075500.1, from coordinate 30,476,477 downwards.
GTTGAAACAAAGACTTTCCTCCTAAAAAAGATCCCAGTAATCTAAAAAGTTCAAAAGATCTCAACAGTGGTATCTTTACAAATCTAAAAACGCGGCGCTGTACATGCTCAGGCTCGCCTAGCAACACTTCAGACTGCTTCGCGGTTAATGAATAGCGCACATTTATGCCAAGCGATTGCTTATAAGCTAATGTTGATGAATTATGACAATGTTTACTACACAATGTTTATATGGTATTATGTTTTAGACGGTTGCTTGCTACAGTGCAGACTGCAGACAATTCAGAATAAGAGTCACGGTGCATTTTGGGATGGTTTATAATTATTATTTTTTCCTGGTCATTATTGTTATTTTGTTTGCACAATAAACTATTTAATTTAATTTCTATTTAATTCATAGTAAACTACTGTATCTTCTGTCACAGGAAGGAAAGAATAAGAACATTTTTTGACACATTATTCAATATATTTTACAAGTATAAGGGTTATTATAGTTAACTAAACCTAAAACCAAAGAAATCTTAATTACTTGAAATAAATGTTACCTGAAATAAAAAATAAATATATAAAAAAATGATTTCATCTAGTTTCTAAGCTTTAGCTTAACCTGAGGTATTAAAATAACAAACAGAAATAAAAACTTATAGACATTTAAAAGCAAAAACTAAAAGACATAAACACACACAAAATTACTAAAACTTTTAAGTAAAATTACAATGAAAGCAGAAAAACTAAAAATCAAATCTAATAAAAATTTAAACGAAAACTATAATAGTACCTTAATGACAAGTGTGTCAATCCCTGAAAAGTACTGAATTTTGGCGAGCAAAGTACAGTTGGGTGCATAAACAGTTTGGGTGCATAAACAGTTTGGGGAATATCAGATGTACCTATATCAGTGTATAGGATCTGTGTACTGTTAGAGAAATGCTTAATGCATTACAATTTAACTAAATTAGATTTTAGTCGACTAAATCTACTGTAGATTTAGTCGACCAAAATCTTATGATATTTAGTCGACTAAAACTAAAACAATTTCCGATGACTAAAATATGACTTAAACTAAATGGCATTTTAGTCAAAAGACTATGACTAAAACTAAATCAAAATTTGCTGTCAAAATTATCACTGTCTCCTTGAAATGCACAGGTGATAAAGTGCCTGTCATTATATCTTGGTTCTTTTGCTCTGTCATAAAGCATTTCTTACCTCAGCTCTCAGTTTCTGGTGATGAAGTCCAGTAATTTGACAAAAGCTTCATGTTAAAAGAGCCTCATTAGGAATATCAAACCCACATTTTCACAGGAACGACAGAGAATCTACCAAAGGTAATTCATTGTTTCCAGTCACATACTTGACAGACAAATTGCAGTGAATGCAAGAATCACTAGCTTGGCTTTGAGAGCGGTTTACTGTGAACATTTGCCTCATTTTCACATCAGATGTTATTCTGATACACCTCAGACTACAATCAGAGTCAGACATCATTCCAGATCATATCGTGACAGGAATTGGAAATAGCTAGAAGATGATATCAGGCCAGACTTTAGGAGAATACCATCAAAACCGACACAAACAACATGCTCTGTGTTCAGTGCTGTTTCTCTCTGTTTTTCACTTAACCAGTAGTTTCATCTGCAATTTCTGTTTGTATTCCTTCTCATCATGGTGTTTTTGAGGCAGAAACGCCATGACAAGATGACGTTTAGGCATTCGTGTTACCAGTTTGAGTTTAGGCGTACATGTTATCTGTTAATAGCATGCTAACGAAGAGGTGTTTATTCAAGTAGTTGCTATGTTACAGACCAATGTCATAAACAAAAAAAAGTGGGTGGGTGATTGAAAGCAGACATAAATAAGAAGACATTTGGCCATTTTGATATTATTGGCCCATAACTGTGCCCGTTTGGCCGATTAACAGAAGTGTTACTTATCCTTTTACTGATACCCATATTAACTCAGTGACAGATGTGCTTTACATAATCTCTGCCACTGAATATCAGTCATAAACCAGAGAAGACTTGTGCATGTGTATGTATGTGCTTTTCCAGATTTTTCAATCAGACAGTTATTTCTTTTAAAGCTACAGATAACTGGCAAAGTATAAAGTCTTGTTTTGGTGCAGTGGGTGATTGACAGGTGAGTGGGCGGTACTTCAGTGTTGTCTGGGACTCATCAGAATGGATTAGCATTTACCTCACCAATGAAATGTACATGTGTTTTCAACAACCTTCAAATGTGGTTGAAATGGATGAATCTTGAGGTATTTTGGATCTCAAGTACCTGTTTTTAGAGTTGTCCCGTTTCAGTGGGTTTCTGTGAAACTGGTGATAATATTTTATATATATATAGTGTTTATTTTTAGTGTTAAAGGGATAGTTCACCCAAAAAATGACAGTTCTGTCATTATTTTCCTACCGTGTTGTCGTTGCAAACCTTCTTTCTTCTGTGTAATACAAAAGATGATGTTTTGAAAAGAATATAGAAAAAAAATGAACACCAATAAAAGTCAGTGGGGTCCCCATATATCTTGGAGTGCAATTAACTGTGTTTTGTGTAATTTGGTTAAAGTGTGAGTAAAATGATAATATTTGATGCAAAAAAACATTTACAAATACAGACATACAGAATATTTTTTAAATTTTGAGTAAATGTTGTGCAAAAAGTGTTTATTTTGGATAGTTCACCCAAAAATTACAATTCTGTCATTATTTACTTTCCATCATGGCTTTGTAAACCTGTATGATCTGATTGTATGAATATTTTATTTTGTTTAAATTCGTTATTTTTAGTATGATTTATATATATTTATGTATTTTTTTGTGCTTTCATCTTGTTGCAGTGTATAAATCATTCCTAGGCTATCATTTCTGAGGAGGGATATTGTTCAGAAAACAAGGAATGGGAGGCAGTATGTGATTGGATTACATGGATTTCATTACTGTCAAATGTTAACTTTGTTTTTTTGACCTACATATTTATAGGGTTACCTCACATTAACTCTGCCAAGATATTTGCTTTGCTTATTCAAAAACCAAAACGTCTTATTGTGAGTGCCATGAGAGATTATCCGAGCGTAGCGCTTTGGCACATGAGATTTGATGATTAAGATGCTGATGAACTGTAATCCTTTATTTTATATGTTAAATAGTTTTCCTGTGGGTGTGGAATTGGCAGTGTCTGTCTCATTTATCCATTTTGTTTCTTTCATAAAACAGATTGTGTTTTCCTGTGTCATGGATATGTTTTAATTCTCTTTGTGTGTGTGAGTTTAGGCTTTCAAGGACTAATTCACACTACAATGAAAATTTTAATCATCATTTACTACAACTCATGTCATTCCAAACTCGTATGAATTTCTGCCAGACCTTCTTTTTTTCTTTACATTGAAAATAGACAATGATGTGGAGTTAGTATCCAAACTTAGAACATCTCCGTTTGTGTTTCCCAGAAGAAAGAAAGTAATACAGGTTTGGACAGATATGAGGTTGAATGAATGATGTAAAAATGTGAACTATTCCTGTAACCAATAGCGAATGCCAAAGAATAACATCAGTACATTCAGATCAGATGTAGAATTGTCCTGAATTAAAGCTCTGACTGTTGTTTTCCTGCAGATTGAGATGTCTAGTGAAGCAGCTGGATAAAGGGGAGGTGAATGTCGTAGATCTGAGGAAAAACATTGACTATGCCGCATCGGTTCTAGAGGCCGTGTACATCGATGAAACTAGGTAAGTAAACATTTGCCTTTCACAGTCCCAGATATAGGGTTGCCAAATTCAGCGGTGGGAAATAAGTGACGCTCTTCAGTTCTTTAGACCACATTTGCCATTTGAGATTCGTTTTAACCACTGGTGGATGTGACAGCGGGCCATTTTATAAATAATATGAACTGAAATGCTCTACAGCTGCAGTACAGTAGCCTATATGCCTGTAGCTATGTTAAGATAATCACTGCTTGATGAAATTTCTGCTGTCACTTTAATTTTGGCATATTAGTCTTTGAATGAGTTGAATGAGTTAGTTCACCCAAAAATGAAGATTATGTCATTAATTACTCACACTCATTTCGTTCCACACCCGTAAGACCTTCGTTCATCTTCGGAACACAAATTAAGATATTTTTGATAAAATCCGATGGCTCGTGAGGCCTGCAATGAGAGCAAGTTAATTTAGACTTTCAGACTCCCAGAAAGCAACTAAAGATATATTTAAACACTTCATTATGTCATAAGTGTTTAGAAATTTCAATGGTTCACGTGACTTTGGCAGTTTGATTCAAAAGAAGTGTTTTGAAATCGCCCGTCACTAGATATTGTTGAATAAAGTCGTTATTTTGTTTTTTTGGCGCACAAAAAGTATTCTCATCCCTTTATAGCATTAAGGTTGAACCACTGTAGTGACATGAACTGTTTTAAATATGTTTTTAGTAGCTTTTTGGGCATCTGAAAGTCTAAGTTATCAATCCAGACCTCAGTCACGAGCCATCGGATTTTATCAAAAATATCTTAATTTGTGTTCTGAAGATGAACGAAGGTCTTACGGGTTTGGAGTGACATGAGGGTGAGTAATTAATGACAGCATTTAAATTTTTTGGTGAACTAACTTTTTAAGGTCATTGTAAAGTGTTACTCACCAGTTTAGCTTCTACCAATGTGATTTATAACACTAGAGATTTACACTAGAGATATTTTACAGTTCAGCTTTGTTTTTAGACATTTTAATGCCAATGAAACACAAGAAATAGGATTAAAGATGTCTGATTGTCTTTATATTTCATATTCAACTAAAAATCTGATGAAGTTCAGACAAAAGTACAAAAAACCAACAGATAAAAACTTGATGGATTTTGTATGAACCAGCGAATATTAAATGTTTAAAAAAAGGTCCAGTACTGTTTAAAAGTTTGGGGTCTGAATGATTTTTAAAAGAAATGAATGCTTTATTCAGCACATTAGAATGATTTCTAATGGAGTAATGATGCTGAAAATGATAAGTACTGTATAATAAAATAGAAAACTTTTAAATTTTAAATAGTGATATTTTAATATTTCACAATACTGTTTTTACTGCAAATAAATGCAGACTTGGTGAGCATAAGAAACTTCTGTCAAAAACATCTCAACTTTTGAGCGGTATATGTGCTTTTAACATATTTTATTAAAATGCAATTAAATTAAATGACAAAGTTGATTGAGAGTAAAATACTAAAATATGTGACAAATGGCATCCTATATGGATTTAATGGGTCAATTTTGACTTATGCAGGATGATCAGTGTTATATTCTGGTTTATATCATGATTTAATTCTCTGCTTTTACATTATTTTAACATTTTTTCCTATTAAAGGATGCAGATAGATTTCGTCTAGATGATCAGAGCTGCTTTTTTATTTATTTTTTTTTACTTTCATGAAACCATGGGAAAGGGGCAACATGTATAAATGGTACGAGCGCTCTCCTTATTTTTATCTCCTTAAGGATTATTCATCTAGTCCACCCTTTTGTTGTTCAAGCATTCTCATCTCTATCTCCAGCAGTTAGCAGGAGGTGTTTCGCATTCGTCTGAAGTGAAACGTGCTAAGAGGATTCTTGTTCCGCATCTCACTCCCCGCGGAAGTCAGCGGCACAGTTAGTCAGCAGAGCTGTGTGTCTCATGGGCCCTCGATCCTAATTAACCGAGACCTAGAGCTCTGTCGCTCTGTTGTGCTTCAGACTGACGTATATAGAGAGCTAGCATTGTCCCACTAGAGCCCTGCCAGCCTCTCGTTTGATGGACTTGTGTTTAGACAGACTCGGCTATGGCTAATTACGTTTTCCTAATGACAGGCACAGGATGTATTGCCATGGTAGCAGCTTTGAGCAATTTTAGCTTGTTACTGGAAGTCAGAGAATATTTGTTATGATAACATGTCGCATTTCCTGCACCGATCGGGCTGTCTGCGTAAGACTGAGCAATAACAGTCTCTATTCTTTCTGCAGCATTCATTTCTCAGGAAAAGCTTATTTATTTAATCTTATGCCAGTTGCTTATGGTACTTCAGCGTTGAATACTGGCTTTTTCTCCAATAGAGCAAGGGCAGGATGAGTCACGGCACTATGAGAAAATGAGTAAGTGGCTGTGGAGATGTTTTCTTGCTTTCTGTCTGCACAGAAATATCACACAGGTGTGGAGCTCCATTTGAGTTTGAGTGAATGTCACGAAAACATGTACAGATCACATCATATACTGTATTTTCCCCACTGGATTTTTATGTCAAAAGTAAAGAGAATAAGAATAATAAAAATATTAAGCAGCACAACTGTTTTCAACATTAATAATAGCAAGCCAAATCAGCATATTAAAATGATTTCTGAAGGATCATGTGACACTGAAGACTGGAGTAATGATGCTGGGTACTGAAAATTCAGCTTTGCATCACCAGGAATAAATTACATTTTAAAATATATTAAAATAAAACTGTTATTTTAAATTGTAATAAAATGTCACAATATTACTGATTTTACTAAGCATAAGAAAATATACTTACACCCTAAACGTTTAAATGGTATAAGAAATTTGCTTTTAACATCCATCTTTCATTTATTTTACATTCAAATCTGTAATTCTATTCAAATACAATTTGATGCATTCTCAGTTGTTTGAGAGTAAAATGCTAAAATATGCGACTAATGGTGTCCTTAATGGATTCTGCCTTATGCAGGATGATCTTATATTTTTGTTGTATCATAATTTCAAATTTAAATACAATTAATGACAGTTATGATGTCAAAAGTAAATATCTGCCAGTACAAAAAAGAGGTTAAATTATAATTAATCAGTAATTAGTTTCCATAAGCAAAATTACATTTATTTTTTCTCTTGACTTAGGTGCGAAATATGGCTGGGACATATTCTTGACAGGTTTTGTGAAACTCCCCCTATTACAACCCACAGATGGAGCTAAAAATATAACCCCATAACACAGTATTTTTAATCTTTACACATCAGTTATCACACATTTCAACGATTGTAACACCCACCGACGCACATTTAAATGTAGGCTGCAGCTCCTATGGGTTTTCCCACTTTGTAGTTCTGATTTCCACTGATACTGATCTCAGTTCTCTGATACTGTCCCTGTTTGTTGGTGTTGGTAGAACACATGCAGATATAGGTTGACCAGGCTATAGGTTTGTCAATGGCTAATGCTGATATCAAGAGAACAGTGTGACATGTGACTGATTTAATAACGATAGATCTGATAAAATGAGGTGTGCACAGAATTACTAAAGTGTTTAAATTTACTTTTATATATTTACTCAGTATTAATATTTGAAAATTATCTATTTAATGGGGTTCAAGAAATATTTTTAATCAATTGCATTTAAAAAAAAAAACAAAAAAAAAAAACACTGCAACCAAATAACTAGATTGCAAGACTCTTCTACTGCACATACTAACCTACAATATTTATCTTGAAAAAGGTCATATGCTGTCGGCTCTTCACAGCAGCTGCTGTAGGCTCTTTGGAGTAATATCCTCTCTGAAAATGTTTGCTTTTCTCTAGGCGGCTTCTGGACACCGAAGATGAGCTCAGTGATATCCAGGCAGACTCTGTGCCCATGGAGGTGCGAGATTGGCTGGCCTCCACCTTCACCAGGAAGATGGGAGTGGTGCGCAGACGGCCAGAGGAGAAGCCTCGGTTCCGCAGCATCGTTCACGCCGTTCAGGCTGGGATCTTTGTTGAACGGTATTTATTGATTTTGATAATGAAATACTTGATTTATTATTGATTTAAAAGTAAATTCATTGTGATTTTATGCTCAATTATTAATTGTCAGTAACATTTTACACAAAATCTCATGAAATTTATTAAAGTGATCACCCAAAAATGAAAATTCTGACATCATATACTCACCCTAATGTCGTTCAGATATCATTTGAAGAATGCTGTAAACCAAACAGTTTCGGTTACCATTGATTTCCATTGTATGGACAAAAAATACAATGAAAGTCAAGGGGAACCAAAACTGTTTGGTTACCAACATTCTTCAAAATATAATCTTTTGTGTTCAGCAGTAGAAAGAAATGCATGCAGGTTTGAAATGACATAAGGGTGAGTAAATGATGACAAAATTTTCATTTTAGAGTGGACAAACCCTTTAACGTTCAATTTTCACCCAATGAGCCGCCCACATAGGCAACATAATTATGCTGCCTGTTAAGATACCTCACTTTGACAAAATTAGAAGCCAGCTTTGCATGTATTGTTCATGGAAAAGACAATCCCAGAAAACAAAATTAATTTGATTAATGATTCAGTATTTTTTTAATTTAAATTAGAATAAATATAATTTATTTAATGTTGAAAGTTCTGTCATGAAACTCTAGGTGGCGCAGGCTGATAACTCAATCTGCTTGCAATCACATTATTCTCTATAGGGCACAGCTGACTGGTTCCTGCTTTATCAGCAGCCAATGAGCTCACTGCTCAACCTTCAAATACTTGGGTCAGCAATTTGCTATAGCAGTACAGCACGTTTTCAGAAACCCTCCACCTTCCCCAGCTCCACCTGTATAGATCTGCTATGGGTAATTCATGTACGCTATATTGAACAGCAGCAGCATGTTTTATTTACACACAGCAGCGTGTATCGACAGTAGCAAGTCCCGTACTTGCTCTGCAGCAACAGTAGCAGCATAGCAGATCTATACCGCCAAGACCAAACATATCAACATTGTCATATCCATTACCATGCCAAGCACTCCAAGAGCTGTCATGACAGAAATATATTTTATTAGAATATCATGTTATCGGCTGAGAAACATTTTAACATTAAAGGTTCATGAACCCCCTGTTTCAGCACCAGTTATTTCTCGCCGCAGTTTTGAAAAATGCTACAAAAGTGAGCATGGTAAACAGTGGAGTGGATGGGGGAAGAGGGGAGGCTGACAACACAACAACAGCTTCTGATTCAGACAGTTTTTTCATTAAGTTAAAAGCATCAAGGTTTCGCACAAATGCACACTGCAGTTTACCTTTACAATTTAATGCACAAATAAATGCACAGCTGTTTGCATTTGTACTCTGCATCAAAAATATACACTGCCCGGCCAAAAAAAAAAAAGTCGCTGTTTGGATTTTAATAGGCAAATACTTAAGACTCTATGAATGGATCATTATTATGTTTCTAGCATGTTATATGTTTGGCAATGGTTCTTTTAACCCTTAAAGATGGAGTGTGTAGCTTTTCATTTCTTAAACAACCATGTAGGAAGACACATCATGGCCATATTCCAGGATGGCAATGTCAAGATTCACCAGGGTTAAAATTGTGAAAGAATGGTTCAGAGAGCATGAAGAATCATTTTCACACATGAATTGGCACCTCTGTGTCCAGACCCTAAATTCATTGAAAGTCTTTGGGATGTGCTGGAGGAGACTTTACAGAGTGCTCACCTCTTGCATTGTCAATACAAGATCTTGACCAAAAAATTATGCAATTCAAAAGATGTTAATTCATGTGTGAAAATTATAACATAAAAGAAACATAATAATCACTGTAATAATGATTCATTCATATATTCTTAAGTATTTGCCTATTAAAATCAAAACAGCGACCTTTATTTTGGCCGGGCAGTGCATATGAATGCGCTATTGCATCTTTAATAACTTTTAAGGCTTATTTTTCAGCATTTTTATAAGCTATTTGATCAGTTAGGGGGCGTAAAGACACTCAATGTGGATGAATTGGGTTTGTGTCGAAGAGTCTATGGACGAGAATTTCTGTGACACAAACTCCTAGAAAGCAAAAACGTTCATTTTTGACTCATTAATGCATCTTTCACAAATCTCACAGTTTGAAGGAAATCAACACGTTTCGTCGTGAATAATTCAGCGAGGCGTCTTCTCATAGGATAAGGACACATAGTCTCATGAATAATTTTGACACTGATGAGTCATCGATGTACTATAGGTGTAAGAAAACGTCACCTGGAAGATGAAAATGGCACAAAAAAGCTTAAAATTAAGTTGTTTTCTCCTACAATTGAAATTAACATATGGTAAGATTGTCTTCTATGATGTGCAACACACATAAACGCTGTTAAAATTGCAGATAAATGTAATAGACCAGGATTTTGCCTTTGAAGGCAGCTGCCTGTGTAGGATGTAGACTGCAGCACACTAGGTTTTGGGACAGAGCCTCAGTTTTACCATTTTATGTGCAGCCTCTAAGTGAGTTTAAATCATACAGACAGTCTCATTTCACAGACCTTCCCATTTTTTTCCTGCTAACTGGGAAAATGTCTACCAAGATTACCCACACATAAGACACACACTTAAGGGCTTGTTCTGCATAATCTTTTCCAGTAACTGAAAATGAACATCTTGGTCCATTCCATTTGCATTGCGGTCCTCTTCTCTGTGGCATGTTACCCTCACGTCTGAGTAATGCGTGTGAGCTGCCTCCCTCTTACATGGGCAGAGCTCCTCATTTCCATGGAAACTCATTCAGAATGTCATAGACACCTGTTGAGCTTGAATCGCTGATCACCGGGTGGTGTGTGATATCGAAGGGATATTAATGATAAAAGACATTCAAATTAGAAAAATATCTATTATTCTGTGGTTAAAAAAGGGGGTAAGCCAGACTTTCATAAATATCCGCTGGACAAACTCAAACACTTAAACTTTATTAATTATAATTTAATTTTGTACACAGTGGCCATAAAATTTATATTAAACTTAATATAATATTCCATTCAGACAAAGAGCTAAATGAAGAATACATCGGGGTGTTCTAATGTAAGTTGAATTATAGTATATTACATAATAATAATAATAATAATGGATGGAATTATTTAGTTTCTTCACTAAAATTGTCATTTTATGGAGGATGGTGTCAGAAAAGAATATTTGTTATAAAATGAATGGATTTTTGTTATAAAATAGATGTTTTTTTTTGTAATAAAATGGATGAAATTTGTTAAATGCAATTTATAAGAGACAAAAAGAGAAGTACTAGATGATATATGATGATGATTAGTGTTAGATGATGGTATAAAAGTACCAAAATTGTGAAATTATTTAAAATTCACCCAATGTTCAACTAATCATACGGAGCCTGTTAAGCGACATGGTGATGGAAAAAAATAAAATCGAAGGAAAAATTATATGTCAATGCTTTTGCGTTCTCTTGCGAATGTTTTGCATTTCCCAGAGAAACTTTGCATTCGCTCTCAAAATGTTTAGCTAAATTTCTTGAGGGTATGCAAAAGTTTTGCGAGAGAACACAAAGTTTCTCAGGGAATGCAAAAGTTTTGCGAGAGAACACAAAGTTTCTCAGGGAATGCAAAAGTTTTGCGAGAGAACACAAAGTTTCTCAGGGGAATGCAAAAGTTTTGCGAGCAAATGCAAAGTTTTGAAATATATTTTTTCCTCCCATCTCATATTTTTTTCCACCACCATGTCCCTTTAGGGGCTCTGTATAATTGTGACATTGTGATGAAATAAAATGAATATGATTTCAGTCTTTAACATTATTAGGTCCAATAAATTAAGATACTGGACAGAGACAAAAAAAAATGTTCTACATATATGAACGTGTTAATTTTCCCATATTGGGACTAATTCAGCAAGAGCCAAGTTAAAAAGAACACTGGAACTGAATTTGATCATTATGTACAATTATTTTGGAATCTGGACTGTGTTGAGTAACATGACGTTTTCATTATTAAGTGCTTTTCCACCCTCGTTTAAAAAGGAAAGTTTAAGTGTTATGTCCTGCTTTTTTTTTTCTGATTCTAAAGTGTTCCCACTTGAATACAGTTCTGTGAAGATTCGGTCAACTTCATGTAGATGTGTCACATTTGACTTTACTGCTGCTGTCAAAAACTTATCATCTCTTAAACACTTCTGTAAAACTCCATTTTTACTTCAGACCTTAGTAAATTTTGAGGAACAATTAAATGAACTTATATTGTTTCTTACACTTACACCCCTTTCTGAACTTTAGATTTAATCCGGCTATTTTTTTCTTCATGACTTCGATGTAAATAAGTAGTTTATACATAACATGTCCATTTAACATTTTTGAAGTTAATATTTATATAGATGTAAAAAGGAAAGTGTTTATTTTAGGTCAATTTAGAGGTTTCTTACCCTTTTAATCACATTTTGCCTAGTTCATAACTAGTTCATTTTACATGGTGTGACAAATAATTTGCATGTGTAAAGAATGAGCAAAATGCTTTTAAAATATACAATATCAGAGTATACAGTAGCACTTCAGAACATCAGCTCCCCAAAAAGATTCAACGTCAGCTACCCAAATGCAGTTTTTACATGCGAGTTCATATACATGTGTTAAAAAAACATTGTACTGAAATGTACCTTGTTAAAAATAAACTTCAGCTTGTCATAATAAAAAATAATGATGGTTTGTGTGTGTGTGTGTTTGCAGAATGTACAGAAGAACATCCAACATGGCAGGGTTGACCTATCCACCATCTGTAATTGCAGCTCTAAAGGTACATATTATCTTTACAGTAGATTATAACATGGATTTAGTTTGTTTCCTTAAAGTTTTCTATCTGCCACCAATACATAGGAAGTCTTCCTCTTTTTCAGGATGTTGATAAATGGTCATTTGACGTCTTCACGCTCCAAGAGGCGAGTAGCGAACACGCGCTGAAGTTCCTGGTGTATGAACTGCTCACCAGATATGACCTGATCAGCCGCTTCAGGGTACGAGAGACTGCAAAAACCAGACACACATCAAAACTGTGATATTAAACACACCGCTTACTTTGGATTCTGACTCATGCGCCCATAGGGAAACTCTCATGCTGCCACTGAATAAAATTTAATCTGTCATTTATTCATTTTATTTCAACTCATACACCTGAACTTGTCCTCTTTTTCATGCTCCATGAGGACAGAGGCTTTCAAGCTTCAAAAAGAATGCAAAAGAACCATATAAAATATCTATATGATTTATGCACTATATTCAAAGACTTCTGAAGTCATACTATAGAGGGTATGCATTGACATCACTTTCCCACTAGGACACGGCCCCCTCAGCAGGACTGAGTGGCAAAACATCTTGCTGCATGACTAGATTTAATAGGGGAAACTGTGAAAACGGGAGTAAAACAAACGATTATCTGCTTAAATTAAAGGCAGTTGGACTCGACAGTGTTCCTTACAACTTAACAAAGAACCAGTGGTCCGTGAGCATTGACATGTGGCCAGGAATCGGATTTCCTGACATTTATATGTACCTGATTTTGACGCCTGGGAAATACATAAAGCAAAGCCTGTGAACACTTTATGCTACACAGCACTATAAATACAATATAGGTAGATCTAAATCCGGATGATGACTTATACCGTTGTTATATCGTCATATCACCGAGCCCTACAACTTGTTAAAGCACCAAGGCTTTATAGACATTATGACATATAGACATATATATAAAGCTGCTTGGAAATGATGTGTATTGTGAAGTGACTTGATGCTTAGTCATACTTTACTTCTAGATGGGATAAAAGTGATGAGGACATTTATCATTTCTATATATTTTGTAGAAATTTTAGGGCCCTCATTTAACGATCTGGTCTGAAGCGCAAGGCGCAGGTGCACTTAGGGCATGTCCAAATCCACTTTTGCTAGTTTAACGGCAATGGTCCAAAAGGGTTGTACCTAGTCTCTTGATGAGTCATGGGTGTGTTTTGTGCGTAACGTGCAATAAACCAATCAGAGTGTCATCTCCTATTCTCTTTAAAAGCCAGGTGCGGATTCGCTATATAAACACCCTCAACCTGACGAGTCAGTTTAAATACATGTGTGTATTACCACGATTGTTTTCATTCGTTATTACTGCAAATAGGTAATTCTTATACATGCAATGACGATCCATTATGACATTTAGGCATTTTTATCTTTATGTACACAATAATAATCGACTGCGCCATAAACCAACAAAAACCTGATCTAAAGTCAATGGCGCAGTCGTTTTCAGTTGCCTCAAAACAGCAACATGCCAACAATGCACCTGAACACACCTTGTTTTCAGACCAGCAGTATTTTTTTTTTGTTATTTAAAGAGCGCGTTAGTAATATGCACCTTTAGGTGGGTGCACAAAGCGCATACACTCTGCTTGTTACACATAGGGATGCGCAGCAGCGCACAAACATGCCAAATATTAAAAATAAAAGGATTACAAATGTAAAAGATTATTATTGTGTACATAAAGATAAAAATGCCTAAATGTCATAATGGATAGTCATTGCATGTATAAGAATTACCTATTTGCAATAATGACGAATGAAACCAATCGTGGCAATACACATGTATTTATATTGACTGAACACACCACATTTTTAGACCAGCACGCCCATGGGTGAACAGATGGGTGCGAGTGCATTTGCTATTTAAACAACGTTGCGCAGGACGTGAAAATGATAACTGCGTCTAGGGCTGAAACTAGCAATGAACACTTGCGTCGTGCCTGGCGTCGCATTGTCGGGTGTATGATAAGGCCCTTAAAGTTTTCTGGATAACTGTCAGCTGTTACCGTCATGCAGACAATACAGAGCTCTGAATCTTTTTAATAACTCCATCTAAACTTGCTTTGAAAGGAAAACTGGGTTTGTCTAACATTATCCAACCATCCCCCTTTGTAGAACAGAAGGCTCATAATGGATGTTTTTTAATAAACACTGACAAAAACTTATAAATATTGAATTGATGAGTTGTCAGTACAATATATAACCAAGGGTATAATTTTACAGCAAAATCCAACATATCTGACACAAAATGTTAACTGTAAATCCTGCCTTGATTCCAGTTGTTTCTGCAAATTGCAGCGATCCTTTTGCTTTCTTTTCTGAAGCTTTCAGGGATCTGTAAAAAATAGCTCTGATTTCTTGTTGAATCTATTTGTAAAATCAAATCGCTCAGCTCTTTCCCATTTTAGATGTGTTTTGCGTGTTTTGCGCAGCATTCAAGCTGAACACCAACGCAGCACCAACTCAGTTTTTTTTTGCCACTCAATGGGTGTAACTGCAGTGACTCCCGCCTACTGTGATGTCATGTGCATACCCTCTATAGCTTTATGTGAGAAAAGACTGAAATATAAGTTGTCATTCACTGGTTGTCTTCCCCTCCAGTGAGCTGTTAACCGCTGTGACTGAATCACTGAATCGGTCCAATCACGGAGTAGTTCAGAATCATAGAATCAGTTCAGAATTGAGGACTCCGTAACCGAAGTTCTCTAAAGCTGTATCAATACCAGCTCAATTTAAAATATCCAACTCAATAATGATTGGTTCTCAAATCATTCATGACACAAAGCTGTTGTATGGCATCAAAAGACTTTTTAGATTACTTTTATGATACATTTATGGTGATTTTGCTTCATTTTTAAAACTTGAAAGCTCCAGTCACTGTTCTTTGTAATTGCATAGAAAAAAAGTAACAAGCACATTATGTTCTTTTTGTGTTCAGTGGAAGACAGTCATACAGGTTTGAAACAAAATGAATGTGAGTTGTTATGTGAGCTATTTCTTTAATATTTTATGATTTCATCCTTTTGGAATGACCTTTTTTTCCCTTAACTTTAACCAAAGTTGGTGTTGTCTCCAAAGCATACATGTTTTGACCGTGTAACAGGAGATTTATATGTGATATACATCTGATATGAGGCGTCTGACACTTTCTTTGTTTTTCACCATTGTGTCAGCTCCCATCACTTCTTACCCTTTTTCACAAGCACAGTGATGACAGAATCTGAACTCACACACACACACAGAGCCCTGATTACAATTTAAATGCATCAGACACACGTTGCCTGTGTTTGGGTTTAGGTGGTGAGGTATGGAGTCCCTGCTCTCCAAGTGATTACACATTGATATTACGCTGCTGCAAACTGTTCCCTTACAGGAAGCCCTTCGGTTGCCTGTAACATGCTCCATTAATCTGCTGTGGCAGGAAATGTAAGACCTCAGACTGCAGCTTAAAGGCACATTCTGTGTCTCTAGTAGGGTTGGGAATCCAAAACTAAAGCCAGTTAGTTAGATTTTCTTTCTTTAACACATTGGGCTTTATGGTCTCTTCTGCTCTACAAGGCTGAACTTATTTGATCTAAAATAAAGTAAAAACAGTAATATTGTGAAATATTACATTTTAAAATAACTGTTTTAGTATATTTTAAAATGTAATTTATTCCTGTGATGCAAAGCTGAATTTTCAGCATCATTACTCCAGTCTTCAGTGTCACATGATCCTTCAGAAATCATGCTGATTTAGTGCTCAAATATTAATAATAATTATAGAATATTATAATTATTATTATTATCATAATTATTATTATATGTTGAAAACAATGCTGCTTAATATTTTTGTGGGAACTGTTTTAACAAAATTCTTTTTTTTTTTTTTGATAAATAGAAAGTTCAAAAGAACAGCATTTAAATAAAAAAAAAAACATTTGAAATATTATAAATGCCTTTCCTGGCAATTTAATGTATACTTGCTGAATAAAAGTATTAATTTTAAAACTTTTAAATGGTAGTGTATCACGGTTTCCACAAAAAAAAACAACAAAAAAAAAAAACAGATTTGCAATCACAGTAATAAATTACATTTTGCAGTATATTAAAATAGAAAACAGTTATTTTAAATTGTAATAATATTTCACAATATTTTTTACTGTATTTTTTATCAAATAAATGTGGTTTTGGTGCACATAAAAGACTTCAGAAACATTAAAAAAAATCTTAATTATTCCAAACTTTTACTGCTAGTTTATGCTATTATAGTATTCATTAATATATTGAATTAGCTTTTTTATATTTTCAGTTTTTTATATATATATTTTAGTCTATTGTTTTTTTTTTTTTTTTGTAATTATGTACTTTTATTATTTTTATTAATTAAACATTAAATATTTATATTTTCAGTTTTAGTTTTAATATAGTTCTTCAACTAAAACAGTTGCAATTTTTTTTTCTTTTGTAATGTTATAAATGTCTTTACTGTCATATTTGATCCATTTAATATTTTCTCACTAAATAATACAAATTTCTTTCAAAAACATGCACTTTTGAATGGCCGTGTGGTTAAAATGCACAGTCACAAGTAACTGGGATTGTTGTTCTCTGTAGATACCAGTGTCCTCCTTGGTGTCATTTGTGGAAGCTCTGGAAATGGGCTACAGCAAGCACAGAAACCCCTACCACAATCTGATCCACGCTGCTGATGTCACGCAGACGGCACACTATCTGATGCTACACACTGGCATTATGGTGAGCGAGCGCTCAGTGAATTGTGCATGCATGTCTCGCACTGACAAACAAATATGACATCTGTTTGTAGTCAATACTAGCTGAACGCTTGAGGTCTTAACTTGCAGGTTAATATGTGCAGCTGTTGAAATGCATTTTAATGATGTTGAATCACTATAATGATGATTATTTGGGTAATGGCTGACTGGTCCGCTCTCCCACAGCATTGGCTCACTGAACTGGAAATATTGGCCATGGTGTTTGCTGCTGCTATCCACGACTTTGAACACACTGGAACGACCAATAACTTCCACATCCAGACCAGGTGTGTGATGAGCTCCAGTAAAAAACAGCCAATAATCTCAATGAAATGTAACTGTATGAAAACTATTAGACGAGCTTTCAACGATTACATCAAACCTGATGATCTAGAGCAGTGTTATTTTATTTTTATTTTAGTTTTATTACTCTTTTATTTATATTTTGAATCAGATCATGTTAATTTTAGTTTAATTTTTTTAAAAATATTTCTTATTACTTATTACAGTTTATTGCCGAAGAAACATTTAGTTTAGGTTTTTCAACTAATACATGTGACCCTGGACCACACAACCAGCCACAAGTCGCACAGGTATATTTGTAGCAATAGCCAACAATACATTGTATGGGTCAAAATTATCGATTTTTCTTTTATGCCAAAAATCATTAGGATATTACGTAAAGATCATGTTCCATGAAGACATTTTTGTAAATTTCCTACCGTAAATATATCAAAAAATAATTTTAGTGAGTGGATGTGCATTGCTAAGGACTTCATTTGGACAAATTTAAAGGTGATTTTCTCTATATTTAGATTTTTTTTTGCACACTCAGATTCCAGATGTTCAAATAGTTGTATCTCGGCCAAATATTGTCCTATCCTAACAAACCATACATCATTGGAAAGCTTTATTCAGCTTTCAGATGATGTACATGTGTTTATGACTGGTTTTCTGGTCCAGGGTCCAGGGAATTGAATTATAATGTAGACATAAACAAGCTTATATTTAGTATCTAAAATGTTTAGTTCGGTACAAACAGAATCATAAGTTGATTTTATATTAAAATTGTTTTTTTTTTAATTTAATTTAATATTTTTTATATTGTGTATTTACTATTTAAACATTTTCCCATTATTAATCTATATGAGGACTTCAGATGCAAAGTGCCATCTGAAATTTTCTTATAAAATTAGCATTTATATATATATATATATATATATATATATATATATATATATATATATATATATATATATATAATATTTATTAAAAAAACAACCATTTGACATTTATTCATGTTTATAAAATATTTATTATATTTTTGTATGTATTATTAATATTTATAAATAGCATTTCTTTTGCTTTTCCCACCATTTTGAATGGATATTTGTACTAATTTAAGCCTGTCACAATGCTCTTTGAAAGATGCATGTGATACTGTCTCAGAATCTTAGGAACATGATGTGTGTGTGCGAGTTTTTGTGATTTATGAGGACACAAATTTGTATAATGACATGGGTATTACACTGGTATTACGACGTAAACATGAAATATGAGGACATTTCATGAGTCCTCATATTTAAAATAGCTTTAAAAACATACTAAACAATGTTTTATTAAAAATGTAAAAATGCAGAATGTTTTCTGTGATGGGTAGGTTTAGGGGTGGGGGTAGTGTATGGGGATAGAATGTACAGTTTGTAAACCATTATGCCTATGGAATGTCCTCATTTTGTGTGTGTGTGCATTTGTAATAGAGAGAGAGAATCCACTGGTCATATTTCTAACACAGTTTATCTTCCTTGTGGTGAGCTATCATGGGGCTGAGAGTGGAATTTATCATGTTTTCAATTAATCTTCAGTGGCAGAATCTACGTCAGAATCTACGTTCGTGTTGTTGTTGCTATGTGTTGGTTCAAGTCAGGCCGGACATCTTATTCACATTAATACTTGCCAAAGGATCCTTGAGATCCCTTTACAGCAGGCCTCATTTTGCATGACAGCCCATCACAGACATCATTATTTGAAGAAGTACATCACAGCACTTGCTTCTGCAGCAGATAGAAACCGATAGCAAGGGTGGTGCTGCAGTATACAGTGATTTTGGAGGAGTGCTCGATCATCAGTGAACTGTGGAAAACAAGGCTTGTGTGATGGGGAAAAATTGAGCCATTACTCTTGATATCTCTGATTACAGCTGATGTTCCACCTCGTCTTGTAGTTCACCTCAGATTTACTCCTCAAGAGAATGAAAAGTAAATCTCCCGAGTACTGTCTGTCTATCTCGCTGAATAAAATAGCTTTTCTTGGAAATATATTTGTGTGGAACAGGTGGATAATGATTGGCAGGAACTTATAGTATGATATAATAGAGTTCTTTAGGACTTTTGGTTCAGAAAAAAGGAGGGGAAAAAAAACCCTCTTCTTATCGAGAAACATTTTTGGCTATATAGGGTTCTTGAGTCAGTAACAGTAAAGACATTTATGATGTTAGAAAAAATTTAAAAAGGTAGAAAAGTAAATTGAAATATAATTATGAAATTGCCTTCTCTGAGCAGCATTTGAAATGAAATGAAATATACTTTACTGGGGACATATAAGTATATTTAATTTCAATTCATTTAAAATGCTACTCTTTTAAACTTTCTATTCATCAAATAATCCTGAAAGAAGATGTATCACAGGTTCCACAAAAACTGTGAAACTGAAAGGGTTAGTTCACCCAAAAATTATTTACTCACACTCATGTCGTTCCATGCCCGTAAGACATTCGGTTCTGGACATTGATGTCCAGAAAGGTAGTTAAAAACATGGTTAAAATAGTCAACGTGACTACAGTGGTTAACCTTAATGTTATGAAGCGACGAGAATACTTTTTGTGCGCCAAAACACTGTAGTCACGTTGACTATTTTAACCATGTTTTTAACTACCTTTCTGGACATCAAAAGGTGCAATAACATTGCTGCCTATGTGTGGATCAGATACCCTCGGATTTCATCAAAAATATCTTAATTTGTGTTCCGAAGATGAACAAAGGTCTTACGGACATGGAACGACATGAGGGTGAGTAATTAATGACTAACTAATTAATGGGTGAACTAACCCTTGAAGCACCAAAAACATTGACATTTTTGCTTAACATTGATAATAATAAGAAATATTTCTTGATCAAATCAGCATATTTTTAAATATACATTTTAAAATATATTCAATTAGAAAAAAACTTACAATATTACTGTATTTTTTACTGTATTTTTGATCAAATGATGCAGGTGAGCATAAGAATATAATATAATATAATATAATATAATATAATATAATATAATATAATATAATATATATATATATATATATATATATATATATATATATATATATATATATATATATATATATTTAGATATATTAATATATTTCTCTCTCTCTCTCTCTCTCTTTGGAAAGAAGTCTATTATGCTCACCAAAGCTGCATTATCATTTTATCAAAAATCTTACCAACCTAATTTTTTTTCAACGGTACTGTAAAAGTTTTTTGTTACAATATAGGTTCTTCACATTAGTAAACAATTTCTGTTTTTATTTAAAGCACCAGCACATGTGCTTTTGTAGAAAAGAAAAAAAAAATTGTGAATAAAAAAGATTATTTGTTAATATCGTAAATCCATTTTGACTCCTCTTTTTTTTCTTTTTTTCTTTTCTTTTTTTTTTTGCATGGGACACAAACGGAGGAAATCTAAACGATGTCCAATCTGCTTTTTTCCATACAATGACAAAAATATAGTGACCAGGGCTGTTAAGCTTCAAAGTGAGAAAAATTGCAAGAGTATGGTGAGAAATGTGCAAAATGTGCCATTGACATTAATTGACACCAAGCACATGTTTGTCATTACCAAAGTTATATGAAAAAAATTGAAGTGCAGCTAATATCTTGTGTTAAATTTAACAATGGTCCTTTCTATCAGGCCAAGTTTGACATCAATGATGCCAAATGCAATTGGTTCTTGTGTATCACATGACTGGTTCCAACATGACATGTTTGAAAAACTCAATGCAATAATTTCACTGAAAAAGAACTCTTAAATGAAGTTCTTTTCACCACACAAAACTTCAGAGGACTTGAAAGGTACTGCATGAGTCATATCTACTTTCATGCTATTTTTATGGTGTTTTTTTGTCCTTTTTGAAGCTTGACAGCCTCTGGTGACAATAAGCTTTCACATACTGTAGAACATCTTTTGTGTTCCTTTAAAGAAAGAAAGTCATACAGACTTGGAATGACATGAAGGTGAATAAATGATGAAGGAATTTTCATTCTCTGGGTTTACTAACCTTTTAAAATGGTACTACAATGGCATAGTAATTGGAACATGTAGGACATTTTTTGACTCCTCTTCCTTTGGTTCTGCACAGATCAGAAGTGGCCATCCTGTACAACGATCGCTCGGTTCTGGAAAACCACCATGTGAGCGCAGCCTACAGACTCATGCAAGAGGATGAGATGAACATCCTGGTCAACCTCTCGAAAGATGACTGGAGGTACGCTGGGCTTTGTCACTCAACGCTGGGAAACGCTGGCATTATGTCCTGGGACGTGCCGTTCCTGTGAGGAATGGACGGTCTGTTCTGGGAAAGTGCATGTGCTTTGAGTTCTGTTGAGCCGCTGTGTTGTGCTTCCCACAGGGAGCTGCGTACACTGGTGATTGAGATGGTCATGAGCACAGATATGTCATGCCATTTCCAGCAGATCAAGACGATGAGGAACACGCTGCAGCAGCCGGAGGGGTGAGTGACTCTCCCGCTGTTCTCTCTGAGCGTTTGTGAACATGAGGGTGTTAATGAGTGTGACGGTGTGTCTTCCCTGTGATAATGTGTCATACTTCTTGCGTAGTTGTACTCATTACAACTAGGTGGTGTGACGTATATACTGTGTGATGAAATAAATGTGTCAGCTGCTGGAGACCTTTCTATGGCTTATTCAATAATTTGTTAAAATTATAAATTATTTCCGTTGAGCTGCAAACAGAATCAGATGACACAGATCATAAAACAGGCTCATAAATAAACAACTAGACTTCCAGGGTCTATTTTCCCAATTCTTGGGACAAAAAGCATTTCAGATCTGAGGACTTTTTTTTTTCGTGTTTCAAATGCGTGCTTCTAATGCAAGAAATCCTTTGTTCTGTTGATAGAAATTATTTTTAACGGGACTTTACCTAGAGTTATTTTAAGACTCTTGACATTTTAAATTTCACATTTAAAGTTTATTTTTAAATTCTTTTTACATCTGCTTAGTCTATTTCTGTCTGTCTTTTCATTGTGTACTTTTTTGTCAGTGCCGAAGACAAATTTACAGAGTTCAAAAAAAGACTATTATTATCAACAAAACTAAATTTGCAAATACAATATAAAACTGCAATCACAGAAAACTGCAATAAAACCGCAATCACAAATACAGGAAAAATACACATAAATACGGTAAAAATACAGTAACATTGTGAAATATTCTAATTTAAAATATCTGTTTTCTATTTTAATATATTTTAAAATGTAATTTATTTGTAATGACAGCTGAATTTTCAGCAGCCATTACTCCAGTCTTCAGTTTCACGTTTTGACCATATTACAATATCTAAGAATTTGTAAGATTTGCATATACTGTATGTTGTATTCGTTTTGAAATATATTTGTTATTAGTATTTATTTTTATTTATTCCTTTAACATAGTTTTTTTTTTTTTTTCTCCAAACTGACTTTAGGTATTAAAGGTCTGTATTAGTCTGTTTTAGTATTAGTAGCTAAATCTTAGAAATGCTACTGCCTAAGCTGTGATAAAAATGAAGTATTGTATTTTTGCCAAAACAGAGTTGATAGTACTAGAGTGAAACAAATAGAAGATGATATACTCACGGCAAATACTGTTAGCGAACATCCTGACACCGTCCACGCTGCTGAGAGCGGCGTTTAGATGAATATGTAAACATGTGATGCATGTTTTCTTCTCAGTAATAAAATAAACACACAACAAAAATGACAGCAATGAGAAAACAGACTGAACAAAACTGATCAAAAGAAATGAACCGGCGAAGATTTCCATGTCAAAGAAGGCGGAGCCTCAGCACTATTTCGTAATCGCCATGGACCAATGGTAGTTCGAAGGTGTTTACCAGCCACATAGAACTTTTCCAGAAAGTCCGCTTTGGCAAGCTGTTTCGAACCCCCGAAACGAACACAAAACTTAATTTTGGCCTGATTTTGTTCGAAAAGACGTCACACCAGTTCGTTCCTCGAATTCGCTTGAAGTATATCTGGGTCTTAAAGGGTTAGTTCACCCAAAAATGAAAATTCTGTCATTTATTACTCACCCTCATGTCGTTCCACACCCGTAAGACCTTCATTAATCTTCGGAACGCAAATTAAGATATTTTTGTTCAAATCCGATGGCTCAGTGAGGCCTGCATAGGGAGCAATGACATTTCCTCTCTCAAGATCCATAAAGGTACTAAAAACATATTTAAATCAGTTCATGTGAGTACAGTGGTTCAATATTAATATTATAAAGCGACGAGAATATTTTTGGTGCGCCAAAAAAAAACAAAATAACGACTTGTATAGTAATGGCCGATTTCAAAACACTGCTTCAGGAAGCTTCGGAGCATTGTGAGTCAGTGTTTCGAATCAGCAGTTCGGAGCGCCGCAGCAGTTTGGCGGTTTGACACGCGATCCGAATCATGATTCAATACGCTGAATCGTTATGCTCCGAAGCTTCCTGAAGCAGTGTTTTGAAATCGGCCATCACTAAATAAGTCGTTATTGTGTTTGACAAGTGTAGGTGTGTTATTTATATATTAATAATTTGTTTACAAACTTTCTATCTTTCTATCTGACTGATGAAGCTGTGATGAATGTGTGTCTATCAGAATAGACAAAGCTAAAGCGCTGTCCCTGATGCTGCACGCGGCTGATATCAGCCACCCGGCTAAGGGCTGGAAGCTGCACTACCGCTGGACACAAGCTCTTATGGAGGAGTTCTTCAGACAGGTACACACATCATAATATTTGTCTCCAGTAACACAAGCAGAACTCCCAGAGACACACACTTACTACAGACACACACATTATCTGGGTAAACTGCAGGAGAAAGATAGAATCCATCAAAGAGCTTATGCACATGATGACCAAATAAAAAAACGTGAAATGGATAGTAGGTAAGATAGGAAATATTTTTGAATTAAACATACACCTACAAGTCTTCTTGTTCTTCTTACTTCTCACTTCTCACTTCTTACTTGTTCCTTGCCATTTCTTTGTAATTGTTTGTGAAATTTTTTAGCAGTTTCTGAGTGAAAATAGTTTTTACACCATTTTTTTTTTCTGTGTACACTGCCAGTCATACAAATAAATAAATAAACACACACACGTTATATATATATATATATATATATATATATATATATATATAGAGAGAGAGAGAGAGAGAGAGAGAGAGTGAGTGAGGAAACCTGGAAAATCTAATCAAATAAGCATAGAAAATATATATTTTTAGTTGCAACTTAACAACCAGGATCTGTTTGTTTTGGAAGTTGCACTCAAAATCCTGTTGGCTTAGAAATCACGGGTACACAATGTCTCTGTCTGCTTGGCTTCTCAAGAACAAAGAAGGAAGAGGAAAGTTTTATTAGACTCTTCACAGGGCTATGAGTAATTCTTTCTGATTCTTTTATTGTCTCTGCAGGGTGACAAGGAGGCAGAACTAGGGCTGCCGTTCTCTCCACTATGTGACCGGAAAGCCACCATGATTGCCCAGTCTCAGATAGGTAAAACTAACACACACATACACATGCGATCTCTGATAGCCAAGGCCATGTTTGGAACAGCACTCACATACTACTACTATTATCTCTGCAGTATGTAGTATGTATGCTTGCTTTGCAAATTTTATGTATGGACTACACCGACAATCCAAAAGAAGCACACTGCATGGAATACTGTATCCCCAAATGCAATGCGCTCAACTTGACCTTCTGTTTTCAAGGTTGATGAACTAAAATTTTTTAGCATCTTGATTTTTTCAGAATGCTTTAAGGTTTAACTTTGACCTTTAAATTTCTTTAAATCCACAACTAAATCAATTTGAACAGTAATAGTCACGACTGACCCATTGTTTTACATTTCATTTTCTTTGTAAATTGAATAACATATTGTTTATGTCCCAGTTGTGTATGCTTTTTATATATTTTTGTTTTAGATTTGATTTAGTTTTTGAAATATATTTAATTTTATATTTACTTTTCAGAATAAGTAAGTAAATAAATAAATAAATATTGCCAAGTACATTTTTTTGCAAGATAACTGGATGCTACTCATGAACATTCCTGTATTTTATGTAAAATTTGCATATTTGTGCTCAGTATACATTGTATATACAGTATTTACAGTTTATGCACTGTAGAAATATAGTATCAGAGAACAATGTTACTATGCTGTTATGAATATATCCATATAGAGGTGCCTTTAGTCCAGTCATGCTCAGCTCTTTACTGCCATCAAGAGGCTGCTGAGACAATAACATGCTCTCTTGTATTATTTAATGGAGCTTATAAAATAAATGTGGTTTGACTTAATGACACAATAACCACAGGCATCTTGACTGAATCAAAAGTCATTATTGCTAATGAGTTTCTAGCTGTTTAAATGAATGACAAAGGTTTCTAAACAAATAAAATTGTTTTTCCTTCAAAGGGTTCATCGATTTTATTGTCGAACCCACATTCTCTGTTCTGGTCGACACCACAGAGAAGATCATTAGTCCTCTCATAGAGGAAGCTGTGAAATCTGGAGGTGTCCGCAGGTCAAGGTGAGGCGATGGTCACATGTTCATCATGGTAAAGGTGTTTGATTCAGGGATGATAATCTGTTTTTTAATCTGCTCGTGTGGTGCAGTTTGACGGGTCGGGGCTCGGCCACGGTGGTGGAGTCGGTACAGAGACACAGCGGTCGGGGTTCGAACGACGAGCAGGGAGGCACTACAGACTACTCTCTGTGCGGCATCGACCTGAAACAAGTCCGGCACCTGCTCTCCGAGATCATCCAGAACAACAAGGAGCGCTGGAAAGAGCTTTCTGTTCAAGGTGTGCATGCATCTGTTTGTGTTTCTATACAAAAAAAAAAAAAAAAAATTGGACATGCACTCTTTCTGTGTAGAATTCTAGGGTTCTTGACGCAATTTTAAAGAACCTTTTATGCCAAAAAGGTTTTATATAAGGAGAAATGTCTTAAATGATTGCATAATGTTTTCATGTTTAACAGGTTATTTAAATTTTTTTCTAGTGATAGTGTTTTTGAGCTGCTTAATTTATAAAATTAAAATTAATAATGAATTAAAACAAACTGAATGCATGAAATGATGCCATGATGGGAACCCCTAAAAGGTTCTATATATGAAGCCACCTACTGGTACTGAGATAGGAAAAATGGCTATTTTTGCTTATAACTTTTGAATGCCTTGTCCTAAAATCATGAGGATGGTCTTCTTAGATTCCTTGAGGCATGCCGAGTTGAACGATATCCAATTTTCTTTGGTCGGCCATTTTGGGCGTCGGCCATTTTGAATTTTGTCATAAAATGCTGTTTTACGAAAGCACGAACGTATCGTTACGAAACTTGGTATGATTCATCGAGGTCATGTTCTGAGAGGACCAGTAAAGCTTTAGGTCAGTGCCCCCTAGTGGTCAAGAGATATAATTAAATTTATGAAAATGCTTATATGAAAAATTCAACATGTCATTTAACTTGCATCATTACATTTTTTTGGCTTATGCCGAGTCATATGATACCAAATTCTACCATACTTAATGTCCGCCATTTTAAATTTTATTCAAAACTCTTTTTCGAACTCTTCCTACAAAATTTGTCCGATTTGTATGAAATTTGGTATGTAGCATCTACAGACACTCATGACAAAAAAATTATTAAAAGATTTTTGATAGACCCAACCGTTGTTTTATACTGCGTCAACAATTTTGACTGCAAGCACACCAAAATGGATATGCAGCAGTATCTTTGCAAAAGTTTTGTATATTGACACGAAACTTGGTACGTCTTCACAGGCATGACTGGACAGCTTTATCCTAACCTCGTGATCACAGATGTACACAAATATTTCCTTTTCTGCCCTTAGCGTACGTTTACATGACAACGATATGCTTAAAATGGAGAAGTTTTTCCTTTGAGTTTTCCGCTTAAAGACGACACCATTGTCAAAACGATCTCCATTCACACGGATCCACAAAAACAACTAAAAACACTGCATTCTGCTGCCAGGCCATTAGATGGCGATGAATCACTATAGATTGAACATGTAATACGCATGTGCATGACGTCATCATTTTCAGAGATTCGCCTTTTTGTTGTTTACACAGAGACCGTTTTTAAAAACTTGCGTTTTCAGGCACCCAAAACGCCGTTGTCGTGTAAATGAACAGCCAAAACGCATTAAAAGTTTTACATTTTTAGTTGAAAATGGTGACGTGTAAACGGCTTCTTATTCAGCTTGACCCCGTAATTGCTGCTTGCAGCTATATTTATTATTGTTGTTGTTTTAGAATAATAGTAAAGTTATTAAAATGATGGAAAACACGTGTGTGTGATCGAAGATTAAAAAAATCTATTATTAATTAAAAACTATTAAAAATGTAAAAAAAAAATAATAATAATTTTTAAAAATTTATTTTCGAAAAAAATTAAAAATCTTGTATGCTTTTCCTTCATCCATGCCAAATCATTTATTCAAATAAAATCAATAAATACATTTTTACGTTGGTAAAGCAATTCATTTCAAGGGGCAAATTTATTTGTCTACAAAACTTGCCAAGTTCAAACGTGCCTTTAGATTGCATTATTTTTAAGATCATGAAAAACATAAATTTATTCAAGTGTGTCTAAATATTTGAACTGGTGTTTAAGTAACAAAAGAAGCTAAAATATTATGTAATTCAGTCACACTATGGTGTAAATGGGGTATGGGTAAAACAAAATAACTGACTTTATATCTGTTTGTATGACAGGACTTAGAACTTAGACTTAAGAACTTAAAACTTTATATATATATATATATATATATATATATATATATATATAGTATGTGTGTATGTATAAATATGTTTATAAAATAATTGGCAGTCAAAAAAAAAAAAGTCACCAATGCTTAAACTTCTATTGAATTCTTTTAAATGATAACACAGCTCTTCTTCACAGCGCCCGGGGATAATATGGTATCATATCTATCATAGCTGATCTCACTTCCTGTCTCTTCCCAGAGTTGGCCAATAAGCAACATGAGAGAATGTCAGACCTGGAAGAGGAGTCCATGAGGAACACACAAGTCACACTGTCCTGCAGCAGTCCAGCCAGAGGGAGTCTCGACTCAGAGTCAAAGTCCCTGAATGAAATTAACAACACGGACTCAACTCATTCTTCCCAGGACTCTCTGGACCAGAGTTCCCAGTCCCCTTTGGAGGGACCGGGCGACGGTTCATCAGAGGAACACAGCTCAGAAACTCTACCTTGGAACGGTAAAAGCGCCTGACGTCACACAAACGGTACAGAGCCTGAATGTTTTTAATCAGAAGCAGGATGATGTACATAGCATTGTCCTCATTGTATTGTAATGCTATTATACTCTCGGGCTCAGAGGGCTAATTGTGAAGACGGACGCACGGAATGTCCACGGAGCGACTCCTAGAGACGGTAGTGTGCAATGTTGTCATGGCGACTGTGTTATTGCTGGAGACGGACCTCTATCATCCCTTGAGGAGGATTTAGCGAGAACCTGATTTGCTACCCGGGCTTTTTCCTGTTTGTTCAATTAGGTTTTTTTTCTCTTTTTTTTGTAATTTTTTTTTTCTTTGTTTGTTTGTAGACTGTGCCGTTATTTATTAAAGATTACGCAGCTACACTTTGCACCACAATTAGTTTCCGTATTTTATTCTCGATACGGTCATGCTTACCAGCTGTTTGCAGCACATTAGGTCAGAATGACTGGATTATTTTACTTCATTCTGGCATGATGTGTCTCTGTAGACTAATGAATGTTATTCCCTCCAATTTCCAGAACAATCCATAAAGAGCTTATTTTTTATTATTGTAGCATGACACGTATAGTAATTGCAGCTGTAAAATTTTAGTAGAACATGCCGCCTATTAAATCATGAGCCAGTTTTTACCTAACAGTAGAGGTATATGTCCTCAAGGGGGCGATATTTCATTTTAAGAAACAACATGATGTCCCTTCAATCATGCTCT
Source organism: Hypophthalmichthys molitrix (assembly GCA_037950675.1). Taxonomy (NCBI): domain Eukaryota; kingdom Metazoa; phylum Chordata; class Actinopteri; order Cypriniformes; family Xenocyprididae; genus Hypophthalmichthys; species Hypophthalmichthys molitrix. The sequence continues at coordinate 30,446,863 of CM075500.1, read as the reverse complement.
CTAAATGAACAGAACTGTGTCCCTTTAAATCCATACAGTATTTTAGTACATGGCAGTGTCTAAATAAATGTTACATACATTTGGCTGTGTTCGGAATGGAATACTAGCTCACTATTCACGGAATACAGTGCAGTATGTACTGTTTAAAATAGCGCAACAGAATGTATTTTGTAACAATCATTTAAAACAGTAATATGCTCTATTTTGTATTTGAAAATCTAGTTTTGCATTAAAAAAAATGGGGTCAAATTATTAAATGAATGGGGTCAAATAATGTGGAATACATTATTCAGTGTATACTGCACATTTAGTAGATCATTTGATAATTCATGCATACTGTGCCCTATATACATACTGTACTAGATACTACAGAAACCGTAATAGTATGCTTTTCTGAACACAGCCATTGTGCATTACACTGTTCCTCAGAATCTCAGAACATACTAAACATATGCTACCAAAACACTGTATCATGTTTTATAATGTTTATGTGAAAATACTGACCAATTTTTTTGCATTATATATGACATAAATGGCCGAAAACAGGATTGTTTGTCATTTGTATCTTATTTCAGGTCTGAGGTGTGGGCTGATGTAACACTTGCTGTCGTCACCTTCACACACACAGAGGTTGAAAGCACATTTGAGCTCAGGGTAGGTTAAATTGTAAAAAGTAAGTTTATTAAACAGAAAATCATCAAAAAAGAAGACTGCATCTCACTGTATCAGTCAGGAATGACAGAAACACCTAGTTTTTTTTTTTTTTTTTTTTAAGGGTGAAGCATTTACATTTTTTTCTTCATTATTTTCATTACAATTAAGCACATTTGTCCCCAAAGTATTATTGTTACAATGCAAAAATTCACATCCATACTGTATAAAAAAAAAAAAAAATTTTGCTTTAAAATTAAAACCCATCATAAATTCAGTACAACAAATACCACCATAAAAAAAACTGTACAATGTATTTGTAAAGTATAATTGTATGTTTAATATATCATTTTTTAAATGTTAATAAGAATAGTACAGGGGAATTTTAATTGTCAAAATTTTTTTCTTTTGATTTATTTGTGGGGAAATGTACCTACATTTCTTAGTTTTGTGAGATTCTCCTAATTGTTAAGGCTTTATAAACTTTATAAATGTGCTACTGAAGTCAACAATACAGAGACAGACCGAGACCGATGTTTTACATTTTGTAATTCAAAAATTTTTTTGGAAATACATGTTCAACAAATTTACTACAGATTTAATGTTTAAAAAATATTAATAGGGTGTGGTTAATGAGCTCTTGTCTGTTCAAATGCATTTTCACACACACAAAAAAAGCCTTGTTATATTGTAGAGACATCTGACACTACATTATAACACTGATGAAGGTTGATTATTTTCTGAAAGAAAAAAAAAATGTGTGTGTTGCAAAAGATCTAAAATAATCTACTAGCCTGTGGGCTGTACAACAGCCGTGTGGGACTTCAGAGTCACGTCTGCATAAAAAACAGCCATACCTACAAAAATATTGCTTCTGTCAGAGAAAGATTCATCAAAGCCTCAAGCTCTTTCCACATGAGGTGATCAAAAATAACGTGGTAGGATGTGATTGGTTTCACAATCCTCCCCATGTATTGTCAAATCATCATCGGAGCATCAGTTTTCTTATGCTTTTATATTACAACTCATTATGAAATACAACAACATGACAATTAATAAGCAATAAAACATAATAGCCTACCAGAAAACGTACAGTGGGGTAAAAAAAAGTGACAACTACAAAAAAAAAAAAATGCCTCCATTTTGATTTTTAATACAGTTGAATTGTGTGTGTGTGTGTGTGTAGTCGCAAAAATCGAACCTTTCATTGAAGTAAAAGAATTGAAAGAGGGGAAAAAATCACATTATGAAATATTTTTCTCCAAAACACATTGGCCCCAATTTTTGTAGAATTTTTTTTACGAGTGAAATATCTGTAGTATATTCCGATTCATATTTACATTTTAACACACCAAGGTGATCATGAACATAAAATTGTCCAGCCATGACTTCTTGGTTCACAGGAGTATAAATATGTGTAAACACAAAGGCCAAATTCCCTTAATCATCCATCATAATGAGGAAAACCAAAGAATATAGTTCTGATGTGCAGCAAAAGATTGTTGAGCTTCACAAAATAGAAAGTGGCTGTAAGAAAATAGCTAAAGCATTGAAAATCCCTATTAAGAAATTTCAATCAACTAAAGAGGTTACAAATCTGCCTGGAAGAGGATGTGTGTCTAAATCGTCCTAATGCACGGTGAGGAGGAGAGTTTGGGTGGCCAAAGACTCTCCAAGGATCACAGCTGGAGAATTGCATTAGTTGAGTTTCTGAGTTTCTGCTAGAAATCCAATAATGGGCTGTGGTTGGATCTTCCATCAGGACAATGATCCAAAACAAACATCAAAACCAACACAAAAATGTATCACTGAGCACAAAATGAAGCTTCTGCCATGACCATCCCAGTCCCCTGACCTGAACCCTAAAGAAAATGAGTGGAGTGAACTGAAGAGAAGCACCAACATGGAGCTGGGAATCTGAAAGATCTGGAGAGATTCTGCATGAAGGAATGGTCTCTGATCTCTTGTCAGGTGTTCTCCAAACTCATCAGGCATTATAGGTAAAGACTCAGAGCTGTTATCATGGGAAAAGGGGAGGTTGCAAAAAGTATTAAATAAAAGGGTGCCAATAATTGTGCCCAAAGTGTTTTGGAGAAAAAACATTTATTTCTTTTACTCTTTTTACTTCAGTGAAAGTTTTTAATAAAACATCAAAAGGATAAACAATGCAGATTTATTACAGGCTTCTTTGTTCATATTTACCAAGGGTGCCAATAATTCTGAGTCTGACCATAACTGTATGTACAGTACTGTGCAAAAGTCTTAGGCCACCACCAACTTTGATGTTTTAGAAATGTTTTAATGACTATCCATATTTATTTTTCTGTCTCTTTAAGATATAAACAGAAAATACAGGAAATATGGAAGGAAGTTTTTAAAAAAAAAAAAAAAATGGCTTCTTTAAGCAAAAATCAGTATTTTGTGTGACCTCCTGGACTTCTCTTCCAGTTTCTCAAAGAAGAAACTCTGAGAAACTTCTCATCAGATTTTAAAGGTTTCTTGGCCTTCCAGTCCTTTTCCATCCCATTTAGGTTTAAGAGAGCCAGGTTCCTGCTATTGCTTAAGTGTTAGGGGAGGTCACTAAATACTTGCCACTTTAGCCTATAGAAGCTGTTTTTTGTTGCTGTTGTTTTTTTCAGATTTTTTTTTTTTTTCAGTTTTTTAATACTGCATACAAATTTCTTGTATTTTCTGGTTACATTCTAATTAAGAGACTGAGAAATAATTATATATGGTCATTATACCATTGCTAAAACAACATCTAATGGTGGCCTAAAACGTTTGCACAGTACTAAAATATATATATATATATATATATATATATATATATATATATATATATAGTTTGCAGTCTCAGCATTTGGACCCCACCTTTTGGAGTGAAAAGTAATTTGTAATGAAATTGCATGACTATATTTATTGTCAACATCTACACAATGAAATTTACTTTCAAACTATTTTAATCACTGAAAAACAAAAAAACAAAACAAAGTAAAGTAAAGTAAAAAAAAAAAAAAAAAAAAAAAAACGGCTCCAAAACAATAATATAAATGATGTCACTTCCTCATGTCATTTAGCCTGTTTTACTCTGTCTGACTGTCTTTCCGTTCTCCGCTGTTCTCCTCTTCCTCCTGGAAAAGTGAAGTAGGATCTGTTTGTGTTTTCAGCACCTTTACCCCTGTGAAAAGATTTAAAGCGTCAGCTTTCACCTTTCCAGAACAGGTGTGACTCTTAAACCATCCCGTGCACACAACAGCTTACATACAGTATTCAAATCGTAGGCCTGTATGAACAAACCGATGTCAATCCCCTTTGTTCTCGCACTAGACTGACTATTAGCTTTAACCATACTGGCAGTGGCTAAATTAAACATCGACACTAGAAAGTATTTTCAAAGTTGACACGACACAAGTTCAGCCGTCAGAACAATTTGATTGGCGAGTGGACGGAGCATTTGAGCCGCGCGCAGAACACAAAAAGGGGAAGCAGCACACAGCTCATCTCTGTCTCTGTGAGTTACCGAAAACACACATGAAAACACTCGACACTGCATAACTACTGAGACAACTAGCTGTCCAGTAGCCTATATAGTTCCAATCATCAGGGTTTGGAACTTCAAGGTCAAGCATGTCATTTCTGAATTCTCAGGTTCAAGTTCACCAAATGTTCATATGCATATGAATGGAAGTAAATGGAACAGAAAATATTATGTAAACAGACCTTAACCCAAAACATAACCCTGAAAACTTATTGGTTGATATCAATATTGTTCCAGGACCAACAAATCAACATAATCGTAGTGAAAGCTTTTCCTACAGGTCACATTTCCCCATGGCAGTATTACGTGCTTATGATCTGGTCCTACCAGGGACGAATGGTGGCTGGTGCTGGTACGGTGTGTCTTTGCGTCGTGGTGACGGGTCTCCAGGTTCCTCTGACAGTGTGTCCAGGTGTTTTTGAGAGAGCCTCGGAGGCTGATGACTCTCCCTTTCCTCTAGCTGGCTATCGCTGTGCTCTCTACCTGCAGGACGAACACAGCATGAGTCCCAGCATGCAGTCTCAGTGTGGCCTGACTTACCTATTTAGATCCAGCTGGCTAAAGACTAAAGTAGTTCAAAGCTTGATAGCGATCATCTCCATGCAGAAGAATATATACAATTAGGTTACAATAAGCTTTTCTTAAAGATGATGCGTGTCATTTTTGAGCAAATAGAACTGCGGAAATAGGTGAATCACTCTTTTAAACAAGTTTCAAACACAGATTGCATTGGCCATCTTTGTAATGCATCTGCACATTATAAAATAGATATAAAGTTACCGTTCATATCTACTTCACTGGGGAAGGCCAACATTTCCGGTTGCTCAGGATTGTTTCAATAACATATTTCAAGTCAGCAAAATCAAATTGTGAATAGAGTGCAACAGTGCCCATCCACTTTTTCAGAGGTGTTGTTTCCGGAAGTATTTTTTCCATTCATTTCTCCCATAGGGATTTAAAAAATAAAAGAGTCTTCATTAAAGTGTTATAAGCCATGAATCAAGCCAACCAGCTACGAGGTGAATCATAACATTACAAACTTTGATTTGAAGCAAAAAGGTATTTGAAAACTGACAAACATACAAAGGTACAAGACTTACCAGCTTTAGTGAGGGAAAGAACTACAATCCCATGAAGCATTGCGAACAGCATAATCGAAATTAAAAACGATGGGAGAAATAGAAAACTACTCAATTAAAAAAAGTTGATTATACAGTAAAAAAAATATATTTTTTGCAAAATATGCATATACTTTAAGTATTTTGAGAGAGTATGGAGACTGATGGGTAATTTGCACGACACCGTTAAAAACTTAAAACAGAAAACTTTTTATGTGTTTTGGCCGTTCATTCACATGACAACGCCGTTTTGGGGGCCTAAAAAAATGCAAGCTTTTAAAAATAGGTTTCAAAGTGCAAGTTTTTGAAAATTATATTATCATCCCAATGTAAACAACAACAACAACAACAAAAAACACTAATTTTTGAAAACGGTAACGCGCATGTGTATTATAGGTAGCATAATACAACGTTTTTAGCTGTTTTCGTGTATCCGGAACGGGGATCTGTATCTGTGAACGGGGAAAGGGAAAACTTTTCCATCGTACATCGTTGTCTTGTAAACATACCATCAATTATATCTCCGTGCTTAATGGGAGAGGGCGGAGCTAAATAGCTCTTTTGGTGCATTTTGCTTGTTTTGGCTCACTGATTGGTGGAATTTAAAGCCAGAATCTGCTACTAGTTTGCACAGAAATGACATACTTCACCTTTAAACCAAAATGTTTTGTAGTAAAAATAACAAATTCTGCCTTCATTTATTCATCATTTTGAAGGTGATGAAGAACTAAAATGACAGTAACATTAGATAAAAAGCACTTACTCAAAATTATTTACATTCCTTGTTTTTTTTTATTTCAAGCTCCAAATTTTTTTATTCCATTGTCTCTACTTCACAAGTGAAACAATACCCATAAAGAAATAGTTACAACTGATCTGAAAGTGCCAAAATATGCTGCACGCATTTCTGATGCCACAGATATACATACTGGAAATATTTCAAATGCCATTTTATCAAATAGAAAAACAAACAGATCAGATCATTTCAGTACAGATTTCAAAGTGAAGAACAAGCATTACATTTCACACAAATAAAACTGATTAAAGGAAGTCATCGCTGAAAGTGAACTTAGAAAATACAATGCATGTATTTAGAGAAAGCATGTCTTCTTATTCCAAAGAGTGGAGGGGACAGTAAATGTTTGGGACGGGTCTACGGTGCACCGGGTACATTTTTACGGTTATCGAGAGACAGATGAAGGACTGCTCAAGTTTTTCTGCTCACTTCCTGAGGTGTTTGCTGTGTCTCCTGCATTTGAATGTACAAAACAATGGATAATAATAATATTGAAATTAATAATAGAAAAAAGAATGAGAATTTTAAAAGAAAGTGGAGGAGAGACAGAGACAAAAAAAAGACGTCTTGTCAGTAAAGTCCAGCAGATCTTCGTCCAAGCAATCAGCTTTTCTACTACATGCTCGTGCACCAAGATTGTTTATGGAGGGTAAAAGCACTCAAAATTAAGTAATAAAATCAATCAATAATTAAATAAATAAAAACACACAATACAAAATAAAGGTACCCATTTATATCGCAATGATACAATCAATAATTAATTTTGACAATGAAATATCTAAATAACCAAATGTACACATTTATTTTGTAATATTTCATAACTCAATTCTTGTTAAAACATGTTTATCCACTCATACAAAACTAATACTGCTTTTAAATAATTTAATAATAAAAGGCTAATTTCTGAATGACACCTAATGGATATATCATGTACTTTCGGTCCCAGAGAGATTTTTCATGATAATAAAGTATATTTCAAAATTATTAATTACATTAAGTATAGTTTTTTTTTTTAAAGTAGTTAACATCTTTAAGAAAAATAACATTTAACTATTCTTTTTTTTTATTTAATTGTTAATTGGTTTCATTGTTTAATTCAGAGTACTTTGGTCCTCCATAGTTATTTATTTATTTATTTTACCCTGAGATTTAACCTTGTCCCTTCCCAGTTTTCGTTCTGGACTTACCCCCGGCCCCACTGCTGCCTGGCTGCCCCTCAGTACTGACATAAGACTCATTGCCACTGGGCTCTGAGCTGTTGTGATTGGCCCACTGAGCTTCGTTGGCAAAATGCTGTGCTGTGATTGGACTGGGCGTGTCTGGGCTGTCAGAGAGCCCCGCCTCCTGCTGCTCCTGCCTCTGAAAGTGCTGCTCCACCACCAGCTGCAGCTCTGCACTCAACACAGGACACACAGCACAGCGCCACACAGTGGACACAGGCTATCAGCACAGGCGTACGAAGTGCTAACAGTGTGAGACCTCTGAACCCCATCTAAATGTGACATGAATCAAAATACACTCAACGGGCGGCTATGAAATGGAAAATGAATGACTTACGAGATGTATGCATGCTATGTATATCTCAGACCAAAAAGTTGTTTAACGAAAAGGAGAGTATTTATGCATTAAAAGTATTAATATAAACTTTTAAAAACTATACAATAGGTATCAGCTGGGCATAGGGCTGGACAATATAGCAAAAAACAAAACAGCAATTTACCTACACATAATTTTTCTATTTTATAATAATAATAATAATTATAATTATAAATATATATATATATATATATATATATATATATATATATATATATATATATATATATATTTTTTTTTTTTATCATTACTCAAAATTTAAGTGATGACACAAACAAATTGAATTGTTTTGAACTGATTTATCAAAATTCAATTCATTAGTTGAATGAATCAAACCTGCCAAATGTAATGCAGTTTTGTGCATATTGGTGAGCCAAAAGATTGAATAATTAGTCTAATGACGAGCTCTTTAAGTAACTTAATGGACAAAAAAATCTCTTTAAAACGATCATGCTATTCACAATGTTGCTTAATTTCATACCACCAGCAAAATCAACACAAATATGAAAAATAAAATCATATGAATACTCAATATATTGCCCAGCCCTAGATGGGTTAACGTCAGTTTTCATCAACAGCACTGTATTTCTTGGTGACATAGGCTATCAGAATAGAGAGCTAATGCACTGTAAGCTGATAGCTCTCTCATGAAGAAGTTCTGAAAGCATCTTAAGAGCTTTCAGAAGGTTTCATCTGCAAACCTTCAAATGTAACTGTCTGATGATGATGCCTAACGCTTACAAAACTCATTTACACAACATACACATCTAGAAAGGCAATGACAATTTACCAAAGTGTTAAAAATGGTTTAACAATGTTTTGCTTGTTTAAAAAAAGAATCTACCATAATCAAACTTGAAAAAGCAAAATAAAATAAAATCAAGGTACAAAACAATAAAAACTAAATCAGGAATTCCTGAATAATAAACTACTGCTAACAAAATAGAAGAACTATGATCTACATAGAGACAGAGTTACAGAAGTAAAAATGCCATTTAGAAATTGATTTTAATAATAACAAAAATATCTTTTGACAGATCTACCATTAGCATTGAAGTTTTTCAGCAATTAAATATGAATAAAATTCCACAGAATTCCTGTTGAAGAACAACATATTGTACAAAATAGTATGTCATTCTTCAAAATTAATAGAATGAACAGAATGAATATACACTGATCAGGCATAACATTATAACCACCTTCCTAATATTGTGTTGGTCCCCCTTTTGCTGCCAAAACAGCCCTGACCTGTCGAGGCATGGACTCCACTACACCCCTGAAGGTGTGCTGTGGTATCTGGCACCAAGATGTTAGCAGCAGATCCTTTAAGTCCTGTGAGATGCGAGGTGGGGCCTCCATGGATCAGACTTGTTTGTTCAGCACATCCCACAGATGCCCGATTGGATTGAGATCTGGTGAATTTGGAGGTCAAGTCAACACCTCAAACTCGTTGTTGTGCTCCTCAATCCATTCCTGAACCATTTTTGCTTTGTGGCAGGACACATTATCGTGTTGAAAGAGGCCACAGCCACCAGGGAATACCGTTTCCATGAAAGGGTGTACATGGTCTGCAACAATGCTTAGGTAGGTGGTATGTGTCAAATTAACATCCACATGGATAGCAGGACCCAAGGTTTCCCAGCAGAACATCACCCAAAGCATCACACTGCCTCTGCCGGCTTGCCTTCTTCCCATAGTGCATCCTGGTGCACAAGCATTAACTTAAATTTGAGCTACAGTAGCTCGTCTGTTGGATCGGCCTTTTGCTCCCCAAGTGCATCAGTGAGCCTTGGCCACCCATGACCCTGTCGCCGGTTCACCACTGCTCCTTCCTTGGACCACTTTTGATAGATACTGACCACTGCAGACCGGGAACACCCCACAAGAGCTGCAGTTTTGGAGATGCTCTAAGCCAGTCGTCTAGCATCACAATTTGGCCCTTGTCAAACTCGCTCAAATCCTTACGCTTGCCCATTTTTCCTGCTTCTAACACATCAACTTTGAGGACAAAATGTTCACTTGCTGTCAAATATATCCCACCCACTAACAGGTGCCGTGATGAAGAGATAATCAGTGTTATTCACTTCACCTGTCAGTGCTCATAATGTTATGCCTGTTATGCCTTGAAATATATTCTATTCATATATATATATATATATATATATATATATATATATATATATATATTGCGCATATATACAGATTTGTATTCAGTATCTAATTTAATCCTGGAAATAAACACAATTATTGGATTGTTAAATTCCTAAAACAGAAATGTTCTGAATATTATTTTTTTTTGTTCATAAAATAATGATTAATCACAGAGCTGATTTGTTTAATTCATAGCTCTGTTAATTGAAGATTATTTTAAAAATTCCTATGGAGAAAATGAATGGGAAAAAATGCAATCAAGTTCACTAAAAAGTCTCACTCAGCATTTTTCCCTGGAAGAAGTTCAACTCACCACTTAAATGGAGTTTGTCGCTATTCAAAGCAATCTTCTCAAAACTTTTCACAATCTCTGGCTAGATAGCCTAGAAGATCCCCACTTACACAAATGAGGTTTTGACACCACTGAACCACACCAGCACAGCGAGTAAGCTTGGCACCTCTGCAAATCAGATTGCTTTAGCTATTTCTGCCCTGCATTGACCAAAAGGATGCTGAGTGTTCATTCAAAACTGCTCTGCCAGGCTGTCCATTTGAGGCAATCTCTGTAGAATGATGTATCTCTCTCTCCTCCCCCCACTCCAATCAATAGCTCAAGCTAATGTGAATTTAGCACGTCCATGCCAGGAAATGGCCTTGTCCATGAGTCAGCGAGGCGGATTTCACCACTCTCCCTCCCCCATCTCATTGTCTTAAAACCTCACGTTTGTCGCAAACGTGGCCTGGCGGGCAGTACTCCTGCTTCAGCATGTTGCACGGTGACATTTATGTGCAGACGACCTGAGTTTGAATCCAGCTTGGGTCATTTTCTGCTCTATACTATGGAAGCTTATTTCCGCCACTAAATAAAAAAAATAAAAAAGGTAATTGCGACTTATCTCAAAATTCTGGCTTTTTTCTCGTGATTGTGAGTTTGTATCTCACAATTCAGACTTTTTTTCTCAGAATTGCGAGATTTAAACACAATTATGAGTTATAAAGTCAGAATTGTGTGACATAAAGTCAGAATTACGATAAAGTCACGATTGTGAGATATAAACTTTTTTTCTCAGAATTGCGAGATTATATCTTGCAATTCTGACTTTATAATATGCAATTGCAAGAAAAAAGTGATCTGATCTGCAAGTCTTTTTTTCTCTCACAATTGGACATTATAACGCAATTGCGAGTTTATATCACGCAATTCTGACTTTATAACTCGCAATTCTGACTTTATATCAGGCAATTCTGACTTTATAACAATTCTGAATTTATAACTCACAATTCTGACTTTATTTTACACAATTCTGACTTTATATCATGCAATTCTGACTTTATAACTAAACAATTGTGTTTATATCGCAATTCTGAGAAAAAAAAAGTCAGAATTGTGAGATATAAACTCACAATTGCAAGAAAAAAAGTCAGAATTGTGAGATAAACAGTCACAATTACCTTTTTTTTTTTTATTTCATGGCGGAAACAAGCTTCCATACTATACTGCCCCATTAATTGGGCAAAAAGAAAAACATACCATTAAAACAATTATTATAATAAATATACTCTACTCCTAGCATTGCATGTGTACTAATAAAAAGAGATGTCTAAAGAAAGATGACACATTTTCACTGAAGTGGAAACCCCTCAAAAAAAGAGAAACAGTGGCCACATAGACGCTGCAAAGTTTAAGGAGAGATAACCACATTATCCAGAATGGCCACAATCTTCGATTCATAGTTGTTGGCTTACTGAAATACTGCATAAACTCCACAAATAAATCATAAATAAAATCTGTATCACTTTCCAATAAGGATTAATTTAACATTAGTTAACTACATTATTTAAAGCGCACCTATTATGCTTTTTCAGATATTAACTTTCATGTAGTGTGTAATATTGCTGTTTGTGAATGTAAAAGTTTCAAAGATCAAAATGCGTGACAAATGAAGTTATTGTCTCCCAAAAGAAAGAGCCGCCTGAACTGCCTGAAATGAGTCATCAGTAATTCCAGTCTCACTTCCTGCACGAACCTACGTAGGTTTGTAACAGATTTGCATAATGCCCCACCTATGGTCTTCATTGGCTGCCCGTGAACAGGGCCGGCGTGTGCCTATAGGCGAACTAGGCAGCCGCCTAGTGAGGGTGGCAAAAAAGAGAGGAATTTAGTTTTTAATTTAATTAATTTATTTATTTTTTGTACGTTCGTTTGAAATTATTTCACTTATATCAAAAAGTTATGATCCGATTAGTTATTCTAAATCTAAATTATCTTTCCTTCATTCCACCAATTACCAAAACCTGCCCCGCCCCGCCCCGCCCCAACCAAGAGCGGCATATAGCACACTGAACAAAAACACCGGCATTTGGAGCATGAGTTTGCACGCTCACAAATCCTCTCATAATAATAAAACTAATTTCAGACATTATGTAAACAAGAGATTCATTATGCAGACAGCTTCATTTATTATAAGAGAACTTTGTGAAATTGCGATAAAGTTGCCTAAGTTGCAAGTTTATTAATAAATCAATAAACAAAACCTTTATTCTTTTACATGCATCTCAAAGATCGAGTTTAATTGTGAGTGTGAAGTGGGGGCGGCACGACGGGGTTTTGCCTAGAACGGCAGTTGAGCTTGCGCCGGCCCTGCCCGTGAACAACGCTACATTGACCTCTCAAATACTGTGGTTGTAGCAGAGGCCTGGAAGAGTTAGGTTCATGTTGTCGACATGTTGTGAAGACAACAATTTCTGACTGCAAAAGCAAATCCACTTTGCGTGCACTTCCAAAGGATGAGGATGAGGACTAGGGCTCGAATTGATATGTTAAAACCGACGCCATCGTTACTGTTCATATCACCATGTATACAAGTGCTGAGGAAGATCCAGAGCTAAAATTCAGATATGATAAGGGACATTTAGTTTCCAACGTATGCTGTAAGTGGTAGACCAATCACAACAGACTGGGTTATCTGACCAATCAGTGCAAAGTAAAAAGGAGGGGTTTAGAGAGACCGGATCCTTTATCCAACCCTTTCAGACACTGTCAGAAGAGAGGTAATGCTACAATGTATATTTAATGTATATATATGAGAAAATTAAAGTGTTTTTTTTTGCCTGTAGGAGACCTCCAAAACAAAATTTGGAACATTTAAAATGTATAATGGAGGCACTTTAACTTAAGTAATGTTAACAAATGAGACCTTATTGTGAAAAGTGTTACCATAAAATAATTGTAGCTGAAATCAGGAAGAAGCAAAAATTGAAATAAAATAAGACAAATCTGAAAAGCTGTTTACTACATGCATTGACCTGTGCAAAAGAAAGTCTTTACTTTAAGTCGCTGCTTATAAAAGATACATTTTCCATATTAAAATGCTTTTTAATGAAGAACTATGGATGGTCAAAGGCAGTTTAGTGCCTTATTATATCATATATAATTATACCTTCATATACAGTATGGTTGAAAAGTCTGAGACCACATTAAAAATCTGAGATTTAGAATCTAATTTAAACCTGGAAATAAACAATTTTTTGATTTTTAAATTTAAAAATATTAAGGAAATGTTCTGAATAAGAAATATTTTAAACGCTGCTCTATTTCTAGGCCATTAATCAAATAATTACATTTGTGTTATTGTGACTCTCAGATGTTATTTCTTCCAATGAAGCTCAAGATGCTCTTTGAATTATTCTCAAATCATGCTGGGAAAAAAAACAGACACATATTCACTAGAGCTGTCAGAATGTGAGAGTGTATGTGGTTTAGAGCGGAGGAACTGTGTTAATATTAGCAACTGATCCATAAGCACGAGCAGTGTGAGTAGTCTGTTGAGTGGGCTGCATGTGTGGGTCATTGGATGCAAATCGCCGCCTCCATCGGTGAAATATGTGTAGTGTGAATGTTAATGGAGAAGATGGCATGGCTGAGTAAGTAAGTGTACTGTGGATCAAACACACAGATGGCATAGACAGAGCATTCCTACTATGCAGTACCTTTATTGCATTAATATAGTCTTTTTTCAAAAGATTTAAATTTTGAGTGGATACTGTTATTTGTGTCATGTCCTTGGGTGATGCACTAACTTCTGACATGAAAAACTGGGGATTTATTTAGAAATGTTCCAAGTGTTTCTTTTATTTTCCAAACAAAACAAGTTGAAATTATTGTTTTAATTGATAATCGGTTTATAGATTTTTTTCCCATCCTGTTAATCTTTTGTAAATCCTTATTACTAACAAAAAAGGTTCCATTAATTACATAATCCTCCAGGAGGTGACATCATTTTGCACAAACATTATTAGTTATTAAGTATTAACAATGGATTTGATGAATTCTTTTTGTTTGTTTTGAGCTATTAATCAGACTGAGATGAGGTTTATTCAAGTGTGATGTGTAATTTGTTGCAAATACACACACACACACACAATAGAATAGAATAAAATGTAAATAAGTAGGATGAAGAATAAAAGTAATCATAAAAAATAACAATAATGTAATGTATTTTATTTTGTGTATTTTCTATTTTCATTTTAATTTTAGTTAAAGTTTTAATAATTTAATATTTTTAAATTTAAAAATCAAAAAATTGTGTTTATTTCCAGGTTTAAATTAGATTCTAAACCTAAAGTACACAATGCACATTTAACTAATCTGTTTCTGTCCTGGGAGCGCAACAATTTTTAAAGGGTTAGTTCACCCAAAAATGAAAATTCTGTCATTAATTAATCACCCTCATGTCGTTCCAAACCTGTAAGACTTTCATTCATCTTCAGAACACAAATGAAGATCTTTTTGATGAAATCTGAGAGCTTTCTGTCCCTCCACTGACAGTCTACGCAACTACCAATTTTAAGCCCCAGAAAGGTAGTAAAGATATCATAAAAGTAATCCATGTAACCTCAATTTTATGATGTGACATGAGTGCTTTGTTTGCGGAAAAACAACGACAATATAATTTACCCTTTATTTACAAAATAATAATCTCCAACATAAATCTCCAAAGTTTTTAGAAGTTTTTTATTTATGTATTTGTTTATTTTTAAATGTGTATAGTTTTTATTCATTTTTATTTCAGTTTTAGTTTTAGTTATTGTAGTTAGACTAAATATATATATATATATATATATACAATTTTCTCTCAAGAAATAAAAAAAAAGTTTTTTTTTAAAGGTTTTAGTTTTAGTTTCAGTTAACTATGATAACCCTGGCATATTATGAACTGTAAATGACTGTATACATATAAATTGTAGAAATATTATATTGTATTATTCATATTCTTTACTTTGAATTGTCGCTGCTTATAAAAGATAGATTTTCCATATTAAAATGCTTTTTAATGAAGAACTATGGATATAATTATATCTTCATATACAGTATGGTTGAAAAGTCTGAAACCAAAATTGAAAATCTGGGATTTAGAATCTAATTTAAACCTGGAAATAAACACAATTTTTTGATTTTTAAATTTAAAAATATTAAGGAAATGTTCTGAATAAGAAATATTTTAAACGCTGCTGTATACGTATATTATATACGTGTATTATATTGTATTATTCATATAATATTTATAATACATTTATTTATATTATAAATAACCTTATAAATATTAATTGGTTTGTTTGACTTGAGCATGATAATTTCATTATTATCAATGTTGTGGAACAATATGAAAGTTACGCTCAATCATCATTAATAAATTTGTTCATCATGTTTATTTACTTGCTATTGTATAAATAATCAAGTTATAATCAAAAAGTTGAAGTACTGAGTTTGGGGGCCTTTTTTCTGAAAGTTTGGTGTATCCTTTTAAGAGCTCAAAAGGTACTGCATAACAGGAATGACTCAGATGGTACGGTTACGTAAGAGCCACGTCACATAATATGCAGATGGTGTATATGGTACCTCTCATGGTCGGTGGCGTGTAGACGCTCTGTTTCCTCTGGGCTGGAGACAGCTGGGCACTCTGGGCCTGCCGTGGACAGTGGAAAAGCACAGCGTGAGAGGGGATCTGATTTCACGCAGACTCTATTTCAAGAGCTTTGCTCCAGCAGGTAATCAATGACAACTGCATCAGAGCTCCATCCATCTCGCAGGAAAGCTGAGCATCTTAGCATAGAGAGCTCTGCAGAGAAGCAGCCGAAGGCTTAGTTTACATACCGCCACGTCCACTAAGACGGCTGAAAAGGAATACCGTGTGATGTCTGATACAGTGATGATGGAGACAGGATTGAGGAAGATCAAATCTAATGCTCATGTTAAGTGCTGGGGTTAATCTCTTGTCTCAGTTATTGCTTTAGAGTACTCACCTCTGTTTGATTTCCTGTAGTCTGCTTGTCATCTCCTGAAGGGGAAAAACGAACAGAGGGGCTTAATTTTAATGCCCATCTCAATGCTTTATACATGCAGAAAATGTAGCTACAAAGTTACAAAGCACTCCAAAGAAAAAAAGATACTACATTCTCAAACATGTCTTTTTGTAAGAAAAAAAAAGTTCTTTTTGGCATCTATAGGGGCTTTCGCACCGGAGGATCCTTTTCATAGTTCCTAGAACTATTGGCTGAAGTACCTCAATTTTGGCGTGTTCGCACCGCAGGAACTAGGAATGATTTTAGTTCTAGAAACTCCATTTGGGGGAACTAAATTAGCTCCTACTAGGGTCTAAACCAGCACTATAGGAACTCATATAATGACGTAAGTGTACGTTGATCGGTCAAACGCATGTCAAACACCGGCACCTGGCATTTTTAAAAAGCCGTGTAATCATATTTACTTCACGACCATGGAAAACAGCGATAACGGCATTTACCTGTTGTCTGCAGGGTTGTGTTCTTTCCTCCGCCTCAATGATTTGTAATCCTGAAAGTTGTCATAGAAGATTTTGTCTCTTAGGCCCAATTTTTTGCTCTCTCAGTTGCATAAATTATGTGTTTACATTCCATCTCCGTTATCATGAAAACCACGACACGCAGCAAACACAGCTCTCCGATCACGGCGTCTTCCATCCACCGGTTTTTAGCGTTTGTAAATGCCGCGCTTAGAGACACTGCTGTCGGCTGCTTCACAGTTCCTATTCCCGGTGCGAATGCAACTAGGAACATGGCCTGAGGGAGAAATTAATTCTTGGGGAACTATCCTTTCTTTTCCTATCCTTTCCCCTATTATTTACGCTAAGAAAACAGTTGTTCTTTTAAAAATTGTTCAATAAAAGGTTCTTCAGATGACACAAAAATGGTTCTTCCATGGCATTGCTGCAAAAACCCTTTTTTGGAACCTTTATTTTTAAGAGTTCAAAAGTTACACTTTATTTCGACAGTTTACTTTAGACTTTCTACTAACTATAAGTAACTACATGTCAACTACCAGTGACTAGAGACTGTCTGCTTAATATCTGCTAACACTTTATTGTGAAAGTACATTTGCAAGTACATTTTAACTTATTCTACTAACCAGAACCTAACAGTCTACTAATACTCTAATAAGAGTTAGTTAACATGAAGTTGCAAATTAAATGAGAGTTAGCTGGCAAAGCTAGGATGTCTAAAGTGGACTATAATGTGCCACTCAATTTAAAAAAAAAAAATAAATTAATACTTTTATTTTGCAAGGATGCAATAAAATGATCAGAAGTGACAGCAAAGACATTTATGATGTTACAAAGATATATTTTATTACATTTCAAATAAATGCTGTTCTTTAAAAATAAATCCTGAAAAAATGTATCAGTTTCCACAAAAACATTAAGCAGTTTTCAACACTGATAAATATAAGAATTTGTTTTTGTGCACCAAATCAAAATTAGAATATTTCTCCAAACCTAAAGTACACAATGCACATTTAACTAATCTGTTTCTGTCCTGGGAGCGCAACAATTTTTAAAGGGTTAGTTCAGCCAAAAATGAAAATTCTGTCATTAATTACTCACCCTCATGTCGTTCCAAACCCGTAAGACTTTCATTCATCTTCAGAACACAAATGAAGATCTTTTTGATGAAATCTGAGAGCTTTCTGTCCCTCCACTGACAGTCTACGCAACTACCAATTTTAAGCCCCAGAAAAGTAGTAAAGATATCATAAAAGTAATCCATGTAACCTCGATTTTACGATGTGACATGAGTGCTTTGTTTGCGCAAAAACAACGACAATATAATTTACCCTTTATTTACAAAATAATAATCTCCAACATGCGTTCACGAGAGCACCACAATGCATGCATGCTGTGTTGACGCAAGAGCAGACGTTTGAGCGTGAATGTGCGTCGGAGATTAATATTTTGTTAATAAAGGAAAATAAAGTTCTTGTTTTTTTTTTGTGTGAACTCATGACGCTTCATATAATTGAGGTTAAAGTCACATGGATTACTTTAATGATGTCTTTACTACCTTTCTGGGGCTTGAAAGTGTCAGTTGCGTAGCTGTCAATAGAGGGACAGAAAGCTCTCATTTCATCAAAAAGATCTTCTTTTGTGTTCCAAAGATGAATGAAAGTCTTACGGGTTTAAAACAACATGGGGGTAATTAATGACAGAATTTTCATTTTTGGGTGACCCTTTTTGCTGGATGGAAAAAATCTGTGTGCTTCATTTCTTCTAAATTTATATATCCACAAATTCTGTTAAAGGACACTAGGGGCAAAGCCAAATTTAGACCAGTTATATCTTATTTGATCCAAGAATGGAATGTGTTAGGAGACTAACAAAATTAGATTATAGGTTCCACTCCCAAGATTCTTTTTCATAATGCAAACTGCTTTTAGAAGGCTGACCCATTTCTTTCCTCGTCTGCACTAAGTGGGGCTTATACATTATTTCAGATGTTATGAAATGTGGGGATATTTGTTCATTTCAGGACTTGAAAGACCAATTTAATCTTCCATGGTCATTATATTTCTTTCAGGGCAACTTACAGTTTCATGCATGCTCTCAAAGCGTATGGAGTGCCTTGAGGAAACAAATCTCTTTGTGAAGTCTTGTGAAGTGGTCTGTGTGCTCCAAATGATTTTATAAAATACTGGAATGTTCTTATAAACCTTTCTTGATTGGCAGATTATGCAGTGAAGACCTGGAACATTCACAGTCTGATATTCTGATATTGCTGCAGCTTCAATAAACCAAAATCATCAAATTATTCATTATCATTTTGTTCACAGATATTATTCCACAGAAAAGTGTTAAGTTGAAAGCATCCTAATATAATATTACATATTTTTGTAATGTTTTTTAAAGAAGTCTCTTATGCTCATCAAGGCTGCATTCATTTGATCAAAAATACAATAAAACACAAATATTGTAAAATATTAATACAATTTAAAATATATGTAATATATTTTAAAATGTCATTATTTCTATGATGGCAAAGCTGAATTTTTAGCATCATTACTCCAGTTTTCAGTGTCACATGATCCTTCAGAAATAATTCTTAATATGCTGATTTGGTGCTCACACAAGAAACATGCTTAATATTTCTGTGGAAACTATGATTTATTTATTTTTCTTCTAAGCTTTGATGAATAGAAAGTGCAAAAGAACAGCATTTATGTGAAAGAGAAATCTTTTGTAACATTATAAATGTCTTTACTGTCAGCTTTGATCGATTTAATGTGTCCTTGCTGAATAAAAACATTAATTTCTTTAAAAAAAAAAAAAAGCACTGATACCAAACTTTTGAAGTCACATTTAAAAATGTACAAATGTTACTGGATTAAAAATACCAAAGTTGCATTTATATCGAAGAAATACAGCACTTTTTAACAATAAAAAAACAATAGTAATATTGCATGATCAACTTGATCTATCTGATTAAAAGTCATTGCAAAACATGGTTCAAAAAAGTAAAATTAGTTCTCACAAAAAAATGTGTTCGTTAATGCAATTTGGTTCGATATCTAGTATCAATGAAATCTGTGCATGTTTTGGGGGCCACTATGTATTTAACATATTTGTTGTGAATGCAGTCTGTTTTGTATTGTACATTCATACAATGAAAGCTATTATGTACTTTGAGGAGCGTATGCACTTGTTTAAGGGGGAAAGAAGACTTTAAAAGCCCCTGATTTCTCTTAAAGCCACTGAACATCTTTATTCCCTGACCTAATAGCCACTTAAGCCTTTAAATGAAGTCTGAGCAACTGCTGGATTATGACTTCAGACCTGATGTTAAGTAGAACCAGAGGGACACAGTGAACCACAGTAGCCAGAAGAGCTTTCTTCTTTTATGGGCCCACTGGCTCCACACATGAGGACCTTATTACAAAGACATATCGTACAGAACGTCCCTGCCAAAGCCACAGGTTCTGCTCAATGAATGCTGCACCAAATTACCACTCTAACCGCAATAACAAGCCAAGCCGCTCTTCAGTTTCGTCTTCTGCTCGCAGTAACACGTTGCCCAGTTTATGACAAGCAGCACTCGTGTGACGCAAGTTCTTAAAGCTTCAAAAACTTTCTTTATAAGGGGCCGATTCCAAGTGTTTTGGATCAGAGGAAGAAATGCCAGCCAAACAAAGAGGTGCTTGTTTTGTGAATGCAGCTCTGTGCATCCCACCTCCTCAACACGCCCCTGCGATCTACATCCAAAATCAGCAGGAGAAAATAAGCAGCCACAACCGCAATGCTACAACAACCACCCAGTGATTGGCCTGCATCAATCAGGGAAAACAAACAGCTCTGAAATTAACAGCATTTCCCAGTCATTTGTCAGGTTTGAATGGCTTTGCTGGAGAGCATGTCATCTCTGTTGAGTAAGACCTGGCGAGCGACGGGAGAGAATAAACGGTCTTAGTCAAGGGAAGCTCGTGAGCTCATAACAAGGCCCTCTTCTCAAGCAGAACTGGCAGATGGCAATGCTGGCTCCAGCGGGAAGGTTTGGTTAAGTTTATCATGAAAACCAGTCAACTCTGCCAAGTCAAACACAAGAGTATGGGCACATATGATCTCTGTGAGTTTCCAGCCAAGAGTCCATAGCACAGGGATGAGGTGGATCATTGCTATGTTTATTCACTGAACAACTTATGAAGAAAAATTATAAAATAAAAATAGATTTAAAATGTTTCACAGCTTTGTCTCTACACTAATTCAGAGGACCTGTTACCACAACCTAAAAAAATACATGGTTGCAAATTAAAAAAATCTAATTTATTGTTTTAATTAAAGGGGGGGATATAATGCTATTTCATGCATTCTGACTTATTTACACTGTTAAAGAGTTGCATTCTCATGTTAAACATGGCCACAGATTCAAACCACGAGTTGGACGTATGACGGAGTATTTCTGTGCCAAATCCACTACTTCCAGTTTCGGTACAGGATTCGGAGAGTTTTTTTCGAGCGTGTGCTGTATGACGTCAAAAGAGAGTGGAATTCCTTGTATAGGCACTTCTCCCTGATAAGCATTTACAGACATCACCCAGAGCAAGAGAAAGAGCACGCCCATCAACGCGTTTCGTTCGGGATACGGAAGCCGAGAGATTTTTCAACAATGGCTTTGTCCCCTTTCAGGGGCTGCACCCTTCGAAGGCTGCATACATCATCGAGGCAGTCTCATTTAAGAAAAATAACCGTTAGATTGCAACGTAAGAAAGAAATTACATTATTTTACACCTCACAATGAATATCAGTCAATCAGTCAATTACGGTTACTTTTCTTAAATCTGACATCCTTGATGAAGTATTCAGCCTTCAAAAGTGACCTCCGGAGGACGCAGCCTCCAAAATGAGACGCAGTTCCTGTAAACAAAGGAGTGTGTTTTTTGGTTGTGAGGGAAAGATTACCTTTTTCAGCGTTCCCAAAGAACCTAGCGTTAAGGGAACAGAGGATGAAGTTTGTTTTTCTGGGGCAGCAACATGTTTGTTTGTTCCCGGAATTCGGTGATGAATGTTTTGTAAACAAGTCCCAGTTCAGCGCTGGATTTGCAGATCGCGGGCGGTGAGTAAAGCTGCATCAGATGTCTGTGTTTTGTTGGCAATCGGCGCGCAAGTGCATAAAATGTAAACAACACAAACATTTTTGTTCCCTTTTTATTTATAATGATGTCGCAGCTAGCATGCGATCTCTACACAAAAGCTGTGCGCGCTCGTGACTCTTTAGCTCCGCCTACAGCACTGACGGCAGACACGCCTCCAGGATCTCGGCATTTTTCGGAAAGGCTCGTTTTAGCGTATCTATCTTTTATAAATATGATAAAACTAAAGACTTTTCGGAGATATGAAGGATGCATTGTTACTCTATATGTACTCAAGATTAACATGAGATTGGCAGAAACTGTGTGTGATACCCCCCTTTAAACCTAAGTTGTAAACATTATTTTTTTGAGTTCTGTTGACATAATAATGTTGATCATTACATCAACTTAATCGTCCATAATTTAAACTCAAATTTCTGCATTAATTGCCTTTTTTAAAAAAATTAAATTGTAGTAATGTAATGAAATTGTCTGCATGACTTTGGAAATTAGGCAGTGGATTTCTAGTTCCCAGCATGCTTTGCATAGGACTGGTTAAGGAGAATAAATGTTGAAATTAAGTGTTATTTTATGTGTTTTTTAGTGAAGGGAAAGACATATAGAATGTATATATATATATATATATATATATATATATATATATATATTTTTTTTTTTTTTTTTTTTTTTTTTAAATCAGGCAAGATCAAAGGTTATCTTTCCATTTTTTACATACAGACTCTGGTGAGTTATTTCAGTTTAAGTGTGCTTATATTTTCTGTCACAATCTATCAACATACCAACTAACATTGTAAAAAAAAGTTTGAGAATTTCAGATCTTTTTAATATTTAAGCAGAACCTATTAGCAGCTGGATTTAATACATTTGTGATATGCAAAATAGATGTCCTGAATATGATTTTCTCTCTGACTGAGGTGACAATTTATTAGATAGAGCTGAAAATCAACTTGAAACCATCCTGTAATCTCAATTAAGTGAATGCTAAATTTACCAATATTTATCAACAAAATCACTCATTTTGTGAGGAAATGGAAGTAGGACAGATTAATTTGAAACTATACATAAACTAGATTTTTCTGTTCTGTAGCCTGTTTTGTCTCAGATCTCAACAAACACTCATGTCTGATCTCAAAGCATCCAGCGCATTCAAAATATTCACTGTCACAACATGAAATATGACATCATATCCTTCTGTAAAGTTTTTCTGTCTTCAAGTGCTTCTGTCCAACTTACAAGCTTGGAACTCATAATTACGATGTGATGCGTTATAGATTTTCAGTCTGAATAAATTGGAGGCATTGAGCCATTTCATATTTCTTTCTCTCTTTTCACTTGACAAACACAGGAAGCTTTTTTAGTGCTAATGCAACACTGAATATCAAAGGATGTGCATTAGGTGTAGAAATGATGCATTATCTGTGTATTTTATCATTATTCATGCAGCCACAGAGAATTATGGGAAGTTTAGGCCCACAAGCCTGGCGCCTCATAAATGTGGCTAAATGAGTAGTGCTTTCTGGCAAAGTTTATTACTGTTTATCAAAATGTAAATAAAGTAAATTATGCAGTCTACATTTACAATTAAAATGCAATTATGAGCAATACCAATTAGCTATAATTCTTTATTTTCCAAGTAAAAACATTATGGTGATGCTCAAATCATGAACATGATCATTCTGACATGACTCGAAGGCAGCATTTGTTTGGACTCTGGAATGATTTCTCTACATTTACAATGCCAAAAAACGCTTTCTCGTGTGGGCTGTTGAGTGGGATTAGGGTCGAGGTTACCGTGTTTACAGATGACGCTAATGTGTTGGTATTTCCCTCAAGTGGAAAACTTTATTGATTCAGCTTGCATGTGGAAAACATATGAACTTCGTCAGCATAATGCAAGTTTGATGGCAAAAGTCCTCAGGTAAAGACTACACAAATGTTCCATGCAAGTCCTGAGGAACAACTACAGTATGTTACCTATTAAAGCCAGTTTCCCACTTAGAGTAAAAATTACAAAAAGGGAATTGTGATTTTAAAATAAGAAATGAAGTGAGATAAAATGTTACACTGTGAGATATAAATTTGCAATTGTGATTTAAAAGATTTACAAATTAAGTTGCAGTTGTGGAGAATTGGGAGTCACAATTGAAAAATAAAAAACTCACAGTTGGTAGATATTGAGTCACGTTGTGATACAGAGTCACATTGTGAGATATAAAGCCACATTGTGAGATTTAAAGCCATATTGTGAGATATAAAGACACATAGAGATATATAAAATCCCATTTGAAGATATGAAGTCATTGTGAGATATAAAATCACTATTATGGGATATAAAGTCACTATTGATAGATATATGCCACAATTGTGAGATACAGTCACATTGTGAGATTTAAAGTCATATTGTGAGATTTAAGGTTATATTGTTTGTGAGATTTAAAGTCACAATTGTGAGATCTAAAGTCATATTTTGAGATATAAAGTCATATTGTGAGATTCATTTAAAGTTATTGTGAGATTTAAAGTCACAGTTGTGAGATATAAAGTCACATTGTGAGATTTCAAGTCACATTGTGAGATTTCAAGTCACACTGGGACATAACATCAAATTTGGATATAATAAAGTCATTGGTAACACTTTACCATAAGGTTCATTAGTTAAACATTAGTTAATGTATTAAGTAACATGATTTAACTATGAGCAATACATTTGTTACTGAATTTACTAATCTTCGTTAACGTTAGTTAATGAAAATACAGTTGTTCATTGTTTGTTCATGTTAGTTCACAATGTATTAACTAATGTTAACATGATTTTAATAATGTATTAGTAAATGTTGAAATTAACATTAACAAAGATTAATAAATGCTGTATAAGTGCAGTTCATTATTAGTTCATGTTAACTAATGTAGTTAACTAATGTTACATAATGAACCTTATTGTAAAGTGTTACCAAGTCATTATGTGATATATAAAGTCACTATTGTGTGATATAGTCACATTGTGAGATTTAAAGTCATATTTTGAGATATAAAGTCCGATTGGAACATAAGATCACATTTGGAGATAGTTATATTGAGACACTGTCATATTGTAAGATATAAAATTGTGAGATATAAAGTCACATTGTGAGATGTAGAGTCACAATTGGTAGATATTAAGTCACAATGTGAAATATATAATAATATTGTGAGATGTAAAGTCACAATGTGGAATATAAAATCACAATTCCCTTTTTATTTACTCTTGAGGCGAGAACAGGCTTCTATAAAGGGTCATTTGCAGAAGCACATACTAATTGAATCTCAGCAAAATACATCCCATCCATTTCCCAAATAACCCTGAATTCCACTCATACATAAGCCCTATCGTTCTACATTGAGGTTAAACTGAAAGTTCACCCAGAAGAGACAACGCTTGAAAAAGATGACAGAGCTACGGTGCAACGGTCTACACAGACTGGCCGCTCGCATATGCTGACGCCATAGGTGGGTTGTTTGTGCTGATAGCAGCCTGTTGACCATTGCCACAATCACAGCGTGTTGTCCTGTTCCAACCCAAGGCTAGATTACAGACGCTCCGACGTGAAATGACCTCGTCAGACCTATCATGTTGTCCTTTAAACCAGAAGAGCACATTTCCTCCCGCAATATCATATAATGATTGTACATGAGAATTGGAGAGGGCCTATTTTCATAACAATACAGAAACCCACGGCTTTATGTAAACAAAAGCAGAAATTCAAAAGGAATACTCCACAGCTGAACCCTTACAGCAACCAAAGCTTGAAAAACACCACCAAATGATGCTCAAATAGACCAACTCTTGTTTGTTATTTAAAAGAGCAGTCATGAGTTCTAGTCCAAATGCATTAGGGATGTTGATGCCAGTTAACCAAAGCACACGTATAGAGTTTGAAATCTGTACAATGAATGGATACTGGGAACTTGACCCTAAAGGTTCTGCTTAATGAAAAACAGACCGTTCACCGTAGATTCTTATCTTAAATTAGATCCATTTAGATTGCACAAGGGCTGTAGTTCAATAGGGCTTTGTTTGCTACAACCCAATGGTCCATATAGGTTGAATCAGCTCTTTCAGTGAATATAAACAAGCATGGTTTAATGGTTTAAGGCTTTTACCTGATGCACTGGGCTCATTGTAGATGACCAGTGTGGCTGGAGTTGGTCTGCGCTTGCGAATCTGAAGAGAAAAATGAAGAGATTCTGTAATAATATTGCAATTCACAAAAGTACAGTAGGGGGTACTACATGAATAAGAGGGGTTCTTAGGCCCCTCTTTTAGACAGTGGAGTGTTTAAAACCCTTTTAACCATGGTAAAAATCAATGTGAAACACAGCCTTGAGTGGCTTATTAGTTTAATGTTATAATGTAATGTCCTGCTGGGAAATAAACCCTAAGCTGGTGTAACATGTATGTTCTGTTCTGTTTAGTTAGCTATGTTTATATGCACAACTTTTGTTTCAATCAGACTGAATTCATTCCGATTGATGAATCTGAATATAGTGTTTACATGAACGCTAAATAAAGCTTTTAATCTGAATTGATTTTTTGACATGCGCACACTGCACAAATATACAGAGTTTCCAGATGTTTGTGCATAATAACCATTCTCCAACATTAGTTCTTAATTTGTTTTAAACAGCAGACTTCATATTTATCCATTTCTGGTCATAATTTGGACACTGTTGTGCCGTGCTTCTTATTACGCAGTAAAAATGCCCCTCCCTGTGCCCAAAACCAGTTGTCTGTGGATGAGAGCATGAAACAAGGACTGGTGGGACGTTGTCCTGCTCCTCTTTACAGACGCCGAGTGAAAAGAGAATTTTAGAATGACAGGAGACTCATTTATGGCACTTTATTCAACAGGAAGAACAGCTCATTCCACATGTCATAAGTCATTACGCTATTTCCACATCATTGCACATGCGCTGTACTTTCCAGTTTCAGTTTTCAGTCCAATCAAGTGTTTATATGCCCTCTCAATCGAATTAAAAAAGGAATGAACCACCCCTTCCAATCTGATCAAAATTTAATTCGGGTTGAGCTCAATTCGATTAAGGTGTTTACATGAAGGCTTTTCAACCTGATTGAGCCATCAATCCGATTACTAACGGATTATTTGGTTGCAATTAAACGTAGCTATTGTGTTTTGGTTCTGTTTTCCCTGTTCCCTGTAGTTTCCTAACGTGTGCCAGTTTGTTCCCTTGGTTACTGATTATGTTCACCTGCTGTTCATTTAGTTTCCTCATTACCTCTCCTTGTGTATTTAAGCCCTTAGTTCTCCTCAGTGTTTTGTCTTGCGTTAATGTGGCATGTTTGGTCAGTGTTTCTCATTTCTGTTCCTGCATTCTCTTGAGTGTCAGTTTATTAAAAGAAGATGATAATTGCCTGGCAAAAAAAAGTTGCATGAAGAATCATTTTCACTCATAAACTGGCACCTCTGAGTCCAGATTTAAATTCATTGAAAGTCTTTGGGATGTGCTGGAGTAGACTTTACAGAGTATGTTGACCAAATATATATACACCTCTTGATGGAAATAACATCACAACATTTATTTCCATCAAGAGGTGCATCAATTTTTGGTCAAGATCTTGTATTGACAATGCAAGAGGTGAGCACTCTGTAAAGTCTCCTCCAGCACATCCCAAAGACTTTCAATGAATTTAAGCTCTGGACAATTCATGTGTGAAAATGATTCTTCATGCTCCCTCCCAACCATTCTTTCACAATTTGAGCCTGATGAATCTTGACATTGCCATCCTGGAATATGGCCATGATGTGTTTTCCTACATGGTTGTTTAAGAAATAAAAAGCTACACACTAAAGAACTGTTCCCAAACATATAACTTGCTAGAAACATAACAATCACTGCAATAATGAAAATGCCCAAAACCCCTCTAAAACCAGGAGACCAGCAAATTAGCTTAGGCTTAGATGTTTATAATATGATAGACATCAATTTTCAATAAACACATTTAAAAAAAAAAAAAAAAAAAATCACAATTATTTCGATTAATAGAGCAATTCTTTTGCTTATATGGTTCATTTCACCTGTAGGCTACCTCAAAATGTTACTTAAAGAAGCATCATTATGATTAAGATATGGAGTCCTCAGTCCAGACATGGTGAAAAGCTTCAGTTGACAAATGAATAACACCTTAGCAATTCTAAAGGAATAATTTCTCCAATGATCTCTTTCAGAGAGAGGGGTTTGTCTGTGATCCAGGTTATACGACAACTTTAAACATGGCTCATCCAAAAAAGGATTTAGAATCATCACTATCTATTGTAGTTGTAGTATTACCATGATACTTTTTGGTACTTTTGTATAACAGTAACAGATGGAACATGGGCGGAAAATGTTCATGCTGACTGATTTACCCCATGTGTCCGGACACCACCATTTGTTGGGTGATTCACTGGGGTCAATAAAATCAATTCCCTAAAGAAGGCTGCTGGGTTTAGATCACTTTTAGCCTCACAACATGCTGTCTCAACACATGTGAAACAGCATGAGCTCACACTCAACAATGTTGTTCACAATCCATGTGTTTTAAATTATACCTAAACATCACATTAATAAGAAATTAGAGATAAGAATGACCCAAAGTGTGAGAGAGACTCAGGAGCCGTCACTTGACCTATCGAGCCAGTACTGCGTTCTCACAACATCAACGTTTGTTGATCATGTACATCTGTTATCAAGCCCCAGCCAACTCACTGGATGCATGACCACAAGTTTCTCATAACCTTACTAGATGTTGCCGAATTACATGATGCGGATGCTGGTGATGTCACCAAGGAAATGTTTTTTAGCCTAGGAACTAGCTTTTGTTGAAAACGACTACTCCAAGCGTTTTGGATGCAGTTTAAATAGATTGAAAGCAAATCAAGATTTTGTACCATGTGTGGTCTGTTTCCAGCAAAAGCCAATAAGCTGGCCAAACGTTTATCCTGCATGTGTTGATTTTTGGTATGTTGGTTCCTTAGAAAAAGAGTTATGCACTATCAGCTTTTACAGAAAAAAATCATGTCATTATTACAAATCACACACACACATATATACATACATATACACTACATATATATATATATATATATATACACACTACTAGCCTGAGTGCACCAGCACATAAAATCACTGAGCCTTGAACCAGCATTGGTCCAGGTTCATTTTAAAAGAAAAAGAAAAAGACTCCAAAAAGCAAGAGTGAATGCTGCCTTTACTGATGGAGAACTTACTCAGCACAACAGAAAGTGCCACTGATTGGACAAGCCGGCATCATCATAAAATCAGCCCAGCACTTTCCTGTTATGACACTGTCAGCAACAGCACCAACATCAAACACTTTTACTGCCAGGCATGCAGCCTCACCGCTGGATCCGGATCCATCAATGAACAGCTCTACTATAGCTGGAACACAACAAGAATCTATTCTGCTGCATGCAACGGCAATTACATTTCATTTCATTACCATTGTCATTGATATTTCTAATGAGAAAAATCTATTTTGGCATGTAGTACTGAACTATGAAAGTAAACAATAAATGTTTAATTTCTTCTTCGCACTAGAGTGCATGTGCATTAAAAAATTACATATTTACCAAGCACTACATCCAACTATGTATGACATCATATCATAAAACTGATTTTGGCAGCAATCTGCACAGATCTGATGCTTCTAGACAGTCTCAAGGGAGCCAAAGAGCAATGCAGGCCAGTCTCCATTAAGCACAATGCAATAAAAGAGCCTCTCTCTACTTACATGCTCGGCCGCCTGGGGATCCAACTGGCTCTGGAAGAGTGGAACGGAAAACTGAATTTTCTTGGGGCTGTTGGGCTCCATGCTGAAAGAGAGAGTTGATGGAGAGAGAGATGGAGACAAACTGGACCCTACTTATCAGCCCCGGTGATTTCTCTCTCTCCTGTACGGCCCGCCTTCCTTTACTCCACGGAGAGAGAAAGAGAGAGAGAGAATCAGCCACATGCAGAGACAAACAGCAGAACAAACAGTCAGTCTGTCCTTCCCACATTCGTGCTGTCCCACTCACTTCGCTGTGATCCCGTGTCCCATAAACCTCACAGAAGCAAGGATTGGCTGCAGGTCTTCTCAGTGTGAGTTTTCCGACTGCTCCAGGACACGCTCAGATCTCTCTCTGCTTTGCTTTCTCTCTCTCTCCCTCTCCCTCTCTCACTATCATTAGCAAGACTCAGAGCAATGCAATATAAGCCCCCACTGGGACCTGCTGATGCTCCTACATTATTTATGATCCTGATTCAGGATGCTGTCGGCAGTTTTCGCATCACATGGCCGGATTTCTCTTCACGGACACGGGTAAACTGTGCGACAAGAGAATGTTCTTTATTATGTATAACACGCTCGATCACAC
Organism: Hypophthalmichthys molitrix; assembly: GCA_037950675.1. Lineage (NCBI taxonomy): Eukaryota > Metazoa > Chordata > Actinopteri > Cypriniformes > Xenocyprididae > Hypophthalmichthys > Hypophthalmichthys molitrix. Next base: position 30,416,646 of record CM075500.1, on the reverse strand, counting down.
TGGCACTTCATTTATGGATTTTTAATTATTCAGGGATTCTTGGGAGGTGGGAATGAATCATTGTCCTGCTAAACCAGACGTTTTATTTTTAGGCAGAGTGGATGTAGTATGAATCAAAGGTTTAAGACAAAAGTGAAGGACATTTTTGTGTAGCAACGTTTTTAAAATATAAATCAAAGATTCCCATAACTTTTGATCGAAAGGATTTCCATGCCTTTTCCAGGCATCTCTGACTGGTATAGGGATTTTTAAAATTCACTTAATAAAGATTGCACTCACAAAGAGCAATTTAGCTGATTTATTTAGCTGTTCTTTAGAAAAAGTAAATCACATGTAATATAATAGAGAGCTTTGTGCCATTGAGTTTTTCACATGCAAAAAAACCCTTAGAAAATGCAGAAATGTAGTTTTATATATTAATATTTTAAAGTTGAGCATAATTAGAAAACTCCTTGATATTTCCAGGTTTTCAATATCCTCGGGAACCATATATTGTTGTTATAGTTAACCAAAACTAAATTATTTTTGTTCATTTAAATAAATGACAAAATATAAATATAAGATGCAAAATTCATGCCATGGCAACTCACTGAAATAAAATACATTTAAATTGGTTATAATTAAGAAATAAGTTACTCAAATACATTTAGTAACTTAAGTTTACTAAAATTACAAACTAAAACAAATAAAATATTAAAATTGATTTTTTAAAAGAGTAATAAAATGAACGAGAGCACACAACATAATTACTAAAACTTGAACTAAAATTAAAATGGAAACTGAAAATAAAAAATAAAGATAATTAAAACGAAAATATATATAAAAAAGGCTGCCCTGTAACATATACACATACACACTTAAAAACTGAACTTTCTCCTGTTCATTAAAAAAAGCAATGGCATTGTTTTTAGGATAATGAAAGTAAAAACTGGCACAATATTAGGTGTAATGGTTCAAAGTGTGACCACGTATCGATCCTAACCCTAGCCCAGGACAGACGCCACCTGTGCTGTTTGTTCGGGCCGCTGGACATCTGCCAATGAGATAACTGCTATTGATCCACCTGCCTGCTTTAAAATAGGTCATTAGTCTGCAGCCTGTCTAAAACACAAACTGAAGGGGCAAAATGAGATATTTCTGGAAACTATAACTAATAGTCTACAGACCCTACAGAGTACAAGCGGTTTGGAGAATGAATAGATGGATGGATATTGTAATCCTGTCCATTACATAAGATTAAGAAGAGGAGCGATAACCTTATTTAGTTGCAGTGTGTATCCAGCCAAAACGGAATTGCAAATTATTTTTTAATGCAATGTAATAGTTATTATTCTCAAATTTAAAGGATTAGTTCACTTCAGAATTGAAATTTTCTGATAATTTACTCACTCCCATGTCATCCAAGATGTTTGTCTTTCTTTCTTCAGTCGAAAAGAATTTAAGGTTTTTGAGGAAAACAATGGGGTGCAACGGGTTGAAGGTCAAATTGCAGTCTACATCAAGTGTGACCTTTCCATCTTGATTACGTCATGCGTGGCGCATCGCAGAGCTAGTGCAAGACGAGCATTTGTGGTTAAAAAGTATATACATTTTTTTTTTTTTTTTTTAGAAAATGGCTGATCGTTTCACTAGATAAGACCCTTATTCTTCGTCTGGGATCATGTAAAGCCCTTTGAAGCTGCACTGAAACTGGAATTTGGACCTTCAACCCATACCCCAGTGAAGTCTACTATATGGAGAAAAATCCTGGAATGTTTTCCACAAAAACCATAATTTCTTTTTGACTGAAGAAAGACATAAACATGTTGGAGGACATGGGGGTGAGTAAATTATAAGGAGATTTTAATTCTGAAGTGAACTAATTAGGGGTGCAATGGTTCAAATTGCTCACGGTTCGGTTTGTATCACGGTTTTAGGCTCACATTTTCAGTACGGTTTGGTATGTGCTATGTTCAGAGAAAAAAGGACTACTGTCAAATCAAAATAAAGAAAATAAGAACAAATAATCAAACTACAAGCAACAGCACAAACCAATACAATAGAGCAAAGATTCAAATAAAATAGACAGTGCTTTTCAGGTATCTAACAGTAGTTTTCAGGTACAGAAAATGAATCAAATAATCAAATATAAAATAACACTGCATGTTATCTTCACTGTATAAATTAAATAAAGATTAATCATTATTTAGTTACAAAAGCTATTTAGTCAAGAGCAGTGAGTGATTTCTTTGTCATTTGTTGTTTAATTAACATTAAAAACACAGGCAGCATGAATAGGCTTCTTTCCCTTTAAGACAAAATGCACGATTTTTTCGACTGTTATACGTTCACTCAAGACATAACCGACTATGTTTGTTAGGATACTTGCCAAGACGGGCATGTTGACATAATTTTTGTGTGAATTTGTCCGTTCAAACGCATGACTTGAAAGAGAACTCCATATTTGCTTGCTGTCTGAGATAAGGGCGTGCGCGCTTCGGATGAGCGCACACACAAATATTCTCACAGCGCGCGCGCGAATTCTCTTTCGCGTCTTGCTCTTGAATGTTTAAATTGGCAAGGCTTAAATGAGTTTAGTTTAAACACAGATAGTGCGCTGTTCAGGTCTCACCTGAGCTCGTGCGCCATCAACACCCGGGTGATGACTGCTCATATTCGAGCATACGGCACTCGCAGTGAACCAAGTTTACAGAGAGTGATACTTTTCAAAAGTTTGGTTCCAGTAAGATTTTTTTTTTTTTAAACAACCTTTTATTTAGCACTAAATTGCATTAAATTGGCCAAAAGTGAAGAGACTTCTTTCGAAACATTTTGAAAAAATGTTACCAGACAAAAACATGTTTATTGTCAAAATGAAATGTTATTTATGTTTAACTACATTTTAAAACATGAAAAATAAATAATTAGAAATAATATACACAACTATATTTTTATTTGTGAGTTTGAAAATTTGTTTTTTTTTTTTCATTTTTTTTTTTTTTATTAATAAACTGATCATTTATTCTTACATTTTTAACTAGCACTCAGCTCTTCCATAACAACACCAGAGCCAAAGCTTGTTCCTAAACAAGCTGTTTTCTATTTTTCCACTCATTAGCCTAGATTCAACAAATAGTATATTATATTCAGGAGTCAGTGTAACCTGAGGTAAGTCTGGAGAAATAAGAGGGAGTGTAAGAACCCTTAAGAAACAAACTCACACCAGGCCACCTTGTTTACCTCAGGAACAAACAGTACGGCACCACCTGACCTGACTCATGTTTACACCCTGTCATCACTGCCATTTGCAGGTTGAGGCCTGACCTTATGACCCTCATCACAGATAAGGAGCAAGTAATATCAGGGAGGAAATTACTAGAGCTTAATGAACGTCGAAGGGTGGAGAAGGCACAAAACAAGCACTGTTTATTACCCACGTCTCAGTGCGTCTGACAGACCGTTGCGTAAGCTTTAACAGATATGCTTTCATTTCACAGCGAGTGAAGTTAATTTAAACAGCAGTCACACAAGCTGTCAACATCATTGTGCACTGAAGTTTGATGAAAAAGCAAAGACTCGATGTCAGGCGATGTCATCGGACCAAGTTGTCCTGTCCAAGAGTCCATTTGTGTGTTCAAGAACACACAAAGGACAAAAGTACAACTATGTCCTTGTGCTCATTAATTTTTTTCCTTAAGTAAGAGGCAGGGTGAGGAAGAAAAGTGGGACTGAGTGGTCGGGAAACATTCTGTACCCTCTTTTAGACGTGACGGCGAGCGAAATCCAATAGCAGCTGTAATAAAGTTAATTTTCCCTAACTATTCAGTCTGTCTCCTCCGTAGACGAACACAAAACACCTTTATGCTGTTTACTATACACAGCTGAGCTGCTCTAACAGTTCAAAATGAAAATCCCACTTGATCGTAGAGTTATTCAACACATTTCTGTTATATATCAGTATCCCGCAGGACTAATGTAGCCTTTTTATGATAATGGGTGCCCTCTGAATTCATTCAAGCATGCACACAGTATCAAACTCACTCTACCGCCAACCTTCTATCTCAGAGACATGTTTCCATGGTAACAGTGGGCCGGATTGAGTAATGTATCAAAATAATTTTTCTGACCCACAGGTATTTTCATCATCATACTTGGCTAAACACAGCAGTAGGAGTCTGCCATTAACACTGTTGCCCGCATTAAAAAGGACAAGCACGATCAGGCACGAAATAACTTTTCAGTTCAGATGAAATGATGTGGGCCTGTATCAGATTAAGTGCATTTAAAATATTTTTTTACGCATATGTTAGTGTACACGCACAGTCAAGCACACAGCCTGAAAGTATACTTCATTTGACTAGTATGTATACACAGGCATTTGACTCATGTGCCGTTTTGAGCAATCTCTCGACATGAGTTACAACCCATGTAAACATCTTTGTATTCTTTCATGCTAGAGTTGTACAAATGAGGGTAATTTCCAACCTCTTCACACAATCTCTCATCTATGTAGGCCTCCACTGTCGTTGTAGCTTGCATGCGTTCCGGTCTGTTCTGTTTATGCAGTTTTTCTTTGACTACCTTGTGAATCGACGCCCCCAGGGCACGGTTGCCACCTTGTGGATAAACAAATTACTGAAAAAAATAAAAAAAATAAATGCACATGTGCGACCTGTGCAAAAATTCGGCGGTGTGCATACTCTTGATGACGAAATTCGTGTCACGCGCAATGTACGCTGACCCTCAAGTACGCGTAAAAAGTGAAGTATACTTGGGCTTAAGAGACTTCTTTGAAAAACTCCAAAATTCCAAACTTTTGAATGGTTATATATTTTATGGAATTTGTTTCATTTCCAGATTATATAGACAACACTTTCCTGGTTCAGCAGCAAAATAAGAACACTATAAAACAGAGAAACATACATTAAAAACCACGTCTCTCTAAATGTAATTCTTGATTTTAAAAAGATCAACAAAAGTAGTTCAACATACGATAACCAGGGTCTCTGTTCACTTCAGGCACTAAGAATTAAGTTTTGGTTACCAACATCCTCATATATAAATATATATTATATAAATATTCTGTTAAGTTCTGCTCTCAAGGTGTATGAAGTTCCCTGGGCATCTCCCATTTCCTCTCATCCTATGTGGGATTGGATCGTACTATCTTCTGGTCGGCCATCTGTTCTTCATCAATCCATCCTTTTTCTACAAAATCTATCTGGATTATCTGATTTTAATGGATCTGTCGACTGAGAGAGGGTGTTCTAATCTCATCTTAACGTAAAACCTGGATCATCGTCTTATTCACTTTAAAAAGCATACATAACTCCTTACAAGAGATTCAAAATGATACTACAACCGACTTACAACTGCCATATCTGTAACACTGCATTATCAGGTACTTTTCTTCATAATATATTTTGGGAGTGTTATCTATGGACTTATGTAAACTGAGCCTGCTTCTCAATGTGCAAATATCCATCCCAAATAGTATGTAACATTAGTAAAATTCAATACTATTTAGGGCGGATAGGGTGGATAGTATGCACATTGGGATGCAGGGTTAGTTTTGTCCTCCTTGCTACAAATTGATTACATCCCTAATCCAGTTTGTCTTCTTGAAGATTCTGGCTTCTGTATAAGTTCACTACGAAAGAGAATGTTTGCTGGTTTTACAGCTGCGAAGAGGACAACAATACAGAACTGGTTTACACTGCACACATTTGTGCAAAAAACATACACTAAAAAAAAAAAGACGGATGACACACCTTCATTCTCTTCCATTGTAGTAGGCCGCCAGTACTGGAGAGCGAAGTGGAGCCGCGATATCAAGGTCCCGCCCACACTCCCGCAGAATCGGTTAATAATACTGCAGAACAACTCTTTATGTCGGTGTGAAATAAACAGTTCTGGAAATGTAGAAATTAAAGTTTAAGCTCCAATCTCTTCCCGAAGATCCAGAAAAAAGTCAGTTTATGCTTCAGTGACTACATCGCTTAGAGAAGCTGTCAATCACGACGTCAAAACCCACGTTTTTATAGCATCCTATAACTAACTAAAACTAACTTATTTAAAGAACGAACACTTTAACTAACATCAGCGTGATAAAAACTGCCTAAAATAACAGAAACCATCTTTGGAAAAAAAATATTTGACGTGTAATTTGACTGCTGGGTTTATGACCTGTCCTGCATCCAGCCACCTGGGGGCGATCGAGACGTTTTCACTTTTCAGGACTCGTGTGACACGCTCGGCAAAAACATATTGGACTTGTGAATGTTCAACAGCTCTAATTAATAAGGCTAAACCTGGTACCATTGAAGCTTGGCAAGTTTTTCTTCCAACATATTGGATTATATAAAGGAATGATTATATAAAGTAACCCTTTTTTTCAGACTCTTAAGTTATTGATAATATGTCCTGTTGCTCTCCCTTCCTTATTTGTTTGTGCATGTCCTCATATCTAAAAGACAATAAACACGCACACACACACACACAGTTCAACATGAGTGCATATTTACTTTCTGAAAGCCAGTAAGCCAGTTTACCTGTTTAAACATTGTAAATGGTTTCTTCAGTCACCACTCAGATCCCAAACACACACACACACTGCTTGTAAAACAAAAAAGATTATAAACACTCAATGAATAAATTCACTTAATTAAGGAGACTGATTAACTATTGATAGCACAATAATAACAATCATTAGTAAATTTCAATAAACTCAATAAACCAAACAGGAAGGCATAATAAGAAACAGTAGGCACTGTAAATCCACCCTTCAGAAGTTTATGATGTGTGGCATACTAGAGGGTTTCAAAGCAGAAGTGTGGAGCTCATACTCATACTTTTAATATTTAAAAAGCTTATATGAACTCTTCTGTACAAACTTGAGTTTTATTAGAGCTGTAAAAGTGTCTAAATCATCAGGACTACTTTTCAAGGTGGATGAACTTGCTAGTTAAAACGTGTTTGCTACATGCTCACAGTCCCTTTCTGGCATCCTTGCACATCTCGCTCAAAAGGTTTAAATGCTGAAAACTGGATGTAATTCTACAAGGACAAGATTAATAAGCATTTAATTCTGTGGTAACCAGGAACATTCAGTATTTTGTTCAGTAAAAAAAAAATTACAAACACCATCCACCATCTCCAACAACCCAAACAAAATTTTGATTCGGCAAGTGTACGTACAAAATAAATAAATCTTTATTAATGATTTGCATTAAAGATTATCCCTCATGCATCCCAGGCGGAAAGGGAACATCCCCTTAGTCACATAAATCAATTAGTATTACAATTCATTACATCTTAGACAACAACAACAACAACAACAAAAAAAACTCATTCACACTGAGGAAAATTAAGTCGAACACTTTAAATCCTCATCAGAAGACAGCAGATTTGACAGACTATCCTCTGCTGTCTTTAAGAATAAAAAATCTTTTAAGAGCATGCTAGTGTACATTTATATAAAGGGAATTTAGTGCTTTTTCTTCTCACAGGACAAAATGTTTCTGAATGTGCACCGAAGGCTTAAGTGTCTTATCTATACATACAGTATGTGATAGACTATCAACAGGAAATGAAGACAGCTGTGTGCATTTTGAGTAGAACAGTAGTTGTGATTGATCAGTTCAAGTTTGAGAGAAAAAAGTGAAATGTATTGCACAGTTAGTTCCTCACAGAGGCTGAATTAGAAAACAAGTCCGATTACAGTAGACATTTTTGTCCTAGACAGACAAAGACACACTCACACAGAAAACTTTAGTCACCCACAAGTCTTTTCAACTGCTGCAAACATTCGACAAGACCTGCATCACATACTTAAATACATCCCAAAAGATTCATTACATTTCTGTAATATGTACCAGACGGATGCCACAGTAAGCCATGTGCCCTTTTGCGGATTTGGACAGTGGAAGATATCAACCGCTGCAAATGTGGAATCTGGACTAAAACGCATAAACAGATTCGCTGCAACTCGACAGTCCAGAAGCATTCGAGTCTGGAAGGGCTTCACAGACAGAACCAGAAAGAGGTGCTGGGCCGTTCTCAGTGCAAAGCTTATACCAGTGTTCGTTGCGACTATTTCACAGGATTTACTTCTTCTTCACCTGCAGAAGGAAACAAAACAGTGATATTGACTGAGAAAACTGTAACCTGCCTACTGCCTTCTAAAGCATATACTCTGATACTCTAAAGAGCATAAAATTACAGAGAACTTTTCAGTAATATTAAACCATCTATCAGTACAGGGGTTTTTTTTTTACTCTAAGCTCATCACAATTCTATATCAAGAATATTTGCAATGAAATGCCAAAAAAAGGTATCTTTGAAAACATTTACAATTTTGAAATGCTGCATGCTTATGATGCCTTAATATGCTGTCTATGTTTAGATTTCAGAAGCCTTAAAATGTCCAAGAAAAACAGCATTACTATAGTTGAGAAATACAATATTTTTGTCTCCAAACATCAAGATTTTGTTAATATTTAAACACCATATATGTTATATCTACATACATGCACTACTATTCAACAGTTTGAGGTCAGTAGTGTATGTATATATATATATATATATATATATATATATATATATATATATATATATATATATATATATATAGTATTAATTAAAAAAAATATAAAAATATATATATATATATATATATATATATATATATATATATATATATATATATATATATATATATTACTGACCCCAAACTTTTGAATGGTAGTGTATAATGTTACAAAAGCTTTGTATTTCAGATAAATGCTGTTCTTTTGAACTTTCTATTCATCAAGGAATCCTGAAAAAAATTCACAACTGTTTTCAACATTGATAATAATATTAGCAAATATTAATGTTTCTTGAGCAGCAAATCAGCATATTAGAATGATTTCTGAAGGATCATGTGACACTGCAGACTGGAATAATGAGATTATATATATATATATATATATATATATATATATATATATATATATATATATATATATATATATATATATATATATATATATATATATATATATATACACACACACACACACACATAGTAAAAAAAAAAAAAAAAAATCTATTTCAAATAAATGCTCCATCAAATTAATGCAACTTTGGTGAGCATAAGAGACATCTTTCAAAAACATAATGTGATCCATCAGACCAACCTCCATCCTCTGTTATGATGCTTACACAGGGGGCTTCTTGGCTGGGAGAGGAGATCTATGTGGCGACACAGCAGCCAGAAGCTCGTTCACAATCTCCTGCCTGATTTCATGAGCGATGCTATCTTTAATCTGCGGGAGGATACAAAAGAAATTATGTTAGACAGCATTAAAAGCAGGAAAATCAAAACACTAAATATAAAGTAAGAAGACCTAAATGCTGCACAGAGACAAATTATTTACATAATGATGCCACTACTATTCGGTGAAAAAGAGTACTGTATCTTCCAGAATATAAGTCACGTTTTTAATCATCTGAAACGTGCTGTGAGTTATATTTCAGAGTGACTCATAATGCAATTTACATTGAGTATGCAAAACATGTACAAAGTGCACAAATTTGGATTTGTCCCGGATGTGAGAGGCAGGTTTATTTGTATAGCACATTTCCCCCATCCCGGTAGTTTAAGTTTCTCTTTAAATACATTTGTTTAGGCCTGCCATTTATAATAAATGTTCTTTATAATAAATGCCACTATAATTTCTGCTCATTTTTCACTTTTGCACTGTCCTGAATACTGTTACATTTAAAGGATTTATTGAAGAGTGAGGAGAACTAAAAACCATGTTTAGTGTTTATAATGTTTGTAAATGTTTTGTTTTATTTACCGGTATTTCACATAGTTTCTGAATGCAATAATAAAATGTGACTTACACACCAATGCAACTAATCTTTTTTTTATTTTCTCTGAATAATGCAATTTTGACCCAGTGCAACTTATAGTCAGATGTGACCTATTTTCCAGAAAATACGGAAGCTTGTTACTAGAAAAGCTACAATTTTTATTCAGAAAACAACCAAACTTCTATCATAATCATACTGCTGAAAAATATAGACTATAGAATACAGAAATATAGAATACATGTGTAAACCTGTCATACAGCAACTATGACAATGATGTTAAACGATTTGAACAGTTTTTTTTTTTTTTTATATATATATTTTTTTCTTTCATATATCAAATCCCAAGAACTGGCAGTACTGTGGAGTGTCAAATACACATTGACACACCGATGAGGAACATCAGGTCTTGCCAGGGTGTTACATCACTCCACAGGCCTTGAAATTACCCAGGTGACAACAAGGAACCAATTCAGTCCAAGTTTCCCTTAGAAGCATCAGAGTTGCTGGACCATCATGACGGACTTGTAAATCCGCCTAAACTGATGCATGATATTTCATGAGCAAATCCGTCAATCACCACACACACCACCAAAAATCATTACGGCTACAAAGAACTCACTCAAACAGTGCCAAAGGCACAGTTAAACATGCTTTTTCCACTTTCTTTTGAGAAAGGAACAGAAAACACATGCTGCTTTTGTGTCTCTATATCATCGTTTCTAGATTCTTTAGCAGAATCGAACAGTATTTCTTACATGTCTCTCTGGAGTACTCAATTCTGATTGGTCAGTCACGACATTTCGAAGTCAGTTATTCCCTGTTAACGACATCAATAGAAACAGTGTACGATAACTGCTCATCCAGGTATCTGAGGCCAGCACTTTGATGTCATCTCTCTCGTTTCATTCAAATGCAGCTTGTGCCATCTTGCGCCTCAGTTACCAACTGTATTAACTGTAAAATGAAACCGGAGGACTTCTGTATTAATATTAGGCCTACGGTAATATTGTTGAAGTGTTCTTCTTGTTGCAGGAACGATAGTTTTGTTTACCCTAATAGATTATAAGATAACTAGAAGCTAAAGTTTGTAAACAAACTTTGATGTTGGCTTGAGAAAGCCCAAAGCTTGAAGTGGGACTTGAACTTTGGTTGCCTTGTGTACAGCTGCGACAAATGTATTATTATGGCACATTTGGACTTCCATACCCACAGTGCTATTGCTCTGAAATAACAGTTCTCTTTCATCAGTTATTTTGTCCATTAAAATGGTTTCTTCTGAAATTAATATTTCATGTCCCTGTCATTATTTAATTAGTGAAAAGTTCTCTAATAAATGAACCCTTAAATGTCCGTCTTGTTTGAACTTGTTTGTTAGTCTAGGCTCAAAGCAGTGTTATTTTAGTATCATTGAGACACTATTATAGTTTTTATTAATATTTTGAATTAGTTCTTATTTTTATATTTTCTGTTTTCATTTTAATTTTAGTAAAAGTTGTAGTAATTGTTGTGTTGTGTATTTCAGTTTTAGTTAATTTAGTACAGTACGTCAAGTTAAATTAAATTTAAATTACTTTTATGGTTTTAGTTTTAGCTTCAGTTAACTATAGTAACCCTGGCTCAAAGTTGCTTGATAGGAACAGTTTTTTTTTCGCGGAAGCTTTGTGTTTAATGAGTTTATAATATATTTGAACTCAAGTCAATATATTTAATGTCTAATTATTTACTTATGTGGCAAGTAGCCGTGCAATAAGCGGGACAACGTACATACAACCAGTTATCACAAAATTAACCCCTTCAGGGTCCTGATCCTTCTGTCGGGGTTTGTTTTGCAAATAACAACCGACTGGTGTATATTATCCCTTACATATTGGCCATTGACAAAGCTGTACACCAGTTTGTTTATTGGGTTAAATGTATAAGTTCTCACCTCCTGTATAAGATGTTGCAGGTCACCATTTCCTCTACTTCTACTCCTCCACTCGGTGGGACTGCAATCCTCCGTCGTTCTGCTCCTGTGACCATCCAGTGACGACTCGTCCTCATCTCTGCTGAACTCCAAAGAAGTAGGTGTCAGGCTCGGCTCCATCCTTTCCGGGGATACAGGCCGAGGAACCTCCATTCCAGGCCGTGGAGGGACGGTAGGCATGAGGTTGAGGGTGGCCCGGTAAACGCTGCCTCTTTGCAGGGAAGAAGAGCAAGACTCGAGTGTTCGGTTGAATCTGCCAGGGCTGGATGCTCTCGATGAGCGGCCTGAACTGGGTGTGGCAGCCTCATATCCCAACTCAGATTGAAGGTACATTTGCTCCTTCAGGAGGTCCGTCACCTGTACATTCACATACAAGAATGTATAAAGGGTAAGAGGAAACTGATAGTAGAATAAGGCATGATGATATCTGATACAGCACCCTGTAACATGACAATAATCCACTCACCGGCTCCATGGCCCGCAGTGCTGAAGAATTAGACAGACTTTCCATGCTGTTACCTCTCTGCATGCCCTGCGAGACACACATATGTGTTACTAAAGAGTCCAAAAGTTTTATTATCTGCTAACATAAACATACTTTAGGTAAAGTATTTAAAGCAGAAACGGTCTGAGCACATCATAATTTATCATTTATTATGAGGCAGTTGCAGTTGCATACACTGACCATGTGGTGGTGGTAGAGGCTGCTGTGTTGGGAGCTGCTGCGCATCTGTTCATTCAGAGAGAGCAAGCGATCTTCCAGCTGCAGCTCTAACTCCTGTAGCTCCTGCCTGACTGCAGTCCGCAGTGTTTGGAGTTGTTCCGCCTCCCGCCTGCAACACCACAGGGTTCAAGTTTTTCACAGTTCAGTTTTTATCAGTTCTGCAGACAGGTAGTAAATACTTGGTAAATCGCTAGTAGAGGTGTAGCGATCATAACAATTTGAGGTTGATAGCGAAAACCAATATTTTAACACTATTATCAGCCAGTACCCTTCTAATGGTGATTATTTATTTTTCAATAGTGATAAATCATTAGTGTGTATGGTTTGTTTACATATTTTAGGGTTCTTTTTTTGACGATTAGTATCCGCTTTTTCTCTCGGTCAGATTGTAAGTTACAGCTGCTCAGTGCTACAGCCTACAGGAAATTAACATAATATTGTAAAAACAGAAATGTCAAATATTACAGTCAAATAACGGTTTTCTATTTTAATATATTTTAAAATGTAATTTATCTCTGTGATGGCAAAACTGAATTTTCAGCAGGAATTAGGCCTACTCTAGTATTCAGTGTCCAATGTCCTTCAGAAATCATACTAATATGCTGATAAACCATTAGCATGTTTTATGTACATTTTAGAGGCGTGTTTGACAATTTATTGCCTTTCTCACAGCAAAACTGTACAGCCATTTAGTGAGAGAAGAAATTAATGTACAGAACTACAGGTGGTGAACGTATCTGTTCTTTTTAGTCTAAAAATCTGGTTAATGTAAATACAATATGCAGAATTTATTACTACCTACCACACATTAACATTGAGTGAGTGAAGAGAGTGAACCTTTTGCTCTTTGTGGCTTGTGATTTTGTTCCTTACCTCTCATCTGGACTAAGATGCTGGTAGACCATAGACTGCTGTCTCATGAGAGCCAGTTCCAGATCCATCATCTGAGTCCGGAAGACATTCAGACTCCTGCGCCGCATCTGGAGCTCCTGCAGCAGACATCAGGTTGGTGCAGACATTAACAATAGGTTAAAGGTTCTCACTTTAGATTAGGGTCCAGTTCTCACTATTAACTAACTATTAACCATTACTTTTGCCTCAATAAACTCCTAATTATTTAATGAGTTTATTGAATTTGCCTCAAACTCAATAAACTCCTAATTGCTTATTAATAGTAGGTAAGGTAGTTATTAAGTTTAGGTATTGGGTAGGCATTTGGTAGGATTAAGGGATGTAGAATATGGTTATGAAGAAAAAGGCATTAATATGTGCTTTATAAGCACTAATAAACAGCTAATATCCTAGTAATATGCATGCTAATAAGCAACTAGTTAATAGTGAGAATTGGACACTAAACTAAAGTGTTCCTGGTTAAAAAAAAAACTCTTTCACAAGCTATATGATAATCTCAATTTCATAAGAGGCTTTTACTGATGCAACTCAGGGTTATGAAAACGATCAAGCATGTGACTGCTTCCTCTTTGGGAAATAATGTACCTCATAAAGCAGTTGGACAGAGTGTGGTGTACTGATCCTGTCAATGGGTGTGTCCCCTCCATGAACAGATGAGCTCTGCCAACAAAACCACAGATCGGTTATGACTTATGAGTCACGCAGGAAATACATGTATAAACTTAGCCCGGGATAATGCAGCATGCTGACTCTGCTGATTATTTGCATTTAGGGTGGGATTCGCAAGAAACCGGAACACACTTCCTTGTTCTACTTTATGTAGATATATATATATAAAACTCTGTTTTCAGGTCAGAGGCTACGTACATTTACACCAGACACACATACACCGATATACACACACACACACACACAGACACAGACACAGATATACCGAACCAAATAAACTCCACTTCACTGGCAACTTGTGCCAAGAAACACTCCTTAATAAGATGTCATTTCTTGTTTATGCTTGTTTAGGACACATGCCACTCTGTTTTTTCACATTACTTGAGGTTTCCTAATCACTGTAATGTGTAAATAACATAAAACAGTCCAGCCTGTGCAAATATATCTACTGTGTTATAGCAAAAACTCCACCAAATAACTTATTTCTACCATCAAACCACTCTGCCTTAGTCACAAATAGTTACTAATATGTCCTTGTCAAGCACAGCCTCATTAATAACCAGGTTTACCATAGGTTAAGACCGTTCGGATATAAAATCATGCCAGGTCAAGTAATACACAAGTATACAAAGTATTTTGGCAGTTCTCACCTGACCAAGGTTCTGCATTGTCCCACGAATGTCATGGAGGACCCTCCTGAGCTGCATTTCTGTGCTGCCCATCGCAGGGGCGGGTGCCGGAGGAGTCCCAAAGGAAAAAGGGTAGGGGGGAGACGGATAATATGGATGACTGTAGGGGGCACCGGGGTGATGTGGAGAATTGTTGTATCCCAAAGTGTAGGGGGCACTATGGGACTGCGCGAGAGGGACGTGAGTTTGGTACGGGCTGCTGTGGATATTCATTGAAGGGCTGTAGGGAGCTCCCTGAGAAACGTTATAAGGTGAACAGAATGGGTTGTATGGTGTGCTGTGCGGATGCGCATAATGTATATTGTGCTGGGGTGTAAAGGGCGCCCCTTGTGGTGGAGTAAATGTATTGCTCTGAAGTGGCTGAGGACAAGGCGAGCTCTGCGGTTGTTGGAAGGGAGTGTGGTGGGGAGGTCTGGTAGGGTACGAGAAGTTGTAGGCCATTCCGTGTTGTGAAGAGTAGAAGGACCCATTAGGAGGAGGAAGAGGGTGAGGCAGACCTGTATAATTAGGAAGGTTTGGGACACTACATGTGCTCCAGTTTGGACCTTCACCCAAGGGCCTCTGAGGCCAGTCGGCAGGGACGCTATAAAGTGAGCTGGAAGAGCGAGTCAGATGTTGGGGTATGTTGAGAGGGTGTGGTGGTGTTCCCCTATTCATATTTGATCTGTCTGCTGGAGCAGAATTCAAGAGTGTAGATTGTCTGCCAGCATGATCAACTTCATCTTCTTCCATGATGGAATCCACTTCTTCCCGGTCACTGCGATTTTCCTCTTCGTAGCGGTATGAATACGAGGGTGGGGTACAGTGCTTGACCGAACCCTTTCCCAGTTGGACGCGCATGGAGGTGACCACTCGAGCCGGGCTGAGCGAAGTCAATGGAAGGGAGCTGGATCTCCTTAAAGGATTCCTCTTCAAGCTTTCCCTCAGCAAGTAACTGTCCCTTACCCATACTTGGCCAGGACGTTCCTCGTCCATTGAGGATGACCTTTGATGGGCTGTGTGGAGGGCCATCTGCCTCCTTTGATCCGTGGGATGGCATTGTTCAAGATCCGAAGACACTGGTCCAGAGGATGAATGTAGATCTTCAGGAGAGTCTGGATCCATGCCCAAACCAGGCTGGGATATGTTGCCCTCATGAGTTACATCTGAGATGGAATCTGTTGTAGGATCTACCATTACGCTCAAATCCACTTCTGGAGAGTCTGTGGTGGGTTCTTCTGTTTTGGAACTGGACTCGATTATGGAATCCCTATCAGAGTCAGGAGAAAGGAGTGGTCCATTGGTGCTAATATTGTCAGAGTTTGGACTGGGAATCTGGGTGATCTCAAGGACTTCTTGGTTGGCTTCACTCTGGCTAGATGTGCCTCTGGGCAGAGGATGGGCTTCCTCAGCCTGCAATCTTTCAAAATTGGGGTACTCCAATGCTACTGGTGTGCTGACTTCTCCTGCATGCGATGTCACTGTAGTTTCACTATCACAGCTGTCTGAGCTTTCTTGTACCTAATAAAAGAGAGAATTTTCACTTCCATTATCCAAAGGAGGACTGGTTCTTAGAAAAATTGATGTAGAAAGTTAGACACTTTGTAGTTTTACAATCTTTAACCTCCTAGGACCCAGCAATTCATTTTTTTGTCCTCATTTATTTTTTGTGAATTTCCCTGAGAATGCACATGGCACAATTTTAAGTTCTAGTGCATCTTAAAGAGGACATTTTCAAGACTTAGAGGGCTGTTGCAATCATTTCCCAAAATGTCATTTGTGTGGAAATATTATGAAGTGTGTAAACAGGATATTAACACTGGCCAGAGACAGGACAAGCCGAAGACGGACAAAAAGAGGAGAACAGTCGCGCCAGCAGAGAAAATACTGTACAGGGACAACAAGCTCAATGTTCGCAATGCTTGAAATATTGAAAGAAAAATATAAATATTGAATTGAGGGCAAGGGTTTATATGAATGTATCTCTGAAGGCAAATAACTGTCTTCAGAAAAGTTTTGATGGCATTTTCTTTTCCTCTACCTCTGTTTAATGCCTATTAAAGTAGTGTTTATAAGTGCAGCACTGTATTGTGTAGAAACGCTAGAGAACCAGAGAAATGCTATATCACATAGCAAAGCAACTATATATATATATATATATATATATATATATATATATATATATATATATATATACATACATACATACATACACATACACACACACTCTACATTAAATAAATTCACACTAAATTCACATAAACGTGGGTCTGATAAACATGGGTCCAAGGAGAACTACATGCTTTGTTTTCATAGGTTGTTGAGCCCAGATGGTTATGCCCACACTCACATACCTTCAGGTGGTTACCCGAACCGTCTGTGGATGGGTCCTCTGCAAACCCACTGCTGTCAGACTGCTGGCTGGCAGTCCTCAATAACCGTTCTGTAGGAGACACAACATGAGCACAACATGAGCACCAAAAATGAGTGTGAATGACTAATTTCCCAGCAGTAGAAGACTTCTCAAAATGAAAGTCAGTTTATCATTCATGCTTATGAGTTTTAAGACTTAGATCTCATTATTTAGGTTTAGTGTGGTGAACATGTTAAATTATTGCCACATATTTGTCTGTTTTCCTATCACTTTTTCACTGTAATATTAACAAGTTTGGGTATTCACAATTTTAAGACGTTCACTTAAAACTGTTTCAATACAAGTTAAGCTTTGGTAGAATAATGTTGCTTATCACAGAACATAATTATGACCCAAACAATTTTATGTATACAAAAATTAACTTGAATCCAGAACATTCTTCTACATACAGTATATGAATAGTGAACATCTAAATTCTACCACACGAGGGCAGACTTGCTCCATACGGTATCTAAAAGACATACTAAAGTCCTTCAGCTCTTTAGGGCTGGGCTATAGGACAGCATGATATAACACATCACAGTTATGTCGAGTGTTTGAATAAGAATTTTTTCCCTCCGTTTTCTTTTAGAGAAAGACAACCCGATATGATCAAACGGTCATTGCATTCTGTGTGAGTCAGAAAGCATTTTTATCTTAATTCAAATGTTTTGCCTAGGACGGCAATCTAAATTTTACAGATTGTCATGTTGTAAACAATACCATTGCAAAAGTAACTATGAAACCTGCTGCTAAGCGATCTCTTTTACATGTTGTGTTTTGAATGCTTCAAAATTGCATATAGCCTTTGACATGAATATAAATTCAGTTTCCTGGTAGCATGACTGATAACCACAGTCAGTCCACACTCACCGTTGCCATCTCGAGACATGCCGCCAGGACCAGGAAGAGCTTCATCCTCATTACTCTGCAACTGCAAAGAAACAGATTATTACCATTCTGACAGATTACAACACAGCAGCGTAAATTCACACTTGAACATTATACCAGTTTTAGATACTCAAATGATGCTGCTCATGAGCCACTGTTAGAAAATGTGGTATGATCAAGGGTCAGCGTATAAAATGACCTGGTAAAAAGTACTTGGTGGTTTTGACAGACAGATAGTCACACCCCAAACTCACATTATTGGTCGAGCCAATGTTACTATATCATGCTGTGTCGGGATGCAATAAGAGACTATTCTATCATCATTTACTCACCCTCAAACCTGTAATACTAATCTTCTGTAGAACACACAAAAAACGATATTTTAAACAACGCTGGCTTCCAAACAACATTGGACCCATTGACTTTCAAGATAAACCATTATTAATTGCACATATATACAATATATTTTTAAAATTATTATATATTTACTATTAATTTACAATTAATATTTGACTGTTCAATGCATTTATAATATAATATAATACAATACAGGAGTTTTGAATCATGAACAGAATCAGCTTAAACTGCCGGTTATAATATCAAAATGAGTAATAAACGGTTACGTTGTTATTTTTGAAATATTTTTGAATGTTAAAATAGAAGAAAATGATAGGAGGAAATATTTTAATGTCAAAAATTGCACACTTAATTGGCCACTGATAACTTTGCATAAAGTCAGATTTTGAGTATCACTCGTTAACATTGTCTTCTATTAGGATTCAGTATCATGCTCCAACATAATCAAAGGCAAAACCATAATCCCCAGAACATCCTCCAGGCGCTCCATGTTCCCTACTTATATTTAGCTTTAAGTGTCATGACCCTCTGCTGTTTTTAGAACAAAATGCACACAAAAAAACTTTAGGAGAAGCTTGGAGATGATTGTCAGCGTGAGAACTGGGCAAGGGAAAGCAGGGAGGATTGTTTTGGTAAAGCGGAAGCGTGAGGGAACCGTACCTCCTCCATTTCAAAGGAGTCTCTGGGCTGGCTGAGCAGGTGGGCTATGTGTGGGTTGGGCAGCAGGTTAGATGGTTCTTTATCTGGAGTGGAAGTGATGGTCTCCTGGTGTTCCTTGAGTTCTGACTCTGTCGTGAGGTCACTCTCGTCAGGCGCCTGACTGATGCTCACCAGAACCGGGGAAAGTGGGTTGTCTTTGTCCAGAGCTGGTGACGAAGTGGAGTGATCACCATTCGTTAACGTAGTGTCCTTGGAGAGAGGTTCTGGGATGTCACCGTTGAGTGAGGCCTCTGAGATACTTTGTTGGACCTCCTCGGTCACTGTTGCCAGAGATGAATCTTTTTTCCTAAAGCCTTTCTGCTGTGGCTTGTGCTCGGTATCCGTCAGCCCTTCCCGTACGTCAGAGTTCACACTCTCTGCGTTGTCAGCATCAGGTGATGAAGGCTGTTTGGCTGCTCCTTCCGTGCTGGAGGCCAACAGGTTCTGTCTTGTAATGTTCCGTTTTAGAATTTTGGCCACATTCAGCGCGGAATTATTCCTTTTTAATGGAGAAGGTGCTTTAACCTCTATGTCGCCACTGCCGATTTTCTCCATTGGTCTTCCAGACACGTGGGAGTAGATCTCCGTGAAAACGTTTGCTACCGTAGCCAGTACTTCTGTTTGACGGAATCGACCTACAGAAAAAGAAGGAGAGCAACCTTTAAAACTCTTTACTAAAGAAAAAAAGGAGAAAATTAAGAAATTAAAATCAAGTCAACAGAAAGCACTTGAAACATTCAACTTGTATAGTCAATAATATAATATAATATAATATAATATAATATAATATAATATAATATAATATAATATAATATAATATAATATATGCCTACAAGGACCTAATTTCTAATGAGTAGAAAAAAAAACAATGGCCAGTTCTTATAGGGGATGTCCCATACTATAGGCACACCTCATATGAAACCATTTTACTGCAGTGTTTTGAAGATATATGACATTATTCCACTTTATACACCTATAAAGACCTAATTTCTAATAAGCAGAAAACACAATGTCCAGTTCTTATAGGGGACGCCCCACAGTATATGCACACCTCCTATGAAACCATTTTACTGCAGCGTTTGAGAGATATGACATTATTCTACTTTATATAATATATTATAATATAAGGGTTCAACAAATAAACTAAAACAAATGAATAAATAAATAAACCGACAGATAAAAGAAATCTCTGAACAGTGAAACCACATTGTAAATTAGACTGAAATGACTACAAGAGTCATCATTCTGAATCATTGACAGAACTGACTCATTCGCTCATTTAAACCACAGGTTATCTTGTCAGACTCAAAATGACTCAAGAATTGCTTGTGTTGCGATGTTTAAAATGCCAATTTGTAAGGCTTGTTAAACTAAAAGCAGTGTAAAGACGTATTTGTTGTTCATATGAGAGTAATAATGTAAGTGAAGTATGTGTTTTAATGAAGAAAAAAAACAATACAATAAATTAAATAATAAAAAATATAGGGGCATTCCAGTGCAAAAATAGGATCCTGTCTGAAACACCATCAACTTATCTTGTGTCGATGGTTTTTATCAACATCAAGCTTGTTATTTGTAATGGCTGACATAAAGGAAAAGGATTTGACAATACTGCAGGCATGTAATGGAATGATAACAAGTGATAACAAGCCAGTGATGAGTGTTACTCAGAAATCAATAGTCTTCATTTATCTCCTGCAATGCAGCCAGGCTGTCTGAGTCAGCATTCAGGAACGGCTTGCAGAACATGTGCCAGAAAAAGAAAAGGGGAACAGAGAGTGTGGTTTTCTGTGAAAGAGGGACAAGCACGTCCGATTCGAGATCACAGCCCCCATGGAGGAGCATTTAGGGAGGAAGAAGCATAAGTTACGTAAGAAAAGTCAACAAGACATGGGAGAACAAGTCCACAAAATGCCTCACAGTAATGTGACTGCGTTAATAAACATTCAAATCCACTTCTTAATCAAAATGCCCACTTAGTGAAGTATGAGCATAAACAGTTGGTTAGTATAGGTTAAGTGGCATTAAAAAAAAAGAGTGTCAAAATGTCTGTGCACTAGTATCCTAATAAACCTGTTGCTGTCTGTCGTATTTGTTCTATTACTTGTAAAATTGTCTCCTTTTTCTCTATATTACTGACAGCAATAATTGCTTGAATAATAACTTGTGTTTAATAATTACTTGAATTAATATTGTTAAATGTTTATTTAATTTTATTCAGATTCTAAATACACTACCAGTCAAAAGTTTGGAATCGGTAAGATTTTTAATGTTTTTAAAAGAAGTTTCTTCTGCTCACCAAGGCTGCATTTATTTAATTAAAAATACAGTAAAAACAGTAATATTGTGAAATATTATTACAATTTAAAATAACTGTTTTCTGTTTGAATATATTTTATAAAGTAATTTATTCCTGTGATCAAAGCTGAATTTTCAGCATCATTACTCCAGTCTTCAGTGTCACATGATCCTTCAGAAATCATTCTAATATGATAATTTACTTTATAAAATATATTCAAACAGAAAAGTTATATATATATAAAATTTACTTAACTTCGATTCTTTGTTTATATTTATATTAATATTTTAATATTTAAAGTTAAACTGCATTCAAACAGAGCTTTTCAAAAAATTATATTAAATATGAAAATAAAAAAACATTATAATAATATAATATAAAATATTTGTTCTCTTTGAAAACAAAAAAATAATACAAATGTGTAAGAATTTTAAAATTAAGACATTATTTTACAGGCTTTTGTGGTTCTTTTATTAGTTTGGAATGACATAAGGTTGAGTAAATTAGAATTTATATATTTTACTGGTATCGAAATTTTACCCAAACAGTTCATAGCCAGACCAGCCAGACTAACACTTACTAAAACTAAGCTACAAAACAAACCTGAAGCCAAATGCAGTGCACTCACGATCAACAAAACAGGCCTTATTACAGACTTCACACATCCCTACCCTCACCAAGGTTCTTCCTGTTCCGCTGCTTTGTCTTGGCTCAGTGAGAATTATGCAAATGTAGGCCAACACAAAAGCTGGCACAGAGCTGGCACACAGGCCAAATCCTGATGTGAGCGGATGGCAGAATCAGCTCTGCTGTGCCACAGCCTGCTTGTCACTTTCCCTCTCCGTTGCCGTCTGTCTCTGCCTCTCATTTCTGTGCCCACAGAGAACAATGGCTTTGTTGTGCTCTACTTCTATTGAGCGGAGTCTGAACAGCCCTCGTACACACAGCGTTGTTGATCAGTGAGTGTTTGAGGGTTAGGAACTCAGTGTTTAGTTGAAGATAAGGAGTAATTGAGAAACGCCATAGATTAAATGTTCTGCAATGTGGTCTTAAAGTCAAACACACTTCATCTCTACAGGCACCGCAACTTCCTTCAACTCATCCCTTGCTGTCTTTGCCATTCTTCTCTATATGGTTATATGGTTAATGCAGTGGCGTAAGACTGTCTAGTCAGCGCTTGAGCGTGAAAAAGATGCTCAGCGCCTCTTTATGCTCCAGGCGTTTAAAAAACGCGGCGCTCCCATTGAAAACAACTGGAAAAGTACGCTAGCCGCTGGAAAAAACTTTGCTGATAACGAAGTTGATAGATTTTTCATGTTATGGTTGATAACTAATAAATGTCCAACATTACAATTCTACACTATTTTGTGTCCGCACCAATAGCCTCATGAGCAGCGTTGGGGAAAGTTACTTTTAAAAGTAATGTGTTACTCCTTAAAAAAGTAACTAATTGCGTTACTTAGTTACTTTTTATGAAAAAAAGTAATGCATTACATTACTTTTGCATTACTTTTTCTCACCTGGGCTGGGCTTGCTTGTTTGTTTTTTAATAACAACAAAAAAAGTTATATTTTTTGGCAAATGTCAAATGTCAAGGCCCTTCACCAAAAGTGAAATGAATAAGCCTCAGACTGAAGGAAATGCATATTCGCCCAGTAGAGGGCGCGGCTCAAACAAACCTTTCAGCTGTGCTGCCATTCTGGATTAAAACGAGATTGCATTTCACTGTTTTTATTCATTTTGAGGAATACTGAATGTTTTCGTGCAAGTAAGATGAGTAAATGCATGTTCATATTAAGTCTAGAACTACAATAACCATCATGTTCACACAGCGCACACAACACCTCTGGACTTTATTTCTCTCAACATGGGGACAGGAGAGCTGTCAGTCAAAAAAATATGAAAAAGTATTTTGTTGTAAATTGAAAAAGTAATGCATTACTTTACTAGTTACTTGAAAAAGTAATCTGATTATGTAACTCAAGTTACTTGTAATGCTTTAGCCCAAACACTGCGTGCCAACATATAACGCTGTTACGCTTTGGGTGATCCGAGGTTGGAAACCCGGCTCGTGCACCTTTCCTGATCCCATCCCCCTCTCTCTCCCACCTCGCTTCCTGTCCACTCTATACTGTCCTATCATAATAAAAGGCAAAAATCAACAACAAGATAAATCAAAAATTCTACACTATTTTGTCAAAATGTATTGATTTTTTGAAATGCTGGAAGTGAATTTAGGCATGACATTCCAGATACCAAAAAAACCCAAAAAAACATTGAAACAAGTTTGCAGGAGGTCATTAACGGTGCAAATTTTGCTTTCACTTGAGAGGAGTAGGAAATAGAAAACCTGGAGTGGAGTTACTGGAGAATGTTTTGCATGTGAGCCAAAAAGGAAAGTCACTTCAAACAGCAGAGGAAGTTATTAACTTATTTAGTTAAAAGATTTCTATGACAAACATTTTTTATTTGCAATAACATGCACAATGAATTGTGCACAATAAGACCAAGAACATGCATTAGGAAGGTAAACAGTCTATTTTGACTTCATATTCATATTAAATGTTGTCCAGTTGCCTAGCTGCAATGTTATTTATTTGCGTCATGTCCATACAAAATTAAACAATGATGTAATGATTATTTTTCAGATTAAAAAAAAGGGGAGGGGACAAATGTAGACATTTCTAAATGCTCGCTACACCCTGCATGTTACATTTAATATTTCCCTCCATTTCTCATTTCAATCAAGATTTTGAACATGCACAGACATGGCGGTGTGAACCATGGGGCTGAAATGGTATCAGATGCCAAGGATTGTGTCGACAGTGCGGTTGACATACTTGTTAGGGCGTAGTTTGGGTTCTCCAGCTCCATGCGCTGAATCTGGGCTCCCAGGTAAACTTTGATGTCGATGCCCTTGGCGCTAGAAGATGAGTTGAAGAAACGAGAAGGGATTTTTGAGGCGATGTCGGGCTCCTCTCGTCCAAAGCCGAGGTTGTACAAAATCTCCTCCGGATCCTCCTCATACAGGTCCAGCAGTTCCGAAACACTGCAGAAAAAATAATACATTTTTAAATTAAGATCAAAAGTTGTGTCTGTTAAAGGGTTAGTTCACCTAAAAATTAAAATAATGTCATTTATTACTCACCCTCATGTTGTTCTACACCGCAAGACCTTCATTCATCTTCGGAACACAAATTAAGATATTGTTGATGAAATCCGATGGCTCAGTGAGGCCTCTATTGAGAGCAAAGCCATTCAAACTCTCAAGGTCTATAAAGGTACTAAAATCATATTTCTTCATGAAGCTTCTGAGCTTTTTCTGAATCTTTTGTTTTGAATTAGTGATTCGGATCTCCTATCAAACGGATGAACTGCTGAAATCACGTGACTTTGGTGCTCTGATTCGATTCGTAAAGCTCCGAAGCAGTGTTTTGAAATCGGCCTATATAGATATTGTTGAAAAGTCTTTATTTCGTTTTTTTGGTGCACAAAAAGTATTCTTGTCGCTTTATAATATTAAGATAGAACCACTGAACTCACACAAACTGTTTCAAATGTTTTTAGTACCTTTATGGACCTTGAGAGGGGTGCAGTAACATTACTGGCAATGGAGGCCTCACTGAACCATCGGATTTCATCAACAATATTTTAATTTGTGTTCCGAAGATGAACGAAAGTCTTACGGCTGTAGAACGACATGAGGGTGAGTAATAAATTACATTATTTTCATTTTTGGGTGAACTAACCCTTTAACATTGTTAATGCTAGTTAGCTGTTCATGTTAGTTCACAGTGCATTAACTAAAGGTTAATAAATGCTGTAAAAACATATTGTTCATTGTTAGTTCATGCATTAACTAATTTTAACAAATGAGACCTTATTGTAAAGTGTTAGCAAGATGGGTTACTTCAGAAATTTCACATTACTTTTTCCACAGATGCAATTTTAAATGTTAACATAACTTCACTTTAAACAACTCTGCATAAACCTACTGTCAGAAGACACTTCAGCACAAGCATGGCTTACAGTTCAAGGCCGCCAAAAATACTTGGACAGCTAGAGGACAAGTTTGCTGATCTTCAACCAGCTTTGTACTGTTACAATGTATATGTAAATGAACAATGTGTGCTTTTTCTCCATGTTACCTACACCCAGATCTCCTTGCTTATTTATCAGCAAAAGTTTGTTGGATGACGCAAAACATGCAGAAAATGAGCAAACTTATCTTTAAAACAACACTTAAAAATGTGTGAATAAATGGCTATGTAATATATAACAAAATAACCCAATAAAGTGGCATTTATTTAATTAAATATAGCACAAAACATAAATAAGTAAAAATTAAGTAAGTTTTGTTAGGTTTGAATGTTAAAATGCAAAAAGTGGTGTGAAGAATGCTATTTGTAATATTATTTGATATTATTATTGGTATTATTATCCAGATAACCAATATTGGCATTGGTTTTCAATGCAATATTGGCAAAGATTTTCAATTATATAAAAAATAATTAGTAATAGCTATCTAACTAGCCAAATATCAGCCGACTAATTGGTCTATCACTAAAAGTGAGTACAAGTTATTTAAATATGGCCACATCATCATTAACTACAATAAAGTGTAAATTAAAATGATTTTACATTTATCTCATTCAAACTCCTTGCCCAATCACTGGTTGATTTGTTGCTGTCTTGCAAGCATATACATTTTGCATGTGTTAATGACTTTAGTACGTCTTTGTTGTAAAGTACCTGGACACTGTGGTGCTGCTCTTTGCAGAACCTGTGGAGTTCATACTTCTGCCCTTCTGTTTGAACTGGCTCCTTTTGGCCTTGGCTGGCATTTCATAGCTGAGGAAAGAAGACAGTGACCCACCTGTGACTAGACCAAAACAGAAGGAGATGGGAACATTTTGGAAGTCTTGCTTACCCATTGGCCTCTGTTTTTGTGGTGCTGTTCTGGAGGTGATTGGCTGTAGAGACGAGAGAGAAAGAAGAATAGAGGCTTAACTGTGCTGGATTCCATTGAAACCACCTGTTGACCTTTGACAGCAGTTAACAAAAGCCCTGGCTGACATTTTAACATTTTGGGATTTGTCCGAAATTCCTTACGAAGAAGCCTTATTTAACGTTGTGACCATGTTAATTCCCAAATGTGATTTATTCAGCTGAGAACCATCCACTCCGGATGACAATCCACTTTGTGGAACGTTTTCCCCAGCACTTGAGCACAATGACAGAATTATATGCGCACACATCCTAACCTGCCAAACGATTCATGTTACAAATCACATTAGACACCAGGTTTTAGTTCACTATGGAGGACAGGATTGAACACAGAGACGAAGAGGACATTAGCCAGAGATTTTCTGGCCTGAAGCATCCTGGTTTACATGCACTCATCCATCAGCCTTAGGTGAAAATGCTCAACCCTCCAGTTTCCACAGAAATTCCCACAACTGGTGTTGCCTGATTCCTGTGCTTTTGTCAATAACCGCGGATAGGGGCTGAGTCATTCAGTGGAACTAGTCTGGACTCGTTTCTTCATATACAGACAGTGAAGGGTGAAATCTGGTTGACTGCAGTTGCACAATGGCTCATGGAGAGTCTGTAAAGAAAGTTTCTCCTCAACTTGTGTTTTTAAACTAGTCATTCTACAACTGTAAAAACACACACATAAAATAGCATAGTTAATCAAGAAAATACAGTATTTGAGGGCCCATAACCAAGCAAATAGCATGCTTTTCATACTATTAATATTGTTTTTAATGTTAATATGCCGTAAATATTGTTTTATTACTATTGTTTTTTTAACACTGTTAAAGTTTTAAGTAGCACAAACAGGTTCTAAAGATAACACTCCTGCATGAGTCAAAACAAACAATACAGCCTTCTAAAAAAATATTTTCCACAGCAAAATGTATTACTTTATATTATTATAATTTTGGGATCGGTAAGATTTTTAATGTTTTAAAAGAAGTTTCGTCTGCTCACCAAGGCTGCATTTATTTAATTAAAAATACAGTAAAAACAGTAATATTGTGAAATATTTGAAATATATAAAATAAAATAGTTTTCTATGGAAAATATTTTAAAATGTAATTTATTCCTGTGATGCAAAGCTGAATTTTCAGCATCATTACTCCAGTCTTCAGTGTCACATGATCCTTCAGAAATCATTCTAATATGCTGATTTGCTGCTCAAGAAACATTTATTGTGTACAATTGTACAAAGTATTTGTGTACAATATTTTTTTTTTTTCAGGATTCTTTGATGAATAGAAAGTTCAAAAGAACAGCATTTATTTGAAATATAATCTTTTGTAACATTATCAGTGTCTTTACTGTCACTTTTGATCGATTTAATGCATCCTTGCTGAATAAAAGTATTAATTTCTTTACAAAAAAATAAAAAAAAAAATTCTTACTGACCCCAAACTTTTGAACGGTAGTGTATAATGTTACAAAAGCTTTGTATTTCAGATAAATGCTGTTCTTTTGAACTTTCTATTCATCAAGGAATCCTGGAAAAAAAAAAAAAAAAAAAAGTACACAACTGTTTTCAATATTGATAATAATCATAAATGTTTTTTTGAGCAGCAGATCAGCATATTAGAATGATTTCTGAAGGATCATGTGACACTGAAGACTGGAGTAATGATGCTGAAAATTCAGCTTTGCATCACAGGAATAAATTACTATATTAAATATATTCAAATAGAAAAGTTATTATCACAATATTACAGTTTTGGCTGTATTTTTAATTAAATAAATGCAGCCATGGTGAGCAGACAAAACATCTTTTAAAAACATTAAACATCTTACCGATCCCAAACTTTTGAGCGGTAGTGTATATGTATATTTTAATACATATATATTTAAATATATTTATTTTAATATAATATGAAAGAATACATATTTCTACATAAAATCAAATATTTTTGAAAAATACAATAAATTGAAAAAAAATTATGATAAAATAATTAATTTAATTTAATTTAATGGTTGATAAGAAATATTTATGGCTTGAAATGGGCCATATTAGACCCTCAGTATGCAACAAACAAAAACAAGTGTAGCACAAAGAATGCACTCCCTGATCAAACATCACACATCAGCATTAAATAATTCCTCACCACAAATAATGCCTAGCTAACATCAACATTCTGCAACACTTCTGAACTAGTGGAATTAAAAGTGAGCTGAAAAGGCACTTTTATTATTTAAGCGTTTCTCTCCCGCTAACTCATGGGCCATAAGGTGCACCATGAAACCAGAGATAAGTTATCTGATGTTGCCAAGACCAGTCTTTTAACCAGAGTATCACATGCATGAGTGTGCATGTCAATGTTTGCCCTTAACAGCACATAATCCAAACAGAAAGTAAACACTGAACAGCACAAAAACTGACCAAAGACCCACTTAAAAAAAACAACACAGCCACAACACAAGGCAGCCAGCAGTCATTCTTGTTTGTCAATCGGTTCATAAACCTCCAAGAAGCTACGTGGAATTCTTGGAATACTTCGGCACATTCACACACTCACAAAGGAGCACACTTGAGAGCAATTACATCTGATTGAGGGAGAAAGTGGAGAGTACTTACCCTCAGCTCCCAGAGACAGGTCATCTTCAAAGCTACAGCCATTCTTTAATGGCCCTGAAAAGCAAAGAGAACAGCTTTCAGACAGCAAACACTTCGCATTGAACTATTGCGATGAACAAGTGATAATTTCCCATTCTCTTCAACATAAAAAAAACACTTAAATACATCCAAGTAGCACTTAAACGCACCGGTTAAAGGTAAATATTTACTCCTAAGTGCAATTGCCTTACCTACAGAGTTATCAGAAGGACTGCCGATGCAGTTTCGAATGACCTGATCCATAACACATTATCTGGCTCTTAGCTTTAGTCCTGTATAGTAACGTTCATCTAATCAGGCACTTCTTTGCCTGGAGTGTGTGGGGGTCTGCTATTGGCCCCAAAGCAGCATACGTGTGCGTGTGTGTGTGTGTGTGTGTGTGTGTGTGTGTGTGTGTGTGTGTGTGTGTGCTAATGAATGTGCATGCGCGCTGTAGTGCATTGTGAGATGAGCTCTTGCTCCAAAGTTCACAAGGAGTGGTGGAGAGTCAGCCAGCAGTTGAGTAACCTTTTACAGTAAAACCGATCCCAGAAAGTCGACAACTTCTGTAAAACGCAAATAAATGCACCATTTTGGTTTGAAGAAGATGAACTCACCTCTGGACGGACTGCCGCTCTGTTCGTCCAAAGAGGCTCCGAGAGGAGTCCTGTTGAAAGATCAATAACACGTCATATCCTCTCTGTCCACTCGCCAAAGCTCTCCCTAAAATATGTCACTCGAGCAGAAACTGAAACATACAGACAAACACCCTTCCCTCTAGTGTTAGTTTCTTCATACACACAGAACTGCAACAGCTCTGACACAGATTCTCTTGCCACTTACAAAACGCTGCCTTCGAAATCCCCTGCCACTTTCATCCAGACACCTGGAGATCCGAACGGTGTGAGAAAAAAAAAAAACACACCACGTACAACAAGGCTAAGAATAGCTCATGCTCTGCCGCGCGCTGGCCATGTTTCACAACACCAGCAGCACCACCAGTCTTTCTAGCTCCGGATATCCAGCAAACTCTCGGCGGTAGAGACACTTACATTTCCTGCCAGCCTGTAGGAGGATGTCTGTCTCTTGTGTGTTTAATGATAATGAGCAGGAATTGGGAATAGGACAAGCACGAGGTATTTTTATTGACCTAGTGTGTGGCACTGGGTTCAGCGAGAGAATTTACACTAGTTCAGTAGCATTTGATTAAATCAACTATGAAGGAACAGATCACCCAAAAAATAAAATTCTGCCATTTACTCATCATTTCATCATTAAAGTCTCAAATAAATGCAGTTCTTTTGAACTTTCTATTCTTCAACATTGATAATAATAAGAAAAAAGTTCAAGTTTCTTGAGCATCAAATCAGCATATTAGAACGATTTCTGAAAATTCAACTTTGCCATCACAGGAATAAATTAAAAAGATGCACGATATATCGGCCACCATATCGGCCGATATATGTTCATTTTTAACATTATCATTATCATTATATTGAATTTGGCCAATATAATAAAGCCAATAAATAATGGATTATTTCCTCCAGCTAAGACACTTCAAATACGCACTGTTCACCATGATGGTTTTGAATTGCGTGAAATATGATTGGAATCATGTATTGTATATGTATATGTATAGCACAAGCATGTCATACAGTATAAGCTAAATAAAATTATAAATGTGTGCTTGGGACATGGCTTTTAATGGTGAGACTTTTGTTTTTGTGATCAGGCTCTCCAAAATTATATAAATTTGGATTTAGATTTATTGGCGAATATATCGGTTATCAGTTTCAAAAGTAAAGAATTATTGGTTATCGTATCGGCCAAAATTTTCATATCGGTGCATCCCTAAAAAAAAATTCAAATATATTCAAATAGAGATTAGTTACTTTAAATTGTAATAATATTTCACAATATTATTATTTTTACTGTATTTTTTATCAAATAAATGCAGCCTTGGTGAGCATAAGAGACTTGTTTCAAAAATATTACCAACCCCATACTTTTGAATGGTGTACATGTGATTAAAATGGCCAATATCAAATGTGAAAGATTCAAAGATTCAGATTATAACAGCAATTAAATATTTTTGCATCACCGACAACAAACGAGTCTCACGTGTTCCACGAAAAAAGTTGAGCAAATGACGTTAAGCCAAATTACCTTCAACGTTCAACAAAAAACAAACATGCAAGGCTTCCTTTTAGATCACAAGATGAAACAGACAAATGAGACAAGGACACGCACCAACAATTCTGGAATCTCTGTTTTGTTTTTCACGTGGAAGGTTTATGTTGGTCATGAGGGACGTATATCTTCAAAGTAAATAAACGGCCCTTTCCTCCTGCGTTTCAGAGCTAAACAGTCATACATCTTAAAAAAAAAAAAAAAACACAGCCTGGCAGTACAGAGAGAAAGACTAAAAACTCTCTGAGGACAACTTTAATGGGCCCCCACAGACTCAAACAAGCTACCCAAAAAAACCCGGCAGCACAAAGGACAATAGTCAGTCCTCACAAGTAATGACTTTCCTGACTCTGGGAAGATCACGGTCTGAACCCACTGAACTATTCACACAATTCTCTCAAATTTACAGCTTGTCAGAAACACCAGGGAAGACAGGGAACGGAGCGCACCGAAGCGATTTGTTTACTTAACCAATTCACGTCACACCATGGCGTGTACACAGATCTTTCTCACACCATTTGCATTTGTATTTTATGAGCACAGTTTTTATAGGGAACTCACCTGCAGGTCCTGAGCCAGTTCTCTACTTGATTTGGATTAGGACCTGGGGGGGAAAAAAATATATATAAGTAACTGTTCCGTGTAATAACCAAATTTATTTCCCTAAAAGCAACAACAGCCAAACAGTAAACAACAAACCTAACTGTGACGACACACAGGGTATTCTCTGAACTATCCCTGTGGTTTGCAATTTCCATTTTTTCCGAAACCTTTATTTGCTCTTAATTGGTTTATCATGACTTGCATGGAGAATCAAATGCCAAACCAAACAGACAAAGAGCCAAACCTCTGTATTCTCTCCCTGCTGTGTTCATTACGACATTACAACTTCCAGTAAAACTTCCAGCTGAGCTTTGAACCCCCAAACGCCCTGTTGATAACAGATTTAAATAATAAAAAATGACAATCTGCCATTCCGGTTTCCCCCTGAAAATATAAATATCAGTCTAAATTTGCATACTTTTTTTTAGGTGTTCATTTATAAGAGTATTTACTGTATTCTGTATACTGTATTCTCTGTACTGCTGAATCTTTATAGCCAAATAAATGTTAACATTCACAAAATATTATCTGTAGGCTTAATTCATGTATAAGAGTGGTAAAAAAAAACAGCAATACAATCCGTATCAAGCAAACAATGTGTTAAAATATTAGTTATCAGTATCGGTCGGTAATGTACAAACTTTGTATAGCGAATATATTTGTAATGATTTTCCTGGCATTGCTTTTTCTTCAGCCAATATGATGATTTTAATGCGATTAATTAATACGGTAAATCAGTTTCTACAGAATCAAGAGTAATAAGACGTTTTAATAGAATCTCGGCTGAAACTTTTGTAGTGGAAATATTGTTAGACAATCTCTGTGTGGTATTTTTCATATATTAAAAAATTTACATAACTTACAATAGTAAATATTGCTGTTTATTACTATGTGTTGTTAAATTTAAACACACATACAGCAAATAAAAAAATTACATTATTATTCTAAGTGTGAAAGACATACCTTCAATATTTTAACTAGATTTCTACTGTACTTCCTGTATTTGAATCCACATGGCTGCTTGGCAAATTTCTGAAAATTCAACCCTAATACTATGTATGTAGTATCCATGACCAGAGAAACTGAACAAAGCTGAAAAACTGGATCCATTATACCATTAATAGAAACACTGTACCTGTTTCTGAGGCTGTTGAAGTCTTATCCTCCATAGGCTGGGCAGACAGCGGCTCCTCTGCTCCCTGGTCCTGAGACTCAGAAGCCTGCCAGGAGTCTCGGCTCTGAGCCCAGGCCCTCCTCTTGAAACTGGCAGGGGCGGACTCGCACTCCTCCATGCCCTTGGCTCGGACGGGATACTACAGCGGGGGACGGTTCACCTGCACAAAAAGCGAAGAGGGACAGACTTAGATCTGAGCTGCACAACAATATCCAGGCCCCCATCTCTCCAGAGGGATTGGTGGCAGGCCCAAAGAAGACTGCTGTGTCTGTTTTGTGTCATATGAAGCAGACTTTTAAGAGTCTTCCTCTACTGAACCAAGCCACATAAACCAAATCTTTGCACACAACATATGCTCGTCTGAGCAAGAACAGAAATGCATGACCTAACATGTCTTTGATGCATTACTTGCACATTAAGTTGGTGAAGGGTGTTAACTGAAAACAGAAAGTGTAATAGACCAGGTGTCAGCACTTTCAACAGCACTGTCTGTTCAATCACACAGACTCTCAAAGCCAAAATGCGTAGTATACATAGGCGGGCGCAATCCAAAACAGACTCTGAAATTACATCTATTATTATCCTAAATGTGTATGAATTCCCACTTTCAAGAATAATTACAGTAATTCTCTGTAAGTATTGCTGAACCCATAAACGCCAATAAATGTTGACTCGATGACGAATGTAAATCTGTAATCTACAGTTGGTATAATGCATGTGGAAAAAATTGCATGAAAGCGCCTCTTTGAAAAATAGACATTTCAAATAGCAATTATCTGTAGAGCTGAATGATTCTGGATAAATTAAGAATCATGATTTTTTTAATACAAATACAGATCAAGATTCTCCCACAACGAGACGACTAAAAGTAACATGTAATTTACTAGAGGTTCTGACAAAATGTTAATTGCTGCAGTCTATTTGAAATGTTTAATTAATTTGAATGAAATCAGTTTGAATGAATGATTCAATGACTCGCTCATAAAGACTTCACTTATTTCATTACTGGATGAATCAGCGTTTTTTGGAAGAGTCCCGTTAAATGAATGATTCAATCTTGAATGAATGATTCAATGACAAATACAATTCGCTTGTCTCCACCTACTGACATAATGATATAATTGATACAAACTTTATTTGAAGCACCAAGTTACTTTCAAAAGGTGTGACAACTGCTCTCTCTGGCTCAGCGACGGTGGCGAACGCAGATATGAATGTTCGCTGTGATTGTACTTCTCAAAGGTTTAATAGACACAGGTGAATCTTTGCCATTTAGGAATAAGATCGCAATTTTTTTTAAATGATTAATCATGCAGCACTATTTAGGTGGCATGTTTTTGTCCAGATCAGATGCTAGAGGTGTAGAAATGACACACTAGCTTTAAATAACAATCATCCTGACAGAGTCAGTCTAAATATCCTAAGGAATGTTTTTGCAATAAAGATTTTTTTTATTTCCATTTTTTTAGTTAATGTATAAAAAACATCTTAGGCAGTCTACAAAATGTTATAACCTAAAAAAGATCTAAACTGTTACATGTGATGTTTCTGTTCAGGTGGCCCAAGGATCTGTCCAATTGGAATTTGTTTTGCTTAGCAAGAACAAAAATTAGAGGGAACATTGCTTCCAGATAGTACTGGAAAATCAAATAAGAGATGAAGGCCATGTGATGGCAGGGACAACAAATAACCAGCATGAGAAACTAATAACATCTACAGAGATTCCAAGATTTCTGTCCATACGAAGCAAACCAAAGAAAGAGGGAGAAGGAGGGAGAGAGAGAGAGAGAGAGAGAGAGAGAGATGGGGGCGGGATGAGGGTCTTAGCTGGAATAGATGGTAGAAAGAAAAAGTCAAAAAACAAGTTGAGCAGGAAATGTCTGTTTAGTTGAAAGATTACAAGCTGGTGTGGAGTCATTTCCTGTTTTGGATCTGGCACTTTTTGAAAGAACAGATGAGCCTGACCAAATGGGATGGATTTATAATTCAGCTGTCTGATCTCCATCAATTCACACATTGCTATTAATAGCGTGTGTCTATTTTCAGACTGATCACAGAAGTATGACTAAAATGAAAACTTGTTAACTAGCACCACCGCCTCATTTTATTACCAAAGTCTAGTGGTTATAAGGAAACAGATCAACATTAGGAAATATACCTGCCTGAATATATCTTTAGAAAGTTATCAAATCTACAACTAGGAGACCTCTTCAGACAAAGGGAGCATTAAAATAAGACAAAAATAAATATTAAAATAAGCCATTAAAAAAAAAAAAATCACAAGTCTTGGAAAACCTGAATAGGATTTCTAGACCTGGAAAAGTCATGGAAATAAAGAAAATCTTATAACTCCATGGGAATTTTTTATATACAATTTAATAGTTATGACAAGCTCTAAAATATTTTATTGGGTAGAAATTGTAAGTAAAAAGCAAATAAATAAATCCGTATTCAGAAAATAATGAATGACTGGAAGAGTCATGTAAATTATATCACGTTAATGTATTATTATTATATCCCTGAAAAACACAGCTCCTAAAACTTCTGCAATTATTTTTATTGAATTATTTAAATTTAAATTTTAATTAAATATTTTAATAATATAATATTTGATATAATAATAATAATAGTTTAATAATATTTTCATTTTCTTAAAAATTACAGAAACTAGGAATACTAATAGAATAAAAAAAAACCTAGGGCTAATTTTATGAGTTAAATTAAATTAAATATTGTAATTTTTTTTGTGGACAATGGAGTCAAAAAAAGGCTGTGAAACACTGATCTACAATCATCAGTCATTATCACAAAATATGGTGATCACTCAGGTCATATATCACCCTAAAGAGGTTTATTTTGTGATAATGTCTGGCTTATTTCACCTTCTTATTAAATGGATACATTAAAAACGAGATCAGAATGGACATGTAATATTGATTTGAACTATTTTAAGATTGCAGAGCAATATAAAAAAACAAAACTAGCACGAGTTGCCGGGGACAATGGTCAATAAAATTGTCTACAACAATATTTGACTAAAGACTGCTGCAAACAATCTAATATTCTAGAATTGTCTACTATGTTTTGATTAAAAAGGTCCAATAATGCAAACACAGTCTCAGTTTTAGCTGTGAATCTGTTCACAGGTTCAAATCTCATCAGAGGTTGTGTTATTTTTGGACTCCAATGACAGAATGGATGTCAAGTCTACTTGGAGAAAGTTAAAAGGAATCAAACTGTGGAACGCTCCAGTATGTAAACTCCCTAAAAACATGCCAAACACCCCTTTTCTCATTAAAAACAGATTGTTCATTTGCAACACACAATGATTAATTACATTAGCACCAGTGGTGTAGTTTTTTAGCAGTCTTTTTATTGGGGAGTTACCTCCTTTTGAGTGTCTTCACTAACCAACATATTTCTTACACAGTGTTCTCGCAAACACACGCCGTCAGTCGATGATGGGTGGGAAAAGGTAGAATGATAGAAGTATTATTGCACTAACTACAACAAAGAATCGTGGCCAGCACAGTTCAAGGGGAATCGTGGACACACAGTTAAATGGGAAGCTAACTTGACAATAGATTATGCACTTTCGAAGCAAAAAACAAGTGGGTAAACGCAAATATTGATCCTTAGAAGCCTTAATACGCAAACAGCCCTAGGCAAAAAGTTGCCTAAGTATACGGCGTATACGTGCCTATGGCCCCTGACTACACTGATTAGCACACAAATAGGCCCTCTCTAACGTCATGTTAAACGTAATCTAAACATCACATCAGCAAATGTTGATTTGCCATAGCAGTCTAGACTAGAACACTGTGTCCATTCTCATCTTTTACATAGTTCATGGGAAATATTAATCTCAAACTTGAAATACTATCAAAAAGTGTGCAAATATGAGTCCTAATAGCAGTTTGACACATGGCCACTGACAAAAACGTAGTATCAAAACAGTCAAGCATGTTGATAGATTTAACAGAGACAACACAAAAGTCTCTGTCAATAACCCACGTAACAGCAGCCACATATGAGAGCAACACGGTCCATTCCCTTTCACAAACAGCATAGTTCCATAAACACAGCAGAACTCATGCTCTCCACTCCATTTTGGACCTGCAATTTGTAAACAGTGCAGACGG
Source organism: Hypophthalmichthys molitrix (assembly GCA_037950675.1). Taxonomy (NCBI): domain Eukaryota; kingdom Metazoa; phylum Chordata; class Actinopteri; order Cypriniformes; family Xenocyprididae; genus Hypophthalmichthys; species Hypophthalmichthys molitrix. The sequence goes on along the minus strand of CM075500.1, from coordinate 30,379,475 downwards.
AGTTACATACTCTGCTTTAAATGGGTAGAGACTTGGGGAAGAATGACGGGGAAAGCATTGACTTAACATAAATAAGCACTACTAAGCAACGTCAAGCATGCCGCAAATCCACCAATCACAGAACAGATGCGGAACACTAACTAGGGGAAAACATTTGCACAAAACCCCATACACATCAAAGTGTAAACAATGTTCCAATATTCTCGGCAATCTAGCTGTATTTTTCTTATGAATCTTGTGTTATGCAAGATATTTGCATTTATAGACAGGATGAAATGAAGGTTAATTCATACTATTTTCTTATGCAACCATGCATATTTTTAATTTAAAAAAAAAAAATCAAAATATGATAACTGGACCTTCCGGTGAAAATTACACTTCTTTCTGTTGATGTTTGCAGGACTTCTCCAATCATTTAGTCTGCTTAAAGGGATAGTTCACCCCAAAATGAAAATTCTGTCATCATTTAGCCTGTATACATTTCTTTGTTCTGCTGTACACAAAGGAAGATATTTGGAAGAATGTTTGTAACCAAGTATATCTCACCCCCCATTGACTTCCATAGAAGGAAATAAAAATACTATGGTAGTCAATGGGGGGGGGGGGGCGAGATCTGCTTGGTTACAAACATTCTTCCAAATATCTACAGCAGAACAAAGAAATGTATGCAGGTTTGGAACAACTTGAGGGTGAGTAAATTATGACTGAATGGTGAACTGTCCCTTTAAACCCCACCTCTGCAAGCTGACGTTTTTTTTTTTTTCCCTTTCTCATAGCTTTTGTTATGAGGGAAAAAAAAAAGTGATAAAACCCATATCCTGTTGCTGTTAAAGCAGACTAACAAACCTTGTAAACCAAGAGTCTGTGACAAATCACTGAATGTAAGAGCACTGAGGAAAATCAGTGACCTCCACAATTCCACTGAATAAACACACTGTCGCTATCATACTTTACTGTTCTCAAACCTGTCAAAAAAAGCTTGTTCGGCTGAAAATTCCTTGAAAAAAAATGACTGTTTTTAAAATGCTCCATGCACCCCAAACATGCTCTCGCTATGACCTCCTTCTGTTGAACTGAGGACGTCCCAGTTCCCACATCTCATTCCAGATCGGACCGGTTGCTTATTGTGTCCATCCCCACGTCCCAAAGGCCCCAAACAAAAACAGGCCCGGGGCTCCAAGTCAAACAGGCACAAACAACAGCACATCAAAGCGCATCCTAAGAAAAATCTCACAATTAATGCATCATGCTTACACAGAGACCTAGTGATTAATATTATATCCGGTCCAAACAGGCTGATTCTCAGTAGGACTGGGCGATTTATTGAATATTCAGGATAACTTCGCTGGAAATATGAAATTAAACATTAATATTTTTAGATATTATGTTTCCAAAGAACAGCGTTGTCAGACTAGTTCCCCAATCCTTCCTTGTCTCAAATATGAAAGCATTAAGAAAGATTAATTATTAGTGCTTCTGAGTTAAATTATATAATGTATACGTCACTAGCATCATCAAATGGAATTGCAAAAATAATGAATAATAATTTAATACCATCTTCCATTGGATGGACAAACAGATAGTCCCACTCCAAAAATCACATCATTGATTGTTATAGGTGACTAATGAAAATTATTAAATATTATTTTTCAATTAAGGGACATGGCTTGATTATTTTTAACTACATTTATAATGTATTTTACTTCTTGCATTAAACATTTTAAATCTACTTGGCAATAATACTTGTTTGGTTGAAATGATGGTTCCAGAGCTAATGCCTTGAAATATATTTCATTAAACATTGTCAAAAATGCCGGAAAAATATTGAGATATTATTGTTTTTAGTTATTTCACCCAGGCATAATTCTCAGCTATTTTAACCTTTAAGAGGAGCTTAATCTGCTTTTACAGACATAGCGCTAAAACGATATGCTAGCGAGGAAAAAACAACTGATTTTAAGAAAGAATGGCTAGGGACCTGAAAGTAATGTTATCTTGCAACCATGCAGTGATGTCAAGAGCTTCAAAGCAGAACAAGATCAGCCTTAACCAGCAATCTGCTCTTTTTGAACCACACCTGCAATGTTTTCTTCCCAAAATAGAAACACAATATCCAGTCTCCGCCAGTGCCTTGGTGAATTGCCACCCTCAATGACCTTTGGTGTTGGCTCTAAACACAAGCCCAATGCCTAGTATGTGAAATAACATGGCATTCTGACGAAGTCCTCCATTGTGATATTGTTTCAGAGACCATAGCATCTATGAAAAGAAAAGGTTATTCTGTAACCTTCCCATAAGTCCCTTGGGGGTGAAAGTGCTGCTGTTAACAAAATCTTTAGGGCTAAATATAACGCCCCCTGGTACACCTAAAACAAAACAATCCTGTATTGTTCCAGCTCAGCGTTTCTAAACTGATAATACTCGATATCTCTGCAAAGATCATCAGAAGATCAGTGCCCGCATGCAGTGAACCATCAGATCCATCAGAGGAATGCCAACATGAACAATGGGGATCTAACAGCCGCAATTTGAGTTATGCGGAAACTGTAAAAAAAAAAAAAAAAGTTAAATCGCAAATCTTTTTCTTTTTTGTTTAAAATAATGCATCAGTACGTCAGGATCCCATATAAATATTTGTATTTATTTTTGCATTCATTTATATCATTTTCGACAATAAACCTTCAGTGCATCACAGTCGCTTCCATGAGATGCGGTACTGGACAAAAGCGAACCGAATGAGAAAGACTGAAAGGGATACCACTCTCTCTCCTACGCAGCTGGCGCAGTGTTAATCGCAATCCAATTATGCCACTGTGAAATATCGCAAAATACTAAATTGTGACATGATGTGTATGAGGTAGTTGCTGATCCCCAGTCTTAATTTCTAGTATTAGAACACTGCGTTGCATAGAGGATGTTTTAGTAATTGCATAGACTATGTTTTGGGTCTTCCAAGTGCAGTGTAAATACCACAACATTCTAATATGGGCACCAAAATGAATGTCACTTATGCACTGCAGACAGGAAAATACATGAAACAGACCTTAATCTTAAAACTGCCTCAAAACTTTTAGCTTCAAAAGAGAGCTTAGCTTCGAAGAAAGGAGAATTATTCAAGAATGTCTCTTTGTTATTTAACCAGAAAAGTGTTCACTGGAGGACTAAAGTCTAAACATCAATCTCTTCTGAGAATGTGTTGTTCCTTTGTTTTGAACATGTGACACTGTGCTTATAGTAATGGCACAATTCTCGCTCTGCTTACATTTGAGTCTTTTTCCACTCGTCTCCTGACAGCAAGTGAAAAGACGGACTGACAATAAATTCAGACACGATCAAACTCAGTGTGTCCGCGAGAGCCAGAGCAGCTGGAAGTTTCACTTTCTTAATCAGTACGTTTGTCTTGTTTTCCAGAAAAATATTTAAACATGTTTAAAACAAGGAAAGTAATTATGAATATTTTTCTTTGCCATTCTCCTTTATTAATGCACACACTTTCATCACAGTGTGCTCTTACAGTGCTACTCAGGGCCTAAAATTAACACTCGCCAAATGTGAGTAAAAATCGGCGTTGGCGAGTTTATGAAACGGCATCAATCGCCAGTTGGCCGGTAACATTTTTATGAATCCTAACAATGCAATATTGTGAGATTATGAACGTGAACAAACGTGAATGACGCTCAAGTCAGTGCTACATCATCACGAAAGTTTAAGCCTTGCCAATTTAAATATTCAATCGCAAGAAGACGCAAAATGGAACTCAATTCCTCACTTGCGCGCTTTGTGGAATGTTTTATGTGTGCACACATCCGAAACAAATACTGGTTTGAGCTCTTTCACGTCTTCTTGCGATTGAACACACAAATTCACAAAAGAAATGTTGTCAAAAAATGACCGTTTCGGTGAGTATCCTAGTAAACAGTTATGGCTTAAGCGAATTGAAACAGTAGAGAAAGTATCAGTATATTGGATCCATGCATTCAGTCTTAAAGTGACAGCAGTCTAATATTTCTGCTGCTGTCTGTGTTTTTAAAGTTAAGTAAAAAAAAATCTGAATAACTTCTGTAACTTTAATAAGGATAAATCTATGTTTAAGTCAAGACTAGTGAAGAGTATGCAATGTTATTTTACATATTATAACTTTATTCAATGTCTCTACCGGGAAACTACTTTTACTTGTCTTTAATAATGTTTTATATTTATATTAGTTAGTAGGGCTGGGACAATAAATCGATGCATCACGAATCGAGAAATGATTCTGGATCGATTCTGAGATTTTCCGAATGCATCGCCATTCTCTCTCCAATCGATTCGGAGCTTAGTTTTTAACAGCAGAGTGCTGCATGCTTTAGAAACAGCCATACGCTGCTCGTTTCCAATTTCGTTACACCACTTGAACCTTCTATAAAATAATCATTCATAAAGTTCGAAAAGGTTGAAGTGAATTACAAGGGTGTTTGCAGTGGGCCGTTTACATTAATCTTGCATAATAAAAGCATTCTGAGGTATGAACGCATGAGCGCTCTTCTTCTTGAGCATTTGAGCATGCGGTTAAAAACTAGCCTAGAGCGCCATCTGCTGTTAAAAACTAAGCTCAGAATCGTTTCGAGAGAGTCGTGATGCATTCGGAAAATCTCAGAATTGAGTGATGCATCGATTTATTGTCTCAGCCCTAGTTAGGCTAGTAGTTTTAGCTGTGTTATTGAAATTGGAGTAGAGAATTGTGAATTTTCACTGGTATCTAAAATTTTGTTTTTTCATAACTTAAATATTTTATGGCACCGGCCATTGGTAGGTGTGTAGGCCCTGGTGCTTGTGGACAAGAGCAAAATCATATCAAGCAGTTATCTCATGTGTTTTTGCAGCAATCCTCAAATGTTTTTGCTTCAAGATCCATTATACTTTCAACATCAAATGGCAACCCAAAAAATTACCGTAACTGTTTATGATACGCAGGTAAACAAAATGAAAACCTTATAAACATTTATTTTATCTTGCGCAGTTTTGAACATGTTCAAAACATGTGCACCTACCTAATTTGTCTAGTTTCTAACAAGCAACATATGAATTAGCACTAAAAGTTTGATGTCAACATCAAAAGACTATTTTTAAAAGCTGATTTTAAGATTATCATAACTATTTCCTATAAATCAGTGCAGAAAATACAAGTACACTGAATCCACCTGGACCTGCTCATTTTCCTTGTTAGTTTAATGATTAAGGTTTCTAATAGCAAGAGGCAGATAAAAACCCTGTCTTTCTGCACACACTGATTAATGGTTTTTTAATCCAAGTGTCTGCTTTATGGCACACTTTGTATTCCAGACACTGTTTCCTGAAGCTTGCAAGAGAGCAAGGGTAAAATGAGAGAGAGAACAGGGTGCCAAGGTAACACACAAGGTCAAACAAACCATTTGATGGCTCTTAATACTTTATAAGTGGCAAAAGCAAAAGGACATTCTGTCTCAGCTACTCTACCACCCAAGAAGTGAGACGGGGAGATGTGGAACGTCATCAGCGTTTGGAGGGCTGATGATGTAACTTAACACAGTGCATGTAATGCAGTGACGTTAGTTAGATTCTCTTAGACCTAAACAGCATACCTAAAGCTGTGTGAACCACTGTCTGCATGCCACGTGTGGCAAAAATGAAGCAAAACAACATTGTTTCTTAACAGTTACCTGCATGGTACCTTAAGAACTTTCTATTCATTCTCTCAAGAATCATGAAAAAACATATGGCTCCTGTTTCACTGTTTCAACATGTTGCAGCATTTCAACTGTTCAAATCAGCATATTAAAATGATTTCTGAAAGATCATGTGACACTAAAGACTGAAGTAATGCTGAATATTCACACAGGAATAAATTACATTTTAAAATGAAAACAGTCATTTTGAAAATGTAATAATATTGCACAATATTTACTGTATCTTGATCAAATAAATGCAGCTTTAATAACTGGAGAGCATGAGAGACTTCTTTCAAAAATCTTACCGACCACAAACTTCTGAACGGTAGTGTTTATACTTAAAGGGATAATTCAACAAAAATGAAAATTTGTCATCATTTGCTAACCCTTAAGTTGTTCCAAACCTGTATGAGTTTCTTTCTTCTGTTGAACACAAAAGAAGATATTTTGAAGAATTTTGGAAACCAGACAGTTGACGGTAGCCATTGACTTCCATAGTAGGAAAAAAAAATACTATGGAAGTCAATAGCTGCATCAACTTTCTGGTTACCAACATTCTTTAAAATATCTTCTTTTGTGTTCAACAGAAGAAAGAAGCTCATACAGGTTTGGAACAATTTGAGGTTGAGTAAATGATGACACAGTTTTCATTTTTGGGTGAATTATCCCTTTAACAAATATTCTAAACAAGAACAATGCTATTTTCTGGTACACTTTGTTATATGAACAACCAGTCACTAACTACACTGATTTAAGTGTCATGAGCTTTAAGTACACATAATATCATAATAGTTCTTGGATAATTTTGGGTCAGACATGATGCAAGTAATGACTTGGACTGCAAGACAAGTCAAGAACTTTTTGCTGACTCAGTGAGTCATTAGAGTGAGTGGTTTTTGAGTGATTCATTAAAAAGAATCAGTTCATAAGAGTCAATTGTTTATGAGAAGGACTTCATACTGTGAGGAAATCCCAAAAGAAAGACGAGAAAAACTCAAAATAGTGGTCCAGGAAGCAGTCATGAAATGACATTGTTCCAGAATTTAAAAATAATTAAATAAAAGAACTGGATCTCAGTTCCCAATCCTAATTGTTTCCTTATTTAAGAGTTGCATCAGATCTGAAACACTAAAATCGTCCAAAATAAAGACAACTAGAGGCAGAATAGAACATCAGCATACAAAAAAAAAAAAAAAAAAACTGATTATACAAGCATAGGCCTCATCATCAGCTGCCTGTTTGTTAAAGCTCCAGCCAGAGAGAGACACCATGTACCAGCATTATGATAAAACCGTTTAATCATTAGCCTGAACAAGGTCAGCGGTTCCCAGGGTTTCAATTTGCGCAGTGTGAAACAAACATATGGAGCGCCCAGGGTGTTACCGTTAGCATGGTAGCTTACCAGACACTGGGATTCGGTCAGGAACAGGTGAGGCTCTGATTTCATACCTGTTACCAGAAATATCTAACTCTCAGCATCAGTGAATAATAATAATCTCTTTTATTTTTATTTTTTATACCATTACAAACGCACACACACACACACTTTTTGTGATGAATAGCACTGACATTGGACCCAGTGGAGGGCTGGCTGCAATCCCAGGAACTAGGCCTCGGCTAAAGATCTGATTATGGAAGAAATATGGAAAGCAATAGGAAGGAGTTGGTGAGAAAAACTAATGCAAGATCCATCAGACCACCACGTTTCCTCAGAACAGTACTGTAAATATCTCAGCACATAGTCCTGATGGATTATGAGTGCACTGCTTTTCATTCCAACTACTCTTAGATGCCCTGCTTAATTCAGAACATGGAATTGCCTGCAGCATTGCCAGAAGTACAAGTAGTGAATATTTAATGACAGCGCTTTCACATGAATTTCGAGCGAGAGAGGGGGGTGGGGGGAATACAAATGCCAAATAGTTTAAAATGTCATTATAAAACTCTAAATTATGATTAGATGAGTCATTTTTAAAGTCACTGGAAAACATAGATAAACTCACACCTGTGAACACTGTTCTATATTAACATTCAAAGTTGTTTGATGACGGTAAACGGTCTGCAGTTAGGCTAATAAACTATATTACATGACATTTTTATTATTAATAAATGTAACTATTTAATTAACATTGGTGTTTCTTAATCACATTAATGGGAATGTTTACACAAATAAAAATTCTGTCATCATTTCTGTCCAAACACTCCATTGGCTTTCATTGTATAGGAAAAACAACAACAAAAAAATAGATCTTTTTCAAAACATCTTTTGTGTTCAACAGAAGAAGGAAAGTCGTATAGGTTTTGAATGATATGAGGTTGAGTACATGACAGAATTTTAATTTTTGGGTGAACTATCCCTTTAATGTACATGTCACATTTTAATAAAGTAATAAGCCAGTTAAATCTGTGCATTATTGTCTGATTTTCCCACAGTAAAAAGGGGGTGTAACATACTCTGTTTTGCTTTAGCAAGCACCAGCCTCAGGCCTAAAAGCTTTTGTGACCAGGTAAACTAGCTCTCATTTTCCACAAATGTCTCACCTGTCAGGCTCACTGCCATCTGTATAAATGTATAAAACTGGAATGATGAGGCTTTGAGGTCATATATGACACTACTAAAAGTTGACAACAATAACATTTGGCAAATACACTAAAGTTTAAAAGTATGGGGTTGGTAAGATTCTTTTATGTTTTTGAAAGAAGTCTCTTATCCACACCAAGTCTGCATTTAATCAAAAATACATAATATTGTGAAATATTTTTACAATTTAAAATGACTCTTTCTATTTTAAAGCTACAATATGTAAGATTTTTGCAGTAAAATATCCAAAAACCACTAGGCCAGTGTTATATATTTTATTCACTTGAGTACTTAGAATATCCCAAATGTTTCCAACTATCTGTAAATCGTGAAAAAAATCGTGATTTTAACCAAGGATACGGGACGTGTGAGGAGTCGCCTGTCAATGGCGTCTACCATATCTGCGTTACCCTCGTTTTCCAGTTTTATTTTGTAGAAACCATGGAAACACCAAAGACGCTTTAATATATTACATGTTTTTTTAGACAGGGGAACAACTGTTTGGTTACATTTATAGACAGAAAACAAATTAGTTATAAAGCTCAACACATTTAGTCTTACGGTTTAAATCTAGTTTCTTGATTTTCTGAGAGTACCATGCTTTTACCATGCCTCAGAGAAAAACACTATTTTGTCAAGTAGCCAAGTAATACAGCATTTTCTCCATCATACAATACGTTTTAAAATTAATTTCATGCCATTTATCAACACAAGCCACACAGCATTTATTAATAATATTCTAAAATCGATCTAGCTTACTGAAGTGTGCAACAAGTGTCTCACAGCAGCCGCCGAGCGAACGCACAGAGTAACGTTATAACATCGTTCCGCTCCCACAGCACTCGGCCCTGCACGGTTTCATACTACAGCAATGTTAATAATCTCATCCATGAACATGACTTCTGCTTGAGTCCCGTCTTGATTCTTTTCCACCGGCTGTGAGGCGAAGACCACATTTCCCAAGATTCCGCACTCAAACTCAGCGTTATCAAGCTACGCTTGAATAGGCCACCTCTAGCGGCGGAAATGTCAAAGCTGAATTTTCAGCATCATTACTCCAGCATTATAGATGTCTACTGTCACTTTTGACAAATGTAGTGCATCCTTGCTGAATAAAAGCACACAATTTACTGAGTATGACCCCAACATTTTGAATGGTAGCGTATATGGAAAAAAATATTGATTCAATGCTGCCACACTCAATGGCCGTATTCATTTTTTAGATCTCTTGCATAAGAATATCTCTCCCTCTACATCTGACTAGCAATAGCAAGTAGAAAATCATAGTTCATGACCTACTGGCCATTTTAAAAAAAAAACCCTTCCAAATGTCTTGCCCCAACTTTTTCTTTTAGGAAGAAATATCAAAAAAAGAAAACTGTGCTTGTCACCATATTATTTCGTGGGGTTTATAAAGTATTTACTAAACCCTCATCTTACAGTTATTGAGAGAGTAAAGACTGTACAACACGACAGTGTCATTTCCCTCAATTCTCTTTGAAGCCTTTCTCTTGAGGTTTCAATAAGCCGTGTCTGTTTCAGGCCCCTAGCTGAATTCATTTCCTGTGGACAAAGCCCCTGATAGCCATTCACATTAGCCACACAGGACCTTTTCTGGCTTGTTTTTATGCACAGGGAAGAAAAACAACCAAACTTCTCCTGCATTAAGCAGTTTATAAGATGCTTCTCTTCTGAGAATGAGGCACATGACTGCTAAAATGCATCAGAAAATGTCCTAACCTGCTTTGTTCTGTCTTGCTTTAGTGTTACAGACTTCCTTCGCCAGGTAACAATAACACAGCATCAACAGTCGCATATAGCAACTGTTTTGCATGTCTAATATGGAAACATTGTAGTTGATGGCTTAAAATTGTACCTTGGATCTGAAACAGCAGGCATTATGCCAAACTAACCAAGATGGCATCTAGAACTGGGAAGGAAACGTAATACGCAGTCGCAGTGGCTTTTCAGTAGCATCAATAGAAATGGTTCTCTTTAATATAATCTAACTTCCTATTGTAAATACCCGTGCTTTGCTAAGAAAACAGAGCCGCACCTTTTGTTTAGTTAGCGTGACATTTTGCACGAAAAGCAACTCGAGACCTGTTAACACAAAAACTCGGTTTACTTTTCCAACCACTACTGCTGACTTCTCTTGTTAAACAGATAGCTCACCTAAATGGAAATTCTACAGATTGCAATGCAGCAAGTTTGAATAACAACCACAGATGAGATTTGAGAGCACTTACCATCTATAACAGCTTAAATTTCAGTCTATTCCTACCACAAAGCCATCTACAGGGGTGAATAACTGATTTTGGGTGAACTTTTCCTTTAAGAACATGTTTACATGGTCTCTCCCTGTGGCAGGAATGCAGTAGATCATGCGACAACACACGGATTCACCCGTGTTATCTCTGCAAATACACACCAGCACTTTCATTTGCTCAAACACACTCTTACACACACACATATGTCAGCTGTGTTTACACCTGACCAATGTTATCTGAAGACATCCAGAGGACAATACTCCGCAGTCCTGCCTTTTAAGTTTGCATAGAAAACAGCTGCCCTACTTGCAATAAAACTGTGGAAAAGTCACAAACACGAGAGAGTGGAATGAACTTAAGGAGACTTGAGAGTCACTAGACTAAACTAGGAACACTAACAATGGTTAAGAGCACTAAAGCTTCAGATCAGTCTAAACCAGTGCTGTCAGTGAAGCACTAGTGGTTCTTAAAGATTCCAAGTGGTCTGTGAGATGATTTGCAATTAAAAAAAATAATAATAAAGCAACACTACTGTTCAAAAATTTAGGGTTAGTAGGATTTTTTTTAAAGTGGGGTATTTTTTTCTGAAGTTTCAGCTCAAAATACCCCACAGATCATTTATTATAGCTTGTCAAATTTGCCCCTATTGGACGTGAGCAAAAACACACCGTTTTTGTGTGTGTCTCTTTAAATACAAATGAGCTGCTGCTCCCGGCCCCCTTTACAGTAGAGGGTGGAGCTTTAACAGCGCGTGCTTAGGTTGCTTAACAACAACAAAACTGGACAATCTCACGCAGCCAAAATGACATTGTCAGTAACGGTGTTCAGCATTACATTGTTCAAACCGGAGTTGGACACTGATGGAGAGACTCAGGAAGAAGTTACAACTTTTAGAATGCATCTGGACGCTTCTGAATGGTTAGTGGATAAATTTATGCAGTTGCTGCAGAGTTGATTCAACTCATCGACTTGCATGTGTCGTCATGTTAATCTTTTGTGCAAATCCAGCGTTGAATTGACCCTCATTTGTGAAGCAGTCCAGTGTAAAATGATGGCATGATTACAACACTCTACTACAACAGGGTTTCTCGGGGGCAGGGTTTATGTAAATTTTAGAAGAAGCTTGTTGTAGTCCTTAAAAAGTGATTTCTGTAAAAGAAAATATCTCCCTTTGCATTGAACTTTGAGCATCATAACTTTGCAGATGTTGTTTATGCTCAAACAGCAACATTACACACTAACTACAGTTAAAAAAATCATAATCAACCACCCCTTTAATGCATTTGAAAGAAATATCTTATGGTCACCAAGGCTGCATTTATTTGATCAAAAATACAGTAAAAATTGTAATTATTACAATTTAAAATAATTGCTACACATTTTAATAATTTTTAAAATTTAATTTATTCCTGTGTTGGCAAAGCTGAATTTTCATGATCATTCAGAAACATTCTAATATGCTGATTTGATGCTCAAGAAACATTTCTTGTTATCAATGTTGATTAGTATTTTGTAAAAAACGTGATACATTAATTCAGGATTCTTTGACAAATAGAAAGTTCAAAAGAACAGTAGTTATAACATTATAAATGTCTTTACTGTCACTTTTGATTCATTTAATGCATCCTTGATGAAAGTACTGACCCTACACTCTTAAAAATAAAGGTTCTTTACTGACATCAATAGCTCCATGAAGAACCTTTAACATCTATGGAACCTTTCCATTGAACAGAATAAAACCCCTATGTGAATAAAACACTAAATTAAATCTTTTCATCATATAAATTGATTGTGTCTCTTCAGAAACTTTGGACTAAGCCGCTCAATACATATGGATTAGTTTTACAATCTCTATATATGAACCTTTTGAAGTGTCAAAGTGTCAGCTGCTTAGCTGTCTATGGAGGAACAGAAAGCTCACAGATTTCATCAAAAAGATCTTCATTTGTGATCCAAAGATGAACAAAAGTCTTACGTGTTCGGAAAGACATGAGGGTGAGTAATTAATCACAGAATTTTCATTTTTTGGGTGAACTATCCCTTTAAGGTGTTAAGTGGTCCACAGGTTTTGTTTTATGGTCCACCACCAGAAAAAGTTTGAGAACCACTTGTCTGAACAGAGATAAGCTTTTGTTACCAGCACAAAACATCAAATCAAACATTTTCCAGAAAAACCTTTGATGATTATGTCATTTGGGAAGATCAAAACACCATGAACATAAGCTTACAGACGCCACTTTAGGTGAGAGCTTTGGGTGGCCCTAAATGACTTTTGATTCCTTGTTCTAATCATCATGCTTGATTAGCAATACATCAAGAATGCAACGAGTGAGATAGGCTACTATAAAGTGCATGTCATTATCATTCCAATAAACAACACAAAAGGATCTAATGAGGCTATAAACCTCACAGTTGGCCGGTTTTCAGACACCACCAGGAGGGTGAAGCAGATGACATGGACATGACCCATTATTATAAGCATCATCATCAGTGTCAACCAAAGGAGACATTCACGATTTTTTTTTAATGTCATGCGAACAGTCGCAAATGTTGTCCCGAGTTTAGAAGCCAATTCGTCACAGTGTAAAAGTTCCCTTTACTTTACTTTTCTAAAGTATGAACACTAATATAATGTTTCAATCACAAGCACATGCAAAACAACTATATTAGACTCTGTAAATAAACCAGAAATAAGCGTGCGCATGCTTAAACGCCATATTACGCATTAAACTAGCACGAGCACTTAAATGTCTGTATTTCAGTGAGCATCTGCGCGTAAAACAACCTCAAGCCAGCATGGGAGCGCGCAAGATGAAAAACAGACATTAAAGAAAGAAACGGCCCTAAAAAAAAGCAGAATAACACAACTTACCATCTCTCAACAGGACGTGTTGATGATCGCGCGCTGATAGTTAGAAAGTATCTGCACTGAATCATCTGCCAAAACTATTCCAAAACTTCAAGTACAATGCTTCCGCTTCCGGAAAAAAAAGAGTGAAAAGTAACAACATGGGCGAGACGGAGCCCAAAAATACGCCTGGCCTGAAACCTGCTGGAAGAAGATATGCAGTGCAGCATCCCTACCTGATCCAAAGCTTTTTCTCAATAACAGTTACACTGGACATTTGTAATGTGAAGTCTAGTATGTATGTATGTATGTATAGATAGATAGATAGAGTTAATTGTTATGAAAATAATGCAATCATGAGCTCTCATATATGGGCCATTCTACAGATTTGGTGCAAACTGATTTAAAAAGCCATTTTAAATTTTAAAAGCCAGTATTTAAATTTTAGATATTTACTAATATCCTTCTATTATCTATTGAATCCTACAATAATATTTAAAATATAAGTAAGCTTAAAATAAAAACAATCATCATTTTTAGGGTACTTTCAATTGGGAGGTGGCTGTCCCGAACCCTAACCCCTAAGTGAAAATGATATTGAAATAATTTTTGCATTGTTTTTAAAAATATATTTTTGATTTTTTTTTTAAAGTGAAGTTAAATATATATATATATATATATATATATATATATATATATATATATATATATATATATCATATTTTATTTTTAAATCATGAAACTTTATGTAAAAAAAAATAAAAAAAAAAATGTGTCCTGCATTTTCATGTCAACACCAAAACAGTGTATGTTTTAATCCATTGGCTGAGACAGATTTTAACCACACCCCCACATTTTTGATCAGGAAATATTCCTGTGTCCTTCCCTCTCATAGCCTCTCTTTCATAGTAGATAGGTACCATAATTTTGAGTTAAATGTGTTCAAAATCTGAAAATCTGTGTGTAACTTTAAGGAACGTCACTACCAAACATCTTTTTTCTGCAATTAAGCAAACTTTCTGGGTGTTATTCCATAAAATTTACTATTAATGTGTGTACAACTGTTCAGAACTGTGCTAGGTAACCATGTGCTGATTATCATTTTTGAGCTAGGCTCAAAAGTATCTAAAATTGTCACTACCGAAACTGTCATGACCGAAACATGTGGTGAAGATAGATAGTGAATACATGTATAAAATTAAATTTTTTTAATGTGTACATCTGTTCAAAACTGTGCTAGCTAACCATGTGCTGATTAGCATCTTTGAGCTATAGGCTCAAAAGTATCTAAAATTGTCATGACCAAAACATGGCCGAGTATTTATCTTTAAAATTGTCATGACCGAAATTTTTAATATAGTTAGTACAGTACAGATGCAAATCATTAGTATTTTAAATGTGAATGCAAAATACATTTTTTGTTTGTTTGTTTGTTTCTGATTATTTTTTAAAGTCTCAGTTGTTTGGTCATTGGTCAACTTGTAAGATACCCATAAGGCTAAACAAAGTAAAAATCTCTTTATGGCCAATTAAACCTTGAATGTCCTACAGCTAACAGCAGATGTCTCTAAATAAACTGATCAACTAGAAAGGAGGTTACATTACTGAGCAAGGCAAGGAAGTGGTTAACCCACCAATCTATCTGAGACGAAGGACCTGTGATAGACATCTAACCATGAGACCTTAAAACCACAGTTTGTCTCATTTGCCACCCTGCATGATGGTCAGTGTATGAAAGTGATTTACAACAGCCCTCGAGCTATTTGTCAATAGAAAAACACTCCACGCTGTTTCTTTAAACAAACAAATATTAAAACATATGTAATGTTATTTTAGTCTATGTGAAGTTCTCCAGAATAATTCATGAAGAATGATTAATAAAGCTGAAATTTGCTTTTGTGATGCCTGATTGTTTCAGCAAAATTGAAGTAATTGTTAATTCAATTCAATTCTATTGCCAACATTTCTCAGTGGAATCTTAATTACTGTTCTTTTGCCATAAAACAGATGGGAAGAGGTATTGTGTTCATGTTATTACCCAGTGGATGGTTATAACTTGATTTATGGATCACTGTCAGTATTTCTGAAGCAATATATCTCAGATGAGCATAACAATGGTTATCCCTTTGATATTATGAATCCTAAATGTTTCCAAAAATATATGAGTAGAAATATATTATCTGCCCCTTAAAAACATAATATATCTTCATTATTTCATAAGCTGAATTTACAGTGCTGTTTAGCAGAATAGGTTTCATCATAAATGCAAGATAAAACACTACTCATGGAAAAAAGCAACATATGCTATAAAACTGCAGAACTGTATGAGTTCACTATCATTTTTGGATTGCCCAAATAATGCTGATGAACTTACTTTTTTTTTTTTTTTTTGCTTGTGAAGTAAAAACACTGTAGTAGGCTGTATTTAATAGTAAAACTAGTACTCAAGATTATTGAAATTGGGGAGGCCGGGGCTAGTTGTCACATGGGGAAATTTTGCAGATGCTTGTTTGCTGGTTTGCATGTTGGTTTCAACCCCTCTTAAATTAAAATAATTTTGCAAAAATCATTTTGATTTCAAACAAAAATTCCAATATTAGCATTTTTTTAACAGATGATGGGTGAATAACTGAATGCAATAAAATCAAACTGTTATTAAATGTAGATTGTAACAAAAAGGTTGAACTGTGATCTCAGGACAATTGTATTTTATAAATATAAATAATTTTATAGGAAATTATAATATAATATTATATAAATAACATAGGCCATCGGTATATTTCATTAACTCTACATCGAATATTCTATTCTATTCTATTTTATAATTTAACCTTACGTGTCTGGGAAAGCTGTAGACATTGTGAAAAAGAGCGTAGTTTCCCCATTGAATCAGGAGATGGCGCTCGTGACCATGATTAGACTCTTCAGAATTGTAGACCGAAGCTTCGGATCTCAAACACAGGATTCCAGTGAATTGAGGATTTAAGTGAATACCAGCATATTAAACGTATAATGCGTTGAATATTAAGCTTTTTAAATAATGTAGCTAATATATTTTCAATACATTTATATATGATAAAGCGAAAGCCAAGGCTTTACTGTTTATTTATTTTTATAGCCTACAGTTTAATGCATAAGAAATCAATTTTAAACATAGGCTAAATGCTTCCTAAATAATACACTTTGTCAAAATCCTTTCTACTTCGTAGAAAGTTTACATAAAACATTGTTAAATAAAACGTAAAATATATTTTATACACAAGCACTTTTGATCCAATTACTAACATTAACAATTAAGCATTATTTCATTAGATTGCTTAACAGATCGTTAGTTAAAATATTCAGATATATTCATATGCTCTTAATGTAGGCCTATCTGTTGTATTTTTTTTTTTTTTTTTTTTTACACTATATAATTTTAACGACTTGGTAATGGAAATTATTTACCCATGTAACCCATTTATTTTATTATTAAATGTGTCTGAATGAAAAGAGTCATCCGTTGGAAATGATGTTGACGGCCTCGAGAGGCCGCACTGGCCCCATATGCAGCAGGTGGCCTTACCTGCAACCCGAACCAGCCCTTGAACTAGACAAACCCGGAATCCACAGAGCTGCACAGATGGGTCACCAGCCAAAATGAGTGAATCTGCATGATTTATTGCGGCAAAATACCACAGAACTAATCAGCGGACAAACTAATTAATACAAATCTGCATTTTTGCATAAGTAATTAGAGCAACGAAACTCGCATGCAGTGAGATAGGAGATAGGGATTTATTCAGTCGGGAGGCTCATTCAAGCAGAGAGAGATTGGTTTGGATTCACTGTTTCTCAGGTCTGCTGGTTCAAACAGAGGGTGTTAAAGGTCAAATAATTAATAAATATCATTGGTATGACCTCATATTGTGTTGTTTTGGGAGGGAGAGGAACACCTTAATGTTAAAGAAAGCAGGAAGCGACCTACTTCTGTTCTTTTGGTATCGGCAGGCCTTTTTAAATGCTATTTTTTTTTAGGACTATATACATCATAAGTAGCCTATGTTTTTCAAGCACACAATGTGTGAGTAACCATTTAAGTTTCTTCGTGCGCTAAATGCGTGTGAGTAACAATTTAAGTTTCTTCGTGCGCTAAATGCATCGCTGGAGAACAAAAGTAACGGACGCTACATCGACAACAAATAATTACATTGTTTTGTCGATGTAGCGCCCGTTACTTTTGTTAACGCCTCACAGATTTAAGAAAAAATGGTACTGTAAAATGACTTTGAGATAGTTGACAGTTTGCTAATTTTGCTTGGGGCGTGAGACGAACTACAATTGATTAGATTATCGACCTCCTTACAGTCACTGATTAATGCAATATAAATATAACCAAAAATATATTATTTCAGCTTTATAAATTTAGACATCTTAACTGTACCTCTTTATTTTCTCGTCTCAGTATTGAGCCAGAGAAAATCAGAGTCTTTCAAAGTAATGTGACATCATACAGAGCCTGTATATTTTATATGCCTGTAATTTATAGACTAGTATAAACCCACATAAAGAGTGCCAATGTGTGGGACGTTGAAGAAATAAGAAATGCAGAAGCGCGAACTAAAGCATGAAGTAAATGCGACACAAGTCCACTGAGTTGCTGTCAGTGGTGCTGAAATCACTCTCCTCACATCTCTTGGTTTGCATGGCAACAGGGAGATACACACATGCAAACAGACGGCTTCCTATCGGACCTTTGACCAGCACAAACTTGTCGATTTTTATGAGAAAGATTAGCAGCACTCAGAGCCCCTGAGTGTTCGTGGACACTTCACGGTTACCTGGTTATCAAATGTCTGCGGTAGGCCATTAACAGATGTCAGGAGAGATAGGCACAGATAAGCAAACAATGGAAATGAAATATTTTGCACGCATGGACAAACAGCATGGGAGGATATAGCCGAGACACTCAACTCACACGAATAAAAATAATTGCACTAGCCTACCTCGATGAAACAACTGTGAAACCTGCAAAAATCTGTAATATGCTCTTATAATTATTTCTGGACATTCGCTGGACTGATTTAAGGTGTGTTTCTGAGCTAATTAAAATGCGAAAATTAATTGCGTAGATTTAAAAACAGTGGCCCTATATCCTAAAACTGAAGTCATTACTTATATTTCGTGACAAGGTTTTGTTACTTGTCTTCCTTTGTCAGATGTCTTCCTGTTGATATTAAATAATTCCATAAAAATGGCCTATTATATCTAATTTCTTCAGAGCACAAATGTACGCTCCACGTGCGTTTAATGCCATTGTCTATAGTTATTCCCTCATTTATATAGTAGCCTTTTCAGCTGTCTAACTTTTTTTTTTTTTTTTTTTTTTTTTTTTTTTTTTTAGGGGGTTGGAAGGGCGATGATATTAAATTGAATAGAAAACAGCAGATTTCGGACGTTGGATCAGGTTAGTGAGCCGTGAAACAGGCTTTTTGTCAGTGCGCGTGCGACTCGCGTGCCGACCGACCAGCGTTGAAAAGAGGGGGACTCATTACCGGGGTCTCGAGCCAGACTTTAAAATTACTGTTTAATCAATATCACGAGATATTTGTAAAAGAATAGCGACAAATCTCCCAACCACCCCAACAAATAACACATTTCTTAAAAAAACATCAATGTAACTTCTCCGGTAATCATAATAAAATTCGATTGTTTTATTTTAAAATAGGGTTAATTATAAAGTAAATTAATAATAAGTAGTAGCCTACAAATAATAATGATAACAACAATTTAGGCTTAAGCTTATCTTTTAGACAGGACCTATTTTCACTGATAATTAGTGACAAAAACTACTCAGTGATTACGAGCTAATTTATGGACACGCATAAGGGTTGTCCGCATTAAGACTACGGGATGTGGCTAAAGAAAGAGTCGGTCGTGATTGAATGTGTCCCACGCTTGAAAGGGTTAATCCATCCTGCGGGTACAAACAGGTCCACGGAGTCTCTAACTGGCGACAGATGGCCACTTTCTTTCGGCCACAAAGGGACGGAATACGGAGCTCTGGCGAATACAAATGGAAGAGATCACGTGACGCTTGAGGCCGTTTTCCTGACGTAGTCGGCCATATGGCGCGTGCCGGGGGAAGGGGCGGGGCCAGATGCCAATCACGGGCGCAGGGTGGGACTGTAGAGGCAGCCACAGACAGAAATCCACTCGCATCTTCCAGCATCAGCAGCACCGCTATATAACCTGAGCATCACATCGGCGCAGCCACATTAGGCTTCAATCCGCAGGACTTCCCACACCACGAGGGGCATGAAACTATCATAACAAGACATTCAACAATTCTTAGGTATGTGTTTTTATTAATACTGTCTGTATTTCACACTATTTAGACTATTAGCTCAGATCATTCTTATGATGAAGATAATTTCGTTGTGGTGACATTTAATTATAAAAATGCATATATTTTGTGATGCACTATGATGATATTGGAAAAAAAACAACAACCCACATATAACTGAAAATATATTTATTTGTTACTTTAAATTGGCGAAGAAGCGCCAACCTGCACGGATAAGTTCATTACACTTTTTCATTCACTTTGAATTGAATTATTGTTGAGGAAAATTGAAGTAAAATGCTGTAACAATGTGCAATCACAGAGGAATAGTATAAGGACTAATAAAATACATTCTACAGTCTAAATTTCTAAACTTATATCTGATATATGGTACAATATTTGCTGTAAAGGAAAAAGATTTAAAACTAGTTCAATCTTGTTGTTCAGTCGCGTTAAACAGGAAGGAAACACCAATTTACTTATGAGAATGAACATTCAGTCTAATTTACACTCTTAGAAAATAAAGGTTCGTCAATGATTCAGAGATCCAGAAAGGAATATTGTTCTTATAAAGAGCCAGAAAGTAGTTTTTTCTTAATACCCATAGAATAAAAAGACTTATATTTCTTATATGGGCTATATGGAGCCTTTTTAAATCCCTTCATTCTTTATTTTAAAATGTACAACAGCAAGGGCTCTGTCTGATTGATGGTGTTACATAATAAAGCTGCATAAAGTATAAGCAGCTATGATTCATCCACAGGTGATGTGTTGTTGCATTTGGGAGGTTCACAGTCTAGTGCATTTCACACTTTAAGTGTTGCATGACTCTTTTATGAAAGACAAAACGGAGAAAAACATATTTAAAGGCTTTATGTATCATTTGCAGAGTTCCAAGAACATGACGAAGTCTTACACTGAGGAAAGCATGATGCTGGAGTCTCAAACCAGCACAAACTGGACCGACAAGTGTCACAGCGGCTCCCAAGACGAGCAAGACGTGGACAAGACCGACGAGCCCATGCACAAGGATATGGAGGACGACGATGTGGGACTCAACCGACTCGAAGATGAGGACGACGAGGAGGAAGAGGAGGAGGAAGAAGACGGCGACGACACCAAGCCGAAAAGACGAGGACCCAAGAAGAAGAAGATGACAAAGGCACGTTTGCAAAGGTTCAAAATGAGGCGCATGAAGGCGAACGCCCGGGAGAGGAACCGCATGCACGGTCTCAACGATGCGCTCGAGAGCCTGCGCAAAGTTGTGCCGTGCTACTCCAAAACACAGAAGCTCTCCAAGATCGAAACGCTCCGACTGGCCAAAAACTACATTTGGGCTCTTTCGGAAATCCTGAGGTCAGGCAAAAGCCCGGATTTGATGTCTTTTGTGCAGGCCTTGTGCAAGGGCTTGTCCCAGCCGACGACCAATTTGGTCGCAGGATGCCTCCAGCTGAACCCCAGAACTTTTCTGCCCGAGCAGAGCCAGGAGATGCCCCCTCATATGCAAACAGCAAGTGCTTCCTTTTCCGCTCTTCCCTACTCGTACCAGACGCCCGGTCTTCCCAGCCCTCCGTACGGTACAATGGACAGCTCTCACATCTTTCACGTCAAGCCGCACGCGTACGGGAGCGCGCTGGAGCCGTTCTTTGACACCGCGCTCACAGACTGCACCAGTCCCTCGTTTGACGGACCCCTTAGCCCACCGTTGAGCGTCAATGGGAACTTTTCCTTCAAACACGAGGCTTCTTCGGAATTCGAGAAGAACTACGCCTTTACCATGCACTATCAGGCGGCGGGCTTGGCCGGCGCGCAGGGACACGCGTCGCTTTACGCGGGCTCTACACAGCGCTGTGATATACCGATGGAGAACATTATGTCGTACGACGGGCACTCTCATCACGAGCGGGTCATGAACGCTCAGCTGAACGCGATATTTCACGACTCGTGATTCTAATGGACATTTGTGAGACTGCTCGACATGGTATTCTCTTACGGCTGATGCAAAAAGAGCAACAACATTATATGCTTAATCTTATGTACGTATTTATTGTTGTTACTGCCTTTAGGAGAAAAGAGAATTCGTTGATTCTCGTTCACCTTATGTATTGTATTCTATAGCGCTTCTACGTTGCGGTCACACACAGGTGGGAATAGGCGTGACCTTCTTCAGAATGTGTTAATTATCCATGCTACAAAATCACAAGCAATAATTTGGAAACTATGCAATTTTTAAACCAATACTGGGCCAATTATAGAAATGAATAGAGATTGATATATTTTTCAACCTATTACATTTTACTACTTATCTATCCCATACTGAATTATTTTGTTGTGATTTTGTATAGAATTGTTAATTTTTATAAAGTCAAATCCTTGCATCATTCCATCAACCCCCATGTTAATGTTTTATAAAACTGATTTACTCCTGTGTTTATATAAAACAGTACTCATTCTAGTAATAACCAGCAGGCAAGTGCTTCAAAATCTGTAATGTTGCCTTAGCAATGAATTACTGTAAAATCATGCAGAGTTGCACAATTCCCATCCTCTGAATCCCGTCTAATCCTATACGTTCAATCAGTGATCCTTTGTGGAATTTCGAATTTGTTTGCTTGAGTGATGGGGGGGAAAAAAAAAATTGGTGTTAGAGTCTCAGTGTTGTACATAAAAGCTTGACTATCACCTTGTGTAAAAGCTGATCGAGAGGCCTGTCTTTCTAAGATGGAAAATAAATAATGGACTGAATTAGTCTGCTCAAACTATTCGGGTATTTTCGACTGAAATTTGTATATTGCTTGTGACGAAAGAACAAACAACGAAGGTGCAACCAAAAAAAGAGGTTGATTTAAAAGTGATTCTAGTCTTGAGACTGTTGTATGTGTGTATCGGTTTATGATGGAGGTTTATGAAATAAAACAGATGGTTTTGAATTTAACATTATTATAGTCATTTATGTAAAATACATGCATCACGCCCACCCCTCCAGAATAATGATTTACCATTATATATTGTGATTTTATTTCATTTAAAACACATACTTGATTAGTCAGCAAGAAACACAATAAAAGGCTGGTTTAAAAAAATGAAAACATAATGACACGTTAGTCTCAAAATTTAGGCAATCAAAGATTTCGAAACTTTTGAAACTGTTAGCTACATTTTGAGATTAATAATATGAACTCAAGGTCATGTGAATTTATACCCTTGAATATTATTGAACACATCGTATTCTGCCCTAACATAATCTTAAGATGCTGCATCGATTTGGTCCTTTAGTGCGCAATAAGAGTGTTTCTTACCTGAATGCATATAGCCTGCAGCTAAAATAAATATTAAACCAGCACGGAGGAGACAGATGCAAAGCCACAATATAGATGTACCTCCAAAATTGTGACATTACCCAGGTTTATTTGAAACCACATAGTCTCCTTAAAATAAGATCTCATTATTATTACACGAATGACATCCCGTGTAAAAGCATCAAAAGTCAGCGGAGAGTTTAATGTCACCATCGCTTTTGCGCATTTATCCACATTTGTATAGAAGAGGTTTTCATTTACAAAAATATTTGGAACTTTTAAATACACACTGTATCTAAATACTTCTAGAAGAAAAAAAAAATCATATGCATCAGTGTAAATGAATTTGTCCTCAAATCGTCTATAATCCAAAACCTGTCGTGCAAACAAAATCTTCTTAAAATATATTGGACATTTATGTTTTATTTGAAGAGCAGACAGCATTTGTCCATTATTAAATGAAGTCCAAGTTGTCACTCACGTAAAATATAGATTATAATGAAGACAAGAAGGTGTAAAAGGGAGTTATTGAAATACGCCCCACACATTTTGGACGAGCATGTGTGTATGAAAATAAATGTACAAAAATACATCTTATGCCGATGAGGATGAAAGTATTTAAGATAGAATACAACAACATAAAAATCTTGTCAATTTGTGTAAAATATAGGCACACGTGCGCTGGGTGAAAGATGTGTAAAGGCTAGATAAAGCAATATGAGACATCACGACTAACGTCGTCTTGTGTTTTTAATCCATACCATTGAGACTGTTGCATATACAGACAAAACATTTAAAAATCAGCTGACACAGAAGGAGAAACGTCCACCGGGACTCAGAAGCTTTGGCTACATCCAGGAACTGTCCAAGGTGCTGTATGAGGAAGACGTTTTCACACCTGTTCACCTAGTATGATGGCTAATCGTTTAGCACACCAAATAAACCAGGTCTCCAGTCATTAAATATATGGAAAGAAATTCAGGCGTGCATGTCTGAGGCAGCCTACATTTGTTGACATTAAACACATTTCAGCTACATCTGAGTGCCATCAATGTCAGACAAAATAAAAAGATTTTTGTTCACTTTTCTATTGCAAGCCGTCGTTTATTTTATAAAACTAACTAATATATATTTATAGTACATTTTAAAATCACTAATAAGTAATACAAAAAAGACAATTTAATTATACTACAGGGAAATGTTCAAATATCAGCTATTCATTGATAGTAGGCCCATGTATTCTAACTCTTTTTACAAGAGACTACTAATTAGTATATATATATATATATATATATATATATATATATTACAAGAGGTATATACATACTTTTTAGCTTATTTTTAAAAAAATTCTAGTAGCTTTTCCAAAAGTGATAATCTTATTGTCTAGTAGGCTATTCATTAGACATGTTGTTACTAGTCTACTATTCACATAAAAATGGATAGTTAGACTTAATGTTAAAACGGCTTTTCATAGTATTTCATATTACAACATATTTTTGAATGCTTTGTTGAAATAGTAATAATAGACCATATGTGAGGGAGGGCAGCGCGCGTGCTCGGCTAAGAAAGTCCGGCGGGCGGGCGCGCGCGCTCTAGAGGTGCATGGAGACGAGGAACTTCCTCAAGAGCCTAGCGACCGGGAGCGCGCCAAGCCGGTAAATTAGTACACAAAGGCGAGTTTGCCCCGCACACATTCACATTATGTTTGAATCCCCGTGTAAATCGATAAATGTCCTCAACGCGTGGTCGGAGAGTCAGGAAGAGTTGCGCGAGACGCAACCGGCGTCTCCTCCTCGCGGGACGGGAAAGCGAATCAAGATAAAAAAGAAAAAGCGAAAACAGCAGCAAAGCGCGAAACGCTCCGTCTCGGCCCCTCAGTTATGCACCGATGACGACGATCAGGGGAGAAAAGAAACGAAATATAGGCCGGACGAACCGATTGTGAGAGGAATCTTCCAAATCGGGAAAAATAGCCATGACGTGGTTCTCACGGCAACGCGGGTAACATGGACGCCCATTCATCCCGAGACCCCTACAGGTGAGCAGCGCTGAGCTGTGTTTGCCTCCGTTTCCATGGCGATTGTACACTACTCATGTTTACTTCCTGTGTGTCTCAAAGTCATATTAGAAAACAGTTTATTATTTATCGTGTTTATAGACACGACTACGCCTCGTGTACAGTGTACATGCATTCTCAGCATGGGAAAAGTGCTCGGTGACATCATAAAGTAAACATAAGTGAAGAATGTTTAAACTTTTATGAACGTTTAAAAATTTTAGAATGAATCGTCTCTCTCTCTCTTATTTTGGTTATTTATATGATTCTGTCTTGTACATAAACACGTGATGCACAATTACAATACAATTAACACACGCTCTAGGCACACACATCAAGAAAGTTGGATATATTTCTGAAAGTGAAACTTCAATGATGTTGTTGATGATGAATCCATGGATTCTTCCTCTAAACACGTTTGTCACTATGCGTGCGCAACAAAGTGACCTCATCCACAAGGCCATTGCTTCAATGACAAAAGTTTGTCTTTGAGGTCATTTGATGAAATACAAGTAGGCTAAATGTTGCAATATGTAGGCTACAAGTAGGCTAAATGTAAATATGTAGCTAATGAGAATCCCTGAAATGAACACGTTTGAGATAAAAGACATTTATGTTTTATGCATAAATTACACCTTTTATCCAAAGTGTCTTGCAATGCATTCAAGATATAAATATTGCATTCCCTGGGAACTGAACCCTGATATTGGCATGCTAGTGCTATGCTGTATTGTTTGAGAAACAGGAATTGTTTATGATTTCCAGTTTTGTTCAAGGCGATTAAATCCATAGTTTTTCAATAACTGTCTATAAGTCAAGGGATAGTATTTGAGGTAAAAAAAAAAAAAAGTCCCCTTGTTGCAAAATTAAAAAGGTCCAATATAGCTAAAAAGCCCTTTTAAATGCTTTTTAATGAAAATACGCTTTGTGCTGCTCCATCAGTATTCACTCAAAAACATATTTTTGATTGTTGTAAAAATCATAACCAAAAATAAGCATATTGTGGGCGGGCCTTTAGCCCTGTTGTACCCTACTGTAATAATTACACAAGCAAAATAGGGCTACAACAATACAGCAATCCAAATAAAGGGGGGAAAAAGGGGGTAATGTCAGTCCTGCCAGAAACTCATGTGTAACAGCTGTGTTGGTAATGGACTCCGGCTGACTGTTGTGACCACCTAAAGTAGGGCATCTGTCAGTCTTGTGGACAGTTAGCAAATGTCCAAGTAAATGATACTCAAAACTACCATCTGCATCATTACACTAAGAAGATAACCATATGACTTTTTAGGAGGATTTGATTTTCATATCAGATATCAGTGAAACCCTAGGCATGTGTAGTTTTTCTCTTTAGGTATTATTTAAGGAATCCACCATTTAATCTGGACAAGTTACTTGAAATGTATGCAGAGGGGTCATTTATGTGGAAACTGCAGCAGTCTCAAATATAAAGTGCACAAATGCATAGATATGAATTTGGTTTCCTGTCATCATTGAGGCAAAATTTGCTCTTAGAGAACGGACTCCATGATTTATGATGTTTTATTGATTAGGAAACAAAACCAAATGGGGAAAATGAAACAATTTTGAAACACGCCCAGCAGTTTGAAGCTGAGGCATGTACTTCCTGTCTTTGGCTGTTGTTTTGTGCAGGCAATTTAAAGCATGAGCGCTGCCGAGTGCAAGAGAGACTTTCAGTCAGCGTAAGCTTTATAGACAGTACTTTTCATCTGTGATCCAAGCTAATGTTATTAAGCCAGAGCTCTCATTACACAGAAAGCATTCATCTAATAACCCCCTATGGCCTTTACCAAATGTTCTCTTAAAAATGCCAAAAAATGACAGCGAGATCCCGATATACTGGGGTACTCTATTTGACGCTCGTGTGCTTTTTTTCCGCCGAGGGATAACGGATCAGAATATTGCCCCTGATCCCTCAATACAGACAACTGAGAGAGATTGGAGGACATTAACCAGCAGACAAACACAATATCAAATTACATGATTGCAATGTGGCATTTCAGTGCTTGTTTCTATGACAACACTGTGTTGGATTTCAGCGATGATTTGATACCTCTGTTTACTTCACCCATTGCTTAATTTCTGATTTTGCATTTTATTTGGGCTG
This sequence comes from Hypophthalmichthys molitrix, assembly GCA_037950675.1. Classification (NCBI taxonomy): domain Eukaryota; kingdom Metazoa; phylum Chordata; class Actinopteri; order Cypriniformes; family Xenocyprididae; genus Hypophthalmichthys; species Hypophthalmichthys molitrix. Next base: position 30,352,278 of record CM075500.1, on the reverse strand, counting down.
TCATATGCTTTAGACCTACAAAAACAATTGGATATACACAGTTTCTACAAAAATATTAGAAATAAGAAATGTTTCTTAAGGACCAAATCAGTATATTAAAATGATTTCTGAAGGATCATGTGACACTGAAGACTTTGACTAATGATGCTGAAAATTCAGCTTTGCGTCACAGGAATGAATTTAATTTCAATGTATATCAAAATAGACAACAGTTCTTTTAAATTGTAATAATGTATTTCACAATATTACTGTATTTTTGATCAAATAAATGCTGGCTTGGTGAGCATAAGAGACTTATTTTATTTTCAAAAACATTTAAAAATTGTAATTATTCAAAACTTTTGACTGGTTTTGTAAATATATTCTATCATCATTTACTCTGATGTTTTTCTTCCTTGGAAAACAAAACGGATTTTTGGACAATATCCTGACTTTTCCATATAATCAAACTGAATGAGGACTGGAGCTATCAAGCTCCAAAATGATAAAGAAGAACCATATACTCTTAAAAGTTCTTCATTAGTATTGATGGTTCCATGAAGAACCTTTCACATCTATGGAACCTTTCAGTTGCACAAAAGGTTCTTTATAGTGAAAAAAGATTTCTTAGATTATTATAATGTTCTTCACACACTAAGAAAAACATGGTTCTTCAGTGAACTGATCACTGAAAGGTTCTTTGAAGAAACTAAAATGGTTCTTCTATGCTGGCATCATTGCGAAACCCCCTTTTGGAAGTTTTATTAACCTTTAAGAATACAAAATAAACATATAAAAGTAGTCCATATGACCTGTGTGCTATATTCCAAGTACTCTGAATCCATATGAAAGCGTTGATTTGATGAACAACTGAAATTTAGCTATCATTATTCACTGAAAATCTTGCCCTTCATTGTAACTTTCATTCAAATATGGCAGGTTTGCCCTTAAGTACTTTTGTGACACTTCAAAATCATATGGGTTTGGAGCAACATGAGGGTAAATAATGTAAAAAGTTAATTCACCCAAAAATGAAAATTTTGTCATTACTTACTCACCCTCAAGTTGTTCCAAACCTGAATGAGTTTCTTTCTTCTGTTGAACACAAAAGAAGATTTTTCAAATAATGTTTTAATCAAACAGTTGACAGCACCCATTGACTTCCATAATAGGAAAAAAAATACTATGGAAGTCAATGGGTGCCGTAAACTCTATCGTTATTGGTTACCACCATTCTTTAAAATATCTTCTTATCTTCAGAAGAAAGAAACTCGTACAGGTTTAAAACAACATGAGGGTGAGTAAATGATAACAGAAGTTTCATTTTTGTGTGAACTATCCCTTTAAGACAGCACTAGCCTCAGAGCTGACAACAGGACAAACTGTAAATAATATATAGAGTTTCTTTTTTTAGAGGTCAGCTCTATTTCTACCGTATGTTTTAAAAATACCGCTCACGAGACATCACCTACAGCCTACCTAGAGTAAACATGCCAGTTAGCTCACCTTTTAAAAATGAAAGTAGAGCCTACTGAATTGGCCTCATATTCAGCCGCAACCACAGAAGAGCACGGGAGACTGGGATTGTTTGCCAAAGGGATTTGGGTTTGACTTTTTGAACCCTGAATTTGCTTAGCATTGGCCTTGGCTTTACTTCAGTTTGTCTGTTGAATGTACAAACACCGTGATTTGATCTGGGTGCCAGCGCAGTTCACGCCTCCAGTCCACACAGTTCATTTAGATCACTCTGGTGGGTTCATGCCATGTGTGCGCTGCTTTTACCTCTGGCTCTGTAAACGTATACAAACAAAGCTCATGGGGCAGAGATTGCAAATGTATGATTTTATTTATTTATTTTTTAATCATAAAACTGGATACAGAAGGCAACAGTTTAAGTAAATGATGCATGTCGCTGAAAAGCGTCTAAAATGTTTGCACTGAACTTTACTACTTAGCCTAAATGATGGCTTATTTCAGGAGGTGAACCTATCCACCTTACTTTGCAAGACGGAAGTAAGTTGAATATGCAAGACTTCTTATTCATTAGCGTCTATAGGGAAATAACTAGAAGAAATACAAAGTGCAGTAAACTATTTGCACTACAAACCAGTTTGCTTATGATAATTAACTAAAATTGTATGATAGCAAATACCAGTTTGCAGTATCAAGCAGCATAACGGACTGTTTTTGTACAGCTAAATTTAAGAGAATGACACCGGAAGCCTTTGCACATTTAATTTACAAAAACACAAAAACAAAAAGATCTCTTTAATATCTCATTTGTTTCTCTTATAGACAGCAATGAGTTTACACTGAAGTATTCTGCTTCTCAGATTTCTGTACCGAAAAAATATATTCTTACATCAATGTTTCAGAAGAGATAAAAATGCATGCAAAATCTGAGATTGATATGAACTCAAACATTTATCTGATTCTTTCTAGCCTAAATTATCTGAGGTACAGTACATCTGAACAGTTGTCTTTTTTGTGTCCATTTTTATTTCTCCTAAGCAATTTTAGGAGAAACATCTGACACAAAAGTGAAATTTACATAAAAGATAGCAGAGAACTCAATTAAGTCTTCTGAGCTATGAAGAACAACCTCTGGCTCACATGAGTTCAACAGCGCTGCAAATGTGTTTATTTACGACGTGATTTTGCGGCGTTGAGTATTATAGCTAATCACAGGCATTTCTGTTGAAAATAATGACCAATCAAAGGTGTTTGTTAACTTACCAGTATTGAGAATCCACTCAATATCGCTCAAAACTCAGAATGAGTTTATGTTTAGCGCAAGTTTACTAAGTTTTACACGCACAAATCCTCTCATTATAACAAACAAAGCGGAAACGATGTAAATTAAAGATTCATTTTGAAGTTTAGTCAGATTCATTGATTAAAACGTGAGTTTACGTACTCAATGAGTTCATGAGACTTTGTGACCTTTTCTACAAATATATACTTGACACCTCAGTATAAAATGTGACAAAAATAGACGAATAGAAGAATCGATTTTTTAAATGTTATAATAGTGATTTGATAATCTCTAAAAATAAATTCTAAAGCAAAACATGTGAAAAAACTAGGGAGTGGAAATTGCAAATGAGCCAATAAGTGGTCCACTGCAGCCGTCTACTGGTTATAGTGGTAATTTCATGTATTTTTTTTTATTTTAAAATAAAAGTGTTTGTATTTCACCAAGTGTTAGTTTTCCTACATCGTTTTACAAATGTGGACAACCTTTGAAGCATGAACAATTTTTTTTTTTTTTTTATCACATTGGAAATAACATTTAATTTGGATATTAGGCCTATTCATACTTTTGAGCTTTGAAGTGCTGGAAAAAGTTGTCTGAAGTACTTGAAGTACTTCATTCTTATAATAGTGGTCTATAACTGTCTAATTTGCTGGGTTATGATCAAAGCTATTTGTGATTCATCTTTGAATTTATTTTTGGACGCATATGTGATTCATCTTTGGATGCACCACACACATACATACACACTTGTCGTCATGCCGAGGGAGTAAGATCAGATTTCATCATCAGATTTTGCCATACCTTGGTTTTGGAGAATTGATGCCACTTCTCTAAACAACAATAAAATAGAATAGGACTGGATTAACTGCTATTTTTACGTCCATAATCAGATATGACCATTGTAGGGATTTTCCATTCCATGATGAGAGAATATAATTACTTTATAGAGTATATCCTGAATGCATGCTCACTTATCTCTGTGGGAGTAATACATTAGATGAGAGATGCGCAAAGCCATTCTTCTTCTATGTGCGTTTTAAAATGATTTTGTTACAGATTATATCCTAACATATTGACTTTAGTTCTCAGCTTTTGTTTCATCGATTACTTTGGCCATTTATATGAGCGCTGAACTGAACGAGCATGTCATGCAAGCAAATGCTAGATGGTTTACCATACACAAGCTGTGGTACTATTAGATCTTTGAAAATGACCTGTTTTTCCCAGAACTCTGAGGACTTTGGTTGACCATTGCGGTCAGCATGGAGCATCTGCCCCAGTGTAGCTCTCTGGAACTGGATGGACTGGCTCAGCCTCAGATTTCTGAGGCTAATTGCACCGCTGAGGTTATCTGATCCCATTTCACAGTACCAAGGGACAGAAGGGGGACATTTTTTAGTCAAGACACATTCTCTGTCCTCCACATGGAAAAATGCAATGGAAGGACTGAGTGTCATATCAGTGCTAAATAACTGTATACTCTTCAATAAGCATCAATCAACAAACAAAAAACATTTTCTGCAACTCTAGATACAACAATAAGTAATTTAGCCACATTAATGAAGTTATGTTACTTATTTAAGCTATCCAGTCTTACAGATCACATTCCCCCCCCTCATATCCTCAATTTATTTTGGCTGGCAGCATAATGAAAAGTAGGTGACGATAATTGTTTATTTTTTAGAGCCTGTTTAAAAATAATGAGCAGAACATCATTAGCATCAATAATGATTCATTATGCTGAGACATGCTCAGCTCTTCTACTAACACCTGAGACTCGGAGTAGGAGCCTCTGGTTACAGACCCACAGAGAGAGCGTACGCACTTCCAAAACTGCACGACGGCATAAGAATGAACATAAGAACGGCTTTGCATGGCATGAAATGCCTCTCGCCATACACCTGATTTAATCTGCAGTGTTTTCACCAGGAAAATTTAAGCACAAGGATGTTTATTAAAATAAAAGGATGTTCACCCAAAAAAGAAAAAATCTGTATTTATTTACTTTACTCACATAAGTTGTTCTAAACTTGTATGACTTTCATTCTCCTGCAAAACATAAAAGAAAATATTTTGAGGAATGTTGGAGTCCAAACCATAAACGAAACGAAACAAAACAAAACAAAACAAAACAAAACAAAAAAACAGTTCCAAGCTTGAACAGAACAACAAACTTTTTCTGCACTGACCTTGTTTAACTGACCTTGACCTCATTTAATTCAGTGAAGCGGTGAGTGCATAAATTGGCCAAAATATATTAAGTTTAATTAACAAACATGCATGGAGCAAGAGGTGTATACAATGATGAAAATCTGCATGCACAGACTATATGTGGGCTGACCAAAACCCAAAAATTATACAGTAATATGAGTTTTATAGATTCTTTAAAATGCTATTTAGTAAGCAGATTGTCCCGTGTACGCCAATCAGCTGGCTTGTGTACTGAACACAGTCAAAGTTCAAGTGTGTGACCCCTCTGTATTGCAATAGGGATATACAGTGTCACAATCTAATTGCACACAGGGAACAAACAGACGCTGCCTCCTTTGTTTGCATCCTGGGGGCTTGAAAACGGCAATATAAAAATGTAAATATTGGGTTTTGGTGTGTGGGTCTGGGCACACAGGCTTCCACAGGCACAGGTGGAAAATATGCTCTCGGACGCCATGCTGGGAACCACATGGCCCCACACAACATGGGGGCAAAGAGTGGCTTGCTGACCTGGCACGGGCTTTCCACAGTTGGACCTCTTTCAAACCACGGTATTAGTTTCATCTGCGAGAGCGCTGCACGCATCAACAACGAGTATAGGGAGAAGATGAGACAAAGAGACCCTCTGCCAGACTGAACCCTGTGAATGCAGGTGAAGATTTAAAAGACATTAATGGATATTTGCTATATGGAGAAATAACTTGATTTTCACATTTTCTGACGGAAGAAGTGGTGCTTACACCTACTACCTTGATACTAGGGTGTTGTAGAGGGTTACCAGGTTGTTGCTATGAGGTTGTGTTTACTTGCTGGAGAGACTCTACAATACAAAATCATGTTCTTAAAGTGTGTTTTTGTCATATTTTCTAGTTAAAATATCTAAAAATCATGAAACATGAACATTTACTTGAGAAGCAACACTGCATTAGATAAGACTTTTCTTTAGTTATATGTTTAATACAAGTGCATTTTTCTCTTACCGCACTGGCAGATTTTTAAAATTTATTTTACCAAGTATAAACAGCTTGTTTTTAACCAAGTTAAAAACAATTGGAAAAAAATCTCCCAGTGCTATAAGAAAAGCTCTTATATAATGTACAAATGCACTTATATTCAATATACAGTCTATATTCTAATATTTTATGCAGTGTTGCTTCTTAAGTACAGTTTTAGATATTTTTACTCCAAAAAATCTAGTTGTCATTTTTACAGTGTGTCATATTCTTTTTGGCTTGGGTCCCTCTTTCAGTGTGAGTCTATGAGATTTTTTTTTTTGGCCATTTTATTGTCTACCAGGCAACAATTTTGTTAGTATAAGCACTTAGAAAAGTAACAAAACACTAGCTGCAGGTCTCATTTATGTCTGAATCACAAACAGCACAAAGTTTACGGTTAGGGTTTTGTTCAAATCACTAATCTTAAGTATATGAGCAATGCTAAAAGTGATGCTTCCAGCACCACTAATAAAATCAATGCATATACATAAGACAACATGCATATTGAAATTTCACTGTAACAAAGTCTAGCAGCTCAAATCACTCCCGGTGTAGAATTGATTCTTTTTGTCCATACATTAGTTGCATGATGACATGACGTCGGGCCCCCTGCGTCTCGCCTTTGCCGGAGCGCTGCTGAGAGGAAGCTTGTATCCATCTGGAAGCAATAAAGTTTTCTAGAAGAGTGCACAGTTTTATTTAATCTCCCTGTGTCTTACTGTGCCTCAAATGAAGGGCTGTTCCCATCTTGTCATCTGAAATCAGCCTCATGTGCGCCAGAATATGACACTTGCCATGCTGGGGGCCACAGACTCCTCGTTCCCTGCTTTGTTTTCTGCTCTCTGGATATCCGCCTTGTGAGGTTCAACAGAATTGGTATTTTCAAACTAATTAACTAATTTCCTAGCATGCAAAGCTTTTATGACAAGCAGCAATTCCCAACATAAAGAGCTAATTTAGAAAAATGTTTACATTTTTTTTGTTATACATGTGAAAAATGAAAACAAAAGGGAGAATAACCTGTATAAATGTAAAGCTTAATAAATAACTTGATGCACAGTGCACTCACCCATGCAATTTAGGCATTTAAGTTAATTTTTGCCTATTACTATCATACTTTGGCTTAGTGATTTGAACAAACCCCTATTGTAAGGTATTGAACTTTGACACACAACTCATCCTGCATCATTTGTGCTATGGAAATGAATAATACCTTAAATCATGCAGCTTGTTGAGGACAACATTGATCATTTGGGCCAGTAACACCATGCAATGCAATGCCCTAGCAACCACCCAGAAAACCACAGCAACTGCACAGCAAGCTTACTTAGCTTAGACAAGCACCATTTGCATTTCTATACAGAAAATGTAAAAGTCTATCTAAAATCTAGTCAGCATATTATATACAAAATTAAAATCATAATTGATAATAAAAATGCATATATATTTGTGCTGTCAACCGATTAAAAAAATGACTAATTAATTGCACATTTTTTTCTGTAATTAATCCCGATTAATCACACCTAACATTAAAGTTTTTAATATATTTTTATATTGTAATAATTTCACATTTAATCTCTAAATTAACAACAGTATATTTTAAATATTCGATCTAACAGGTAGGAAATATCCAGAAATTTATCAAACACTTCACAGTCTTCACTGCATAATTTATAAATTAAATATATATTATTTTTTTTTATTAAAGCTACAAAAGTTATTCAGTTAAGAGCAATGAGTGATTTTCTTTTTTTTTTGTTTTGTTCTTTGATTAACATTAATGACAGACTTTAGCGGGTTTATTAAGTTTATTAAAGGGTTAGTTCACCCAAAAAAGAAAATTCTGTCATTAATTACTCACCCTCATGTTGTTCCACACCTGTAAGACTTTCGTTCATCTTCAGAACACAAATTAAGATATTTTTGATGAAATCCGAGAGGTATATGACCATAGACAGCAATTTAACCACCACTTTCAAGGTCCAGAAAGGTAGTAAACATGACTGCAGTGGTTCAACCTTAATGTTATGAAGCGACGAGAATACTTTTTGTGTGCAAAAACAAAACAAAAATAATGACTTTATTCAACAATTTTTCCTCTTCCCTGTTTCCGACTCATTATTGGCCGGCTCCTGCGTCAGCATCACACACGTGTGTCATGGTGCTCACGTGAACACAGCCTCGGCCAATACTGATCCCGTGATTTAACGATGTCTTTAGAACCTTTCTGGACCTTGAAAGTGGTGGTTTAATTGCTGTCTATGGACGAGTCACATACCTCTTGTATTCAATCAAAAGTATCTTCATTTGTGTTCTGAAGATGAACGAAGGTCTTACAGGTGTGGAACGACATGAGGGTGAGTACTTAATGACAGAATTTTCATTTTTGGGTGAACTAACTCTTTTTTAGAAAAAAAGAAAACAAGTGTAACAACTCGTTCTACTCTACTAAATTTAATTTCATCAAGCCTGATTTCATGTAATCCGGAAAACATGAATCAGCAGCCAGTGATGATAGCATGTGTGTGTGTGTGTGTGTGTGTGTGTGTTTGTGACAGTGCTGGCTGTGAGTGGTGTCTACATACAGAGATGCATGTAATTGTCAATGAGAGAGATGAGCTCTCTGGAGACGACAGATCCATAGTCAGTCTTCAGGAGGGCTCCGTGTTATATGACCTCGCGTGTTAGCAGACGTGTCATATTGATTTGGCCCTTTGCAGCCCCTTTAGACCAATGACCCTGAACATATGGCCCTTCTTATTTGTGAACTTGTGTGCCCTGCAGCAGAGGTACCAGTGGCAAAAACCTTCTTCATCCCCCCATCCTCTGTATGGATTACTCTCAAATCCCTTTTAGATCACACAAAAGGGGTGTGACAGCTTTTACAAGAAATCTACATATTCTGTCTATGCCTTTTAAAGGTGTTTTGCCATTTTAACTGCTGCAGTATGCAATCTTTCAGGTTGTATACTGCATGAACTTGAAATGTGAGTGTATGTCACAGGTAATCACTAATCAAATTTACATGGACAACACATTTTTCAATGAGAGATAGTTCACCCAAAAGTAACAATTCCGTCATCATTTACTCACCCTCATGTTGTTCAAAACTGGTATTCCGTTACTTTTTTCCCTGGAACATAAGAGGAGAACTTTTCAAGAATATTTATGCAGCTATTGTCTATACATTTTCATAGTGACTCATGGGAAAAAATAAAATTTATATATATGACCCTGAACTACAAAACCAGTCATAAGGGTCACTTTTTTGAAAATGAGATTTATAAATCATCTGAAAGCTGAATAAATAATATTCCATTGATGTATGGTTTGTTAGGTTAGGACAATATTTGGCTGAGATACAACTGTTAAAAAAAATCAAAATATTGAGAAAATCGCCTTTAAAGTTGTCCAAATGAAGTCCTTAGCAACGCACATCCACTCACAAAAATAAATTTTTTATATTTTTACGGTAGGAAATTTACTAAGTATCTTCATGGAACATGATCTTTACTTAATATCTTAACTATTTTTGGCATAAAAGAAAAATCGATAATTTTGTATTGTTGGCTATTGCTACAAATATACCCATGCGACTTATGACTGGTTTTGTGGTCCAGGGTCACACACACACACACACACATATATATATATATTTATATATTTACAATTCAATTCTTTTGAACTTTCTATTCATCAAAGAATCCTGAAAAAAAAAATATTGTACACAAATATTTTGTACAATTGTACACAATAAATGTTTCTTGAGCAGCAGATCATCATATTAGTATGATTTCTGAAGGATCATGTGACACTGAAGACTGGAGTAATGATGCTGAAAATTCAGCTTTGATCACAGGAATAAATTACTTTATAAAATATATTCAAACAGAAAACAGTTATTTTAAATTGTAATAATATTTCACAATATTACTGTTTTTTCTGTATTTTTAATTAAATAAATGCAGCCTTGGTGAGCAGACGAAACGTCTTTTAAAAACATTAAAAATCCAAACTTTTGACTGGTAGTGTATATATATATATATATGAAATCAGATATAACACAAGCTTGATGTCATTGTGTTTGCTTACAAAACAAAACACAGCCAATGACATCCAAAACCAGACAAGAGTGCTAAATATGTGCAAAAATACATTGCATATGCATGTCTGATTTCTGTCTTATCACTGTTTTATTCAAATTGTAGACTTTATACAACTGTATGTCTCACATTTCAACCATTATTACTTGCATATTCCAGTACAACGGATATTCGGAATAAGGAGTTTACGTGACTCAACATTCCTATAAATACAGGCATATGCAAGCTGTCTAATTCAGCGATCTTGTAACTAGTGTATAGTCTTATTTGGATTATGGCAATCAAATAACCACCTTCACATGATGCATATATAATTGGAATATGACCAAAATTAAGTTAATTAATAATGGAATAAAACAGTCAGTGGTTTTTATTGCTTAACCTTATGGCACTTCCTGTTCTCATCGCAAAAAGAAACTAGAACAATCAGTCATGAGCAAATGACCTTGGTAGTTTTTTTTTTCTAGCATAATTTTAACTTTCATCAGCGTTCTAATACTTGCGTAAGCTTTCTAATTGCATCAGCAAAGCCACGTCAAGAGATTAATTTTGCTGCCAATTTTAATGCAGTTGTTAAAGTTGCATCATTATTTCCTTAAAAATAGATTAGCAAGTGTGGAGCTGTAAAGTGGCTAAAATACAATGGAGATATGAAAAAAAAAAAAGTTTGTGTAAGCAAGAATTTAGGGGCTCCCAAAAATAGAGAGAGCACAGTATTAGCAAAAAGTAAAGTTCCAATTGTGTGGCCTGTTTCTGAGCAGATCAGCAGGAAACGCTAGTCAGACTCATGCTTTACCAGGTGTAGTATCTCAATCTACATCTCATTGCTTCTACTTAGCGGGCAGCTCATTTAAACTCAATTTTCCTGCTCTTAATTGGGGGGACTAATTAGTCCTATTGCCAAAGCCTTAGAACATCAGAGCCCAGACCAACCTAACTAGCGCCATGCACATGCTGACAACCGCGGCCTGAAAAGGGCAGTTGTACAGCAGCTCTTTATTAAAAAGGGTGGACATGTGCAAAAACTGCAACACAATTAGCATCAAGCAGATAAGTCCCGCTTTAATCCTGTTTACGGTCGGCATCAGGCAGATGTGCCAAGATTGATTCGGACAGGGCTCCGGCTTACTGTAATGTAGCAGGGGAGAAGCCCCCCTTTTCGGCCTGGTCCCATTCTCCCCCTACCCTTCAGGACCCTCCCTCTCTCACTCGGAGGCAGCTTCCTGTACATGACCGTTAACACGGGCCACTTTGTCATTTGCCCTGGCTCAAGGAAAGCTCTGCCGGGAGAGATTATCTCCTTTTCCCACTAATTCAATTGACTCAGGGTTTTGTAGAGTGACCACAATGAAACGAAGCTCCGGAGTTAAATAAATAGAGTGGTGGAGGTATAGAGAGGTTTGAGCAGAAGCCTGAGTAGGAACAGATGGTGGCGGGTTTCTTGTGCAGTAATGTGAGAGGGTAGTTAATGTTCTGAAACGCGGAGGTGCAGCTCGGGGTGCTCCTAATGAAGAAAAGCTTTCACATAAGGAGAGAGAGACTGTCATTTAGAGAGGCAGCTACAGAACTCGGTCCATCTTAAGGCTAGGCGACAGATTTCAGTGTGGTTTAATTGGAGTTTGCCTGTGGGTAATCATTTACAGCAGGGGGTCAGGAGAGAACAGGAAGATTGCAGCCCATCGTAACACTGGGGTATCAAGTGCAGTGCTGTTAAAAGTCTGAATTCCCACCCATTAAAACTTCATTTTGTTGTTTGTTGTAGTTCTCGTAGAAGACAGGGGAATTAAAGGGATAGTTCACCCAAAAAAATGAAAATTCTCATTCTACGTTGTTCCAAACGTGTATGCAGTTTTTTCTTCTGTGAAACACAAAAGAAGAACTTTTACACATATTTTTTTGTCCATAGAATGAAAGTCTTCAGAAGGGTCATGTGACACTGAAGACTGGAGTAATGATGCTGAAAATTCAGCTTTGCATCACAGGAATAAATTATATTTGAAAATATATTAAAATAGAAAACAGTTATTTTAAATTGTAATAATATTCTACAATATTACTGTATTTTTGATCAAATAAATGAGAGACTTTTTTTTTTAAATCCTATCGACTACCAAAATTTTAATGGCATTGAAATTCATACAGTTGTGTACGGATCCCCTAAAGGGACATGGTGGTGGAAAAAACTATGAGATGGGAGGAAAAATAATAAGTCAATGTTTTGAAAAATGTTTTGCGTTCCCCCAGAAACTTTACATTCACTCGCAAAATGTTTTCGTTCTCCCAAGAAGCTCTGCATATGCTTATAAAGCGCAAAATTTCTTGGAGGAATGCGAAAGTTTTTGTGAGGGAATGCTAAACTTTTGCGAGAGAACGCAAACGCATTGAAATATTTTTTTCCCCTACGATCTCATATTTTTTTCATCACCATGTCTCTTTAGGCGCTCCGTTGGTTTGGAACTACTGAAGGGTGCAAATGATGACAGAATGTTCATATTTTAGGTGAACTATCTCTTTAAAATCTTTTAATTTTCAAGAGCAGTTTCTCTGTAATCAAAAGAAAAAAACGCAAGTCAACATACTAAAAAACGAGCATTTCGTACTAGTTATGAATGCAAACCTATACAGCATTTGAATAAGTGCAGAAAAACCTCAATTCACATTGGCATTTACATTTTACAGTCTTTCAATTAAACATTTTATTACTGCTGTGTCTAAAAAAAGGTCAAATAGGGTGAAATGATAAAAATTAAATTATGTTTTGGCATTAAAAAAAACACATTACGAGTGGTCGGGAGGAGAAAAAATGTATAACATGACTTTAATGTCTCTTGTGTGTTTGCTTTAGCTGACCGTAATGTGAGGAAGCAGGAGGAGTATGTGGAGCTGAAGGATGTGTTTGCTGTGAAGGTTAAGCGGCGACGCTCCGTGGGGCAGCAGACAGGCGGGACTCTGCTGGGCATTACACTCTTCCAGTGCAAGAAGAAAGGGCTCAAACTCAAGGACCATGCCATCCACCTCAACAACCTGAGCGTGGACCACTGTGAGACTTGGTTCAAAACCCTCAAAGAGATCCTCAGCGGTACGTTCACACATTAGAACAGTTATAAAAAATAAGGGCACAAATCAAGCATTAGGCATTTATAATTATTTTATCTTGGAGCTTCAGTGAATTTTATGACATACATTTATGATGTGCAAACATTAACCCGGTCAACATTTGCTTCACTTTATATTTTATTGTGTTTGCTGACATTTATTGAATAAAGACTGGTCAAGTCTGAAATGAATTGGACACAATTACTCTGTTCCTGAACCTAGTTAGTGTAGCATTTTAAGTGCGCTCTTGATGCAAGGTTACTTCAAGAGGTAGGCAGCATAATTATTCCATCTTCTAAGATACTTTACTTTTGCTAAATTCTGTGGCAGCATGCATCCTTTTCAGAGAGGGAAATCTCATAATGCATTGCAAAAAGCTTGGTGAGAAAATATATCCAAAATGATAGACAAAGTAAATTGTAAAAAACTTGTGAATTAGAAACCTTGAATCGGATGTGTTGAAGAGCTTGCAGCTTTTTCTGGTTAGAACAGTGATGTCTCAAACTGACTAATACAGTAGACTGGAAAATCTACCTGTTCAGTAGACTTAGAAGTTTACCAATATAATAACCTAGAATGTTTACTAATATAACAAACCTGAAAATTTACTATAACAGACAATTCACCTCTAAATAACAATTAAATACAAATAAATCATTAGTAAAACTGGACCTTTTTTTGCAGAAATACTCAACAGAACCATTTACCCAACATTTTGTGTGCTGTGTACACTACCGCTCAAAAGTTTGGGCTCAGTTAGATTTTATTTTTAAAGAAATTAATACTTTTTTCATAAAGGATGCATTTAATTGGTCAAACGCTGCAGTAAAGACTACATTGTTACAAAAAACGATTTCAAATAAATGCTGTTTCGTTTCTTTCTATTCATCAAAGAATCCTGAAAAAAGAGATTTTCACAGAATATTAATATATGAATTACTGTTTTCAACATTGAAAATAATAAGAAATGTTTATTAGCACCAACTCTACATATTAGAATGATTTCTGAAGGATCATGTGACACAAGACTGGAATAATGATGCTGAAAATTCAGCTTTGATCACAGGAATAAATTACATTTCAAAACATGTTCAAATAGAAAACAGTTATTTTAAAATGTAATAACATTTCACAATATTACTGCTTTTACTGTATTTTGGATCACATAAATGCAGCCTTGGTGAGCATAATCTTACTGTATTTCGTAGTGTATTTTTATGCTTATTAGAGTGCTGTTTATTAGCAAACACAAAATTCTATTAATTGCTAGTCAAGTTGTATTGAGTTATTTGTATATCTCACTGGGCTGCCTAGGTCGTTCTTATTAATTCAGAATGCTTCCTAAGTAGACAGCAAGGCAGCTCACTAGGTTTTGGAACAGACCCTTTGTGTCATAATTAAATGATTTCTCAAAAAAAGCATCAGATCTATAAATATGATGTTTTAGGTGTGTCAACAACATCCTGGCCACACAAAAAAAAAAGTCATGAATAAACACCACGGTCTGGATTATAAGGTACGCTTGTTGAGAGAGCCGAGGGGCACCATCTCCTTTGTGTGATGACCATATCATTATGTGGTGTGCCTGATGGTAGGGGGGTCGGAGGGGGTCTTGAAAGAGGTGGTGTTGGCCGCAAGGACCTGCTGGATCAGACTGGAGGAACAGGTTGGTCCTACGGCCTCCCTGGAGTTTGTAATTATCTGTGCTCCTCTCGCTAGCATTCACTGCCAAGACAGGCCAGCGGCCTGCCTAGCGCTTCGCTGTGCTGCACGGGAGACAGGTGTCCTTCCAAATGCGTCAGAACTCTTCATTCTCCGGTTTTCGAAAACCTGGGGGAGGGATGCAAGGAGGAGATTTAATAGCGGGGGACTCAGTAAAAGCCCTGTCTAAGACTCTCCCGAGGACCAACAAAATGATTTCTTCTTTCATAAGCAATACTATAAACTTCCTTTGTCAGCTAAATGAGCATTAAGCATTCAGGCGCTGCCTTTGTGTAAATGTGTATGTGTAATCTCTGTTAATCCCGGTCTGCAGAGAATGCAGCACTGCACATTATCACTGATATTATCTAGCCTCACAATTAGGCTGAAAGTTCAATTTCAGAAATCCTTCTTTGCCTGCTGTGCGCCCCACAACACGGTACAAGTAGTACACTGTATTTAAAACTGGATTGGATATGGGATATAAGTTTAGGACTAGATAATGGTGTGGGGAAAATCTCTGGCGAGTAGTGTTTTTGTCCGATGAGGGCCTAGTCATAATGCTGTATTAACGCCAGCTAATCCCTGGAATTTCAGTTACAGCACTGAATAAGAGGTGATGTAACAGCAGTGCTCAGGAGGTGCATTACTCACTGGGAATTAGGGAGGGGATTGTCCAGGCCTCACAACTTTATACTATCAAGCCCTTCCCCCACCTCAGTGAATCCTTTGGC
Organism: Hypophthalmichthys molitrix; assembly: GCA_037950675.1. Lineage (NCBI taxonomy): Eukaryota > Metazoa > Chordata > Actinopteri > Cypriniformes > Xenocyprididae > Hypophthalmichthys > Hypophthalmichthys molitrix. The sequence continues at coordinate 30,336,701 of CM075500.1, read as the reverse complement.
CCTATAACTTCTTCACACGAAAGAGTTTCTAAGCTGTAGCCCTTTAAAGATTAAAATGCTGGCTTTTTGCGGGTAATTGTGAGTGAGGACTGCATGTACTTTGGGTAGAACATGAATTAATTAACATAATTAAAGAATATGCCTTGAGGGAGCCCAGAGGAGAGAGGACATGCTTATTTAGTGCTGTGAGGAGAAAAATTAATACACAAAGATGAGATTCATTGTGGTGTCTTACAATGGAAGTACATCGAGACGTTCCAAAACCATTAAAATACACAGTTTCGAAGGTATAGCCAGAAGATTTAAACATTATAGTCCAGTTTCACAGACAATGCTTAAGCCTAGTCCTAGACTAAAATGAAAGTTTGAACTGTCTTAAGTGAAATAACTTGCACCGATATATCTTTAAATATGTCAGTGCCATTGTTTTGTCTCAAAATGCACACCAGTAATGTTTTTTTTCTAAGGCGTGTTTAAAAAAAAGCTACTTAAATGTCTTAATTTGACTAAGGCCTAATCCTGGCTTAATCTAAGACCTGTCTGTGAAACCAGGCCTGTGTGTTTTGGCATGAATGAAATTAGAATCACTTATGGACCTTGTCCGTGTAAATTTTCATCATGTCTTCCATCTTAATGACCTTGTAAAGCAGGTAAACGGTCCTCTCATAAGGAATTTTTTCAGCAATGCAGATGTTTATACACCTAAAAAGTAGCCAGACTTTCCACACTGCAAAAAATGACTTCTTAATGGGATTAAATTTCAGTAAAAATATCCAAAACTTCTTAAAAATATCTAAAAGTATCACTGCATAAGATATTAAGACTTACCGCACTGGATTTTTTTTTTTTTTTTCCACTTGCATTTATATCTTAAAATCAGCTTGAAAACACTTTTTTACATGCTCTGAAAATGACTCTTAATATTTTAAGCAATGCTGCATTGGAAGTAAATTTAAGCATTTTTACATATGTCAACTAAGATTAGATCGGGATTAGTTTTTGTTTACACATCAGATCACATAATAAACAGGTTTTTACTGAATAATTCATTTACACCTGATGTAATTTCAGCCATACTACACTGTAAAAAACAAATTGTTGGTTTAACTTAAAAAAAGTAAGTTACCTGGTTGCCTTAAAATTTTGAGTTCATTGAAATTAAAATTTTGAGTTAATACAATGAAGGCGACTGGTTTAATCAACAGAAACTTAAAATATTATGTTATCTGAACCACATTAATTATTGATAAAATAAAAATAGGTTTTATTTGACAAAAGAATAAAATATTGTGATAACAAATCATGAATATATATATATATATATATATATAAAATTTTTTTTTTTTTTTTTTTTTTTTTTTTTTACAGTGTAGCATACCAACAAAAAATGACAAAAGTATTATTAAAAAATAAAATAAAATAAATTCAAACTTGCATTAGCACAATGCAAGGAAGGTCAAATGACAGTAACATTGCTAATAAAAAATATATTTGGTGATGTAGTTTAAAAGTATAAAAAACAACAACCACAAAAAAACAGACTGCTGTTGGTCAGATAAACAGATCACAATAGCACACTACTCTTACTATTTCTGCCATTTAAAGATATGACAGAAAGAGTATGCTAGTATACAATTCTGAATAGCATATTAGAATAGTATACCTTTCCAAAAAGCACATTAATAATTAGCATAGGCAAAAATAGTATAATGCTAGTATACTCGTCTGATTTCAACCACAGTAAGTCAACGTACAAATATCTGAAAAAGAAAGAAAACAAATCAAATGGTTCTTAAAAAAAATGTAAACTCCAGAGCTATGACGAAATCACTCAAAATTATTAGCTGGATTTTTCAAAAATTATGAGATCACCATGAATTTAATTTCTTATGTCATAAATATATCTTCAAATTAAGGAAAGTAAAACACTACTACTAAATTTTTTTTTTACTAAAATGTTTTTAGTAAAATCTGATTATTTAAATAAGCAATATTTGCTCTTTTTTTTACAGTGTAAATCAAAGATTTCAACAATTTTGGGTCATGATGAATTAGATTGTCCTTATTTCAGTACATCCTCCTATAGATGTTATAAAGGATCATTGATTAGGGATCTTCATGACCTTCTCCAGGTTATGACAGCAGCATGATTGTCATGTGCTACATGAGCTTCCACGTCACTATTTATGATCACCTGCTAAATATAAACCTTCACAATCTCTTACAGTTGTTAATAAAGCATGGCAGTTTGTCCACCCCACCCCCTGCATCGCGTGCACATGCTCTCACAGGCACACAGACGCATATTTTCCATAGGTGGATTATCTCTGTTATTTTATTGGCTGTGCTACCGAATCATTGGCTCGGGGGATGAGAGCGGGCACGCTGGATTACAGGGGTGCTCACCTGTTACAGCAGCCCAGCGGATCCCGGCCTGGTGTTTCCCAGGGAGGCGGCACAATGGAGGGTGTGTCCCAGCTGACACTCAGCACAAAAGGTGAACGGTCCGAAAAAGAAAACCTAGACCCTCAATCCCCGTTGTGATTTTATTCAAGGTGAGCTCTGAATGCCATACGCAGCATCGGCGTGTTTTTCTGACAAGCCATGTGATGTGCGCTGACACATGAGGTGCGGCTGCCCAGCTGACAGATTAAACCCTGTGGTCAGAGAGCGAGCGGTCGGGCCAGGCCACAGACCAAACGTGCGGGGAGACGACCGGCAACAATAGTAGCACCTGTACTACAGTCTACTTGGATCCAATGTAGTCGTTGAGTTGAACTGGAATAGACTCCTTGTGTCCTTAAACCCTCTTTTGAAAGATTAGTCTAGGCAGGTCAATCAGAGCCCGGGAAGCCCTCGGCGCTCCACTCCGGACACATAATGTGCTCTTGGTGCTCTTGTCAAAGCATGTGGTCACACTCCGGCGTCAAGCTGGACTTTATTGTTGTAGACCTAAAGGGAGGAGAAAAGACAAACAGAGAGAGGAGAGAACTCAAGGGTCATGCACCGGGTCCATCTCATTCCTCCAAAGGCTTTTGTGACCCATCTGAATTCATATGTGCATTTGGCATAAAGCACAACAGTTGCTATTGTGCGCAGTGCATGAAATTGCTTTGAGTTGTTTAACAAGATAATAGGGGAAGCGAAATCTCCCTCGGAACGCAATTGTAAAAATGCGCTCGACATTTGAAGGAAGCTGGGCCTTTGGCTGAGCTTGCGCGGCATTTACATGAGCTGATGTACAATAGCTCGATAGCAGAGTGGATAATGTTACACATTAACAGCTTTTCCATTAAGTCAACCTGCGTATCCATGGTGACTCTTTCCCCTTGGCTCCTTGGAAACGGATCAGTCTGTGTATCTTATTGACTGGAGCGCTCTTACTTCAACTGGGATGTTTTTTGGCCAGCCCAAACTGTGTATATGCCTGTTAGAGTCAGGTACTTTGATCCTGTTTCACATAAAAGACAAAAAAAAAAAAAAAATCATTAAAAGAGTTTAAGTTGTAGTTCAAGTCTACAGTGACCAAGTTAAAGAAGTTTACCTAAAAATGACAAACCTGTCATCATTTAATCACCCTCATTTCATTCCAAACTCGTATGATTTTCTTCCTTCTGTGGAAGAGTGTTTTCAAGTGTTTTCCATTTCTAATTAGCAAAAACTGATAAATCAAAATTTAATATTAAAACTTAAGTTTATAATATCTAGGCCACAAGCATCTCCAAACAGAAATGTACAAGCTTCCAGTTACAAGCCAGTTTCCAGCTCAAAACTACTGCTATATGCGGCCTAATCTAGCTGCTCAAAGAGACTGCAATTCCATTTGCTACCACTAGTGGCATAAAAAAAATGACACTTCACTTCAAATAATTAAGTTTAATGTAGCACATCTTAAAAGTTGTAGATCTGTATCTGATCAACATCTTAAAAGTTGATCATGGTCATGCATGAAAAAAAGCAAGATTTAAATTGACAACGTCATAAAAAAATCCTGTCCTTAATTAATACTTTTGTCTGATTTTACGCTTAAAGGGGACATATCATGAAAATCGGACTTTTTCCGTGTTTAAGTGCTATAATCGGGTCCCCGGTGCATCTACTAACCCAGAAAACATGAAAAAGGACAACCCAGTAACTTTGTTTTGGAAAGCCTTTCTCTGCAAGCATGTACAAAAAAGAGCTGCTCAGATTTCGCTCCCATAGTGACATAGGAAGGGGATCTTATTATAATATTACCGCCCCTTAATCTGCACGTTTCCACCCATGGCACCGTCATTTTGTTTTCACAATGCGAAAACGGTGAACCAGATCTAAGGCCAAGGCAAAAGTTTGAGCAAAACATGCTAACTGTTCTGTCGTTGACTGCACAGACGAGCACAAAACACTATTAAGAGTCTACAAGTTGACCCTGGCAAGCTCGATTGCTAAAAAAGGAGTGTTTCTGTCTGAGCGATATTTTGGAAAAAATATTAGACCATTCACAGCATTTGATAGCGATCATAAACGTTAGCCTGGTGTGTATGACTCTGTTTGGCAAACATGTATGCAATGTATAGTGGGCGTCCATACGGGTTTTGCACAAAAGATTAACATGACAGCACATGCTAGTCGATGAGTTGAATCAACTCCACAGCAACTACATAAATTTATCCACTAACCATTCAGAAACATCCAGTTCCATTCTAAAAGTTGTAACTTCTTCCTGAGTCTCTCCATCCGACTCCGGTTTGAACAATGTAAGGCTGAACACCGTTACTGACAATCGTAATTTTAACTGCGTGAGATTCTCCAGCTTTGTTGTTGTTGAGCAACCGAAGCACAAGCTGTTAAAGCTCCGCCCTCTTCTGGATTGGGGGCCGGGAGCAGCAGCTCATTTGCATTTAAAGGGACACACACAAAAACGGTGCTCACACCCAAATAGGGGCAAATTTGACAAGCTATAATAAATGATCTGTGGGGTATTTTGAGCTGAAACTTCACAGACACATTCATGGGACACCAGAGACTTATATTACATTTTGTGATTTTTTTTAAAATCCCTGAAACAACATAAAAATGTATGTAGACAGTGTATAAGATATTAAAACTTGGTTTCATATATTGCATCTTGAATATAAGTACTATGTTTTATTGGCGATTTTTTTTCACTTGTTAAAGTCTAGTTTTACTTTTCAGAATTTTTTTTAAAAAGTATACCTTTAGGGGTACAAGAGCCTACTGGGACAGTACCTAAAGATGTATATAGTAAAATGTACCCTTAAAGTACTACTATAAAACTTTTTGGGGTAAATAATACACAAAGATGTCCCTTTAAGGGTGCTACTCCAGTGACAAGCTGTTGTAACCCTACAGCTATTGCTCATTTTTTTCTGAGAGTGTCAAAAGCAAATCAAATCTTGCGGTGCCTAAAGATTCCCACCCCTAAACACCACCGTGAGAGGTATCTGAGGCTCTGTCGGGATGTCTCAGGATGGACAGATGCTCCTGTGGACTCTGCTGTAGGTACAACTGCAGTATCACTTTCACCGAGTGCTGCTTGTGGATTTTTTCTGCGTATTCCCAACGGATCTTCCCCATTTCTCTGTCTGTCACACCCGCCCCCGGATAGACGTGTATGCAGACATAATGGAGGCACCTAACACATGGTGCTGTTTTTTCCCCTCTCTGGCTAATATTAGGAAAGGTGTTATTGTCCACACCGAGAAATACAATGGCTCTAATTGAACAATATGCATGTGCGTCCCACATTTTAACATGGAATAATTAATAGGATTCATTACACACTTAATTTTATTCTCTGAGCCTCTACGCGGTTTTTCTCATTATATGGCGTCTGTGTGAATTAATTGTTCCAATGAAAGCAAGTGTATTGATTTGAAGCCCAAACCTCCACCGCAGTTCCCCACCTCGTCTAGCGGTTGGAGCAGCTCCTGCCTGGTGATGCCCCTGCTGGAGGGGACAAATCTGGAGAGGGCTGGGTCTCCCCCACTGCTAATGCGCGCTAATGCCAGTCCCTGACACCATGCCAGATGCTCCGCTCTTGGCAGAGGATCTAAGGAAATGTCGAAGCACTCGTCCCCCGTATGGAGATCTCACGGCCGGTAGGAAAGTGGCACAGGACAGTGACGCTCTTTTTCTCTCACCCGTTCCATCTCCTGTATGGCCCCCAGATCGCTTACCTCCCCTCAGGCCTGCCGGATCTAGCTCCTCTCCGATCCTGACCTTTCCCACTGCAAGGCCCCAATCTAGGCTTATCCGTTGGAGGGCTCACTCCCCTCGCCAGCCAGCCAGCTAGGGATTTCAGGGCAAAAATAAGACATCTGTTCTTGAGGATTAGCAAATATTCTGTGCACCCCAGAAAGCCCGTTTGGGTATTGTGGGCTCAGCGAGTGGAACGGTCTATGGGTTACTTAAGTGCAGTTTGATGGCTGTGTTATGTACGTTGTGACTCTGTTGTCCTCTATTTTCCTTTTTAGGGGGCTTGGCCAAGTCAACACACTGTTATTGTACAAAACTACCTTTTTTTTTTTTTTTTTTCAAAATCCCTAACCCAAAACCAAATTTTCTCCAATGTAACTCCTCCTAGATCTTTCAGATCCCATTCTGACTCAGGTTGCCGTATCTTTTCTGATCAAACATTTTCTATCTATCTATCTATCTATCTATCTATCTATCTATCATCTATCTTTTTTCAAAACTTTCAAAATGATTTGTCAAGCTAATATTCTAAGTTTATCTTGATGAACTTTGCTTTTTTTAGTTAAATTCACAGTTATGAATATCTTTGAATTTCAATTTCAATGTCCTTACATTTAAAACTGAATTGCAATTCTGCATCCATAATTTAATTTCAAGAACTTAATTGCAATTTCAATTACAAAATAACGCTGCACCGTAACATGAAGCATTTATGCTTTGCAATCAAACCATGACTGGACTGCATGGTCAGTCCTCTCATTAGCGCAGTGGGTGAGTGTTTACGGTCAGTCCTGGGGCTTTGTTTGTCTCTGAAATCAATGTGTAACCTGACCCCGCTCTCAGGTAATTTACCCCTGATTATGGGAAAAGTGCTCCCCTGTGCCGAATCATCTTCTCCACAGGGAGACCCTCAGCCACACCATTCAGATGCTCCTTACCTTTCCCATCAGCACCCTCTGTGCCCTGAGATGGGGGCTGGACAGAGACAGATGTAGCCACTGTGTTGGGTGACATTAGCCGGTCTTGATAGCCCTCAGGAGTAAAACAGCCTTAAGCCTCTGAGTCAGAGGGTGGCTGCATCGCTGTAGTACGTGCTGCTGACCTCATGGAATGTCTGCAGGTGGCAGGGACATGTGTCTGAAATGTGGACGTCACTTCAAAGCTATTGAGAAGACAAACAGAACCAACTTGTTTACATGAAGGGAATAATACATGTTGGTGAATGTCATGAAAACATCCAGGTCATATATATATATATATATATATTTGTAAATATGTTCTAAAAAGGTTTTGTGAAATTCACCCATTTAAGCGAAAAATATGAATTGCAGCTTTACCTTAAAACAGACTACAAAAGTGATTAACGACATAGAACACAATATTTAGATGAGTCGTCTGGTATCCCCAAAAGGTTATAATTAACGTGTGAATGCAGGTTCTCTGAAGTCTGCTAATCACGGTGGCCTTTTGCGGGAACACAGGGCTGGCTCATGGAGGTGAAACCTGAGCGTGGCCCCTTCGTCTGGATTGTCTTTCAGTGAGCTCCTGGGAGCCACCGTGCATCGCTCACACAAACATGGGATTATGTGCCATAGTAACACGGTATCGTGCATGCATGCAGGCTACGTCCCCACTCTCCCCTCTGTGGTGTTTAGATTTATCGTGAACACCAGCTCCGATATGATCATTTAAACAACAGAAACATAGTTTCCCATTTCAGTGTAATGATTTAATGAGAGATGAGGGCTCTGTTCCAAAACCTAGTGAGCTGTTTCGCTGTCTACTGCCTACATAGACAGCTACCTTCTAAGACAGGATCCTAACTGGAAGAAAATGTCATGAGTAACTAATTTGGAACACTATTTTGGCATTAGTGTGTTGCTAAACTAACAGTGTTATACTCTTCAAAATAAAAATGCATATATGATAAACTCTAATAAGCACAGAATAACTTCTGTAAAAAAATAAAAATGAATTAATGAATACATTTTTCCATAATAATAATAATATATGAATAAAACAATTTGTTATAAACACTTGGTTTTCCAGCAGAACATTGCCCAAAGCATCTCACTGCCTCCACCGGCTTGCCTTCTTCCCATAGTGCATCCTAGTGCCATGTGTTCCCCAAGTAAGTGACGCACACATACCCAGCCATCCACGTGATGTAAAAGAAAAGTGATTCATCAGACCAGGCCACCTTCTTCCATTGCTCCGTGGTCCAGTTCTGATGCTCACATGCCCACTGTTGGTGCTTTCGGCGGTGGACAGGGGTCAGCTTGGGCAGCCTGACTGGTCTTGCTGCGATGCACTGTGTATCCTTTCTATCAGAACCAGCATTAACTTGAGCAATTTGAGCTACAGTAGCTCATCTGTTGGATCGGACCACAAGTGCCAGCCTTCGCTCCCCAAGTGCATCAATGAGCCTTGGCCGCCCATGACCCTGCCGCAGATTCACCACTGCTCCTTCCTTGGACCACTTTTGATAGATACTGACCACTACAGACTGGGAACACCCCACAAGAGCTGCAGTTTTGGAGATGCTCTGACCCATTCGTCTAGCATCGCAATTTGGCCCTTGTCAAACTCGCTCAAATCCTTACGCTTGCCCATTTTTCCTGCTTCTAACACATCAACTTTGAGGACAAAATGTTCACATGCTGCCTAATATATCCCACCCACTAACAGGTGCCGTGATGAAGAGATAATAAGCGTTATTCACTTCACCTGTCAGTGGTCATAATGTTATGCCTGATCCGTGTGTGCATTTACAGTAAACATTTTTCCTTTTTTTGTCAGGAATCTTTTTACAGAACTTGCATTCTGGAATTCCCTTTTAGATGAGGTACAAATTTTACATCATAGAAAGCAGTATAATGATGCTATAATGCTACTTACTTTTTAGCAGAGCTATTGCCTCATAACTATGATATAATGATGTCTTCTGTATAAAGGTAGCACTCAAGGTTTTGGAACAGAGCTAGGGTATTTTAAACCAGAGACCAAAAGGAGATACTCTTGCATCTTTTTTTTGTGTGAGTATTTTGATCTTTATGAAGCATTGACACAAATGTGCACACCAAATCTGATGCAATAGATGAGCGAAGCCTCACAACGCTGTTTTCATGTGTCGTGCGGTGGGCCTGAAGCCCCCTCGGTGAGGATGAGTGTTGCTGAGCCTCCTGAGCCCCATTCACAGCTATAACAGCAGTGATGGTGCCGCCCCCCTGCACCTGCTCCCCGCGTGGACCCCAGCGTCCTGGCACTGCGGCCCCCAAGAGCCACATAGTGGGAGATTGGATCAGCATCCCCACGCTGAGCGCGACTCGCAATCTTCTTTCAAGATCCCAAATCCCCCCAGCCTCCCCACCTCACATCCTGCATCTACTTGCGTGCACGTTTTGTGTCTATTTGAACTGTGACCTTGGGCACCCCCTGGAACTCTTGTGCTGTGATGTCAGCAGGGGGTACGGCGGAGGGCAAGCCGAGGGTAGCGGCTCGTTAGCAGGTCGAGGGTCGAGAGCTTCAGGGGCCGGATTAGAGTAATGAGGGAGACGGTGGAGGAAGGAGAGAGAGTGTTGAGCCTCACCTCAGCTTCCATCGATCTCAGGCACTCCAGGAGAGAAAGCAGCTCCCTAATTTCTGCTAATTATGATCCACTGTTACTCAATACTGGGTCTTCCCTGCAAATAAGGAAGTATAGGGACTGTCAGAAAGAGTGATGGGAGAAGTACGATACCACAATACTTCCATATATACGCTAGTTTATGGAAGCTTGTTTCCGCCATGAAATAAAAAATATAAAAAATGTAATTGCGACTTTTTATCTCACAGTTCTGACTTTTTTCTCACAATTGCGAGTTTTTGTCATGCAATTCTGATTTTATATCTCACAATTCTGACTTTTTTTCTCTCAAAATTGCGAGATATAAACTCAATTGTGAGTTATAAAGTCAGAATTGCAATATAAACTCGCAATTGCGTATTATAATGTGCAATTATGAGGGGAAAAAGAATTCTGAGAAAAAAGTCAGAATTGCGAGTTTATAAGATGCAATTGTGAGTTTATATATCGCAATTCTGACTTTTTTCTCAGAATTGTGAGATATAAACTTGCAATTCTGAGAAAAAACATGTCCTTTTCCCCTTACAATTGCACATTATAATACGCAATTGCGAGTTTATATCTCACAATTCTGACTTTATAACTCGCAATTCTGACTTTATATCACGCAATTCCGACTTTATAACTCGCAATTGTGAGTTTATATCTCGCAATTCTGAGAAAAGTCAGAATTGTTAGATATAATCTTGCAATTGCGAGAAAAAAAAAAAAAAGAGTCAGAGTTGTGAGATAAAAAGTTGCAATCACCTTCTTTATTTTTTATTTCATGGTGGAAACAAGCTTCCGTAAGTTTGGCATCAGTATGATTTTCTTTTTTAAATTAATATGCAAAAATGCATTTAATTGATCAAAAGTGAATGGAAAGACATTTATAATATTACAAAAGATTATATTTCAAATAAATGCTGTTCTTTTGAACTTTCTATTCATCAAGGAATCTTAAAAAAAAGTTAAAAATCACAGTTTGCCCAAAAATATAAAGCAGCATAGGCCAACTGTTTTCAACATTGATGATAAGAAAATTTTTCTGGGGACTACATGGTGTATTTATTCAAGCTTTCTCCTCATTCTTGGCAGACATTCAGCCACTGTAAACAACAGACACTGATCTGACCTTTTCAGTTTTTGAAGACTGAACTCATGCTGTGTGAGAGCCATTCTGCAGCAAGGGTGGCAGACAAAAGCTGAACTCACGACAAGAAATCGTTATTATGTAGGACAGGGGCTTTGGCTCACATTAGCAGATGTGCACTTCTCTAAACTGGATGAGTTTCAAGCACTTAAATGAATGCCCATGGGATTCATGACACAAGGGGATTGATGAATCTTCCCGCTCTTTGTTTCTTTTCTCTTTTCTCCCCCTGTGCAGGTTTCAAGAACCGTCCCAAATCTCTCAAAGTCTTTGTGAACCCCATCAGCCACAAGAAAGAGGCATACCAGATCTACCTGGACAAAGTGGCCCCGCTCTTCAAGCTCGCTGACATACAAGCTGATGTCACCAGTAAGTCTCACACATCTGCACTGAACGGAATAAGAACGGTTACATAGGTGGCTTAAAGTCTTCACGCACAGGTGATTGCTGCCCCCTCAGGCCTCACTCGAGGTCGAAGTGCATTAAGATCTGCCCTCAGGGTCTGTTCGCTCATAGGATTCATCCCTCAGTACTCAACAATTCCCTATATGCTAACAAGCTGGTGCTTTATGCCATTAGGCATTGGCAGTGGATCATAGGAAATCAATATTTTAGGGTGAGGAATGTCAAGGTCCCTATGTTAATGCATCATTTGAATACACACTTAAAAGCAAAATTAGTCTTGTTTATCATTTTAATTGTCATCTCTCCATGCATTACACTAAAAACCAACATTTAGAGGAAAAAAACATATTAGATTTGACTAATAATATATATCAGAATATCCTATACTGAATTTTTTGGTTTACTCTAAAAATCCTTGAAACAAAATACATTTACTTGAGAAGCAACACTATGATATTAAAAATAGATTCATAGTATCTTGAATTTAAACGCACTTTGTCTTAATGCACTGGCAGATTTTTTTCAGAGATCTTTTTGTTTATACCTAAAACAAGTGGACAAAAAAATCTACCAGTGCAGTAAGATAAAATACACTAGTATTACAGATACATGCTCTGAAAACAAGTTTTTAATGTTGCATTTCAAGTACATTTATCTAGTTTTAAGGAATTTTAGATATTTTAACCCTCTGGGGTCTGAGGCTGATTTGGGGTCCTGGAGTAGTTTTGACATGCCCTGACATTTGTGCTTTTTTCAGTTGCTTCTAAACATATTAATGACAAAAGTCTCATTACACTGTATGCAGCACAAACTAGGCTACAATAATATGTGAGCAACAAGTACTTTATGTACATGTTTGTAATTTTGAGAGAATTACATATATGCATGGTTTTTGAAACAAAAAAGTCACTGAAATAAGGCCTCAAAACATATACTAAACATTTTTTCACAATACTTTTTTGAACTATATTTTAGTATAAAGTTTTTGCTTCAAAATGATGTGAAAATCATCCTGCCCACATAGTCACATAAAACAATGTATTGATTTTAAATTTAGAATATTGAACAAAAACCTGTTTAGGTTAGGAGTTTCGCCGGTGTAGAATCTTAAGGGTGGGTTCTTTCAACTTGGGCCAGCAAGTAACCACCTAGCAACCACCCAGAACACCCAGGCAACCATACAGATTAATGCTAAGAACATTTCCAACCATATATCAATGCCCTGCAATAACCTACAGCACCCTAACATCATGGCAGTGAGCTTTGCATGAGCAAACATGTAGTTAATCCACACACTCTCATGGCAATTTGTAACTATTTTACTTTTTAGTGTATTGGTGGCTAAAGGGACATTCAGACCAAAAATCAAACGTTATCGCTCCTTCATGGTGTTACTGTAGTTGTGGTGTGGACTTCCATATTTTCATAGAATTAGAATGATCATTAAAATGTTATAGCAATAGTCAGTGTTCTTGGTGTGAGCTGTCTTTAATTTGTATGAAGTCGTATAATCTTATTCGTATGTTTTTGTTTCTGCTTATAGTTAAACTTCAGTCAACATTCATGCTTGCTTTTTTCTAAAAATCATATGTTTCTGTACAAGTCACATCATACAAATTCAGACAAAACTGCCACCAGTGTTGGGGAAAGTTACTTTTAAAAGTAATTCTTACAATACCGCGTTACCCCGTAAAAAAAAAAAAAAAGTAACTAATTACGTTAGTTACTTTTTATGGAAAGTAATGCATTACGTTACATTCGCATTACTTTTTCTCACCTGGACTAGGATTGCTGGTTTGTTTTTAATAACAACAACAACAAAAAAAGTTCTATCTTTGGCAAATGTAAAGGCCCTTTCACACCAAAAGTGAAATTAATAAGCCTCAAGCTGAAGGAAATGCACATTCACGCCTGTACAGTAGAGGGCGCAGCTCAAACAAACCTTGCAGCTGTGCTGCCATTCTGGATTGCAGAAGAATAGGACGCAGGAGAAGAAAGTTTAACACTCTTACTTCAGCTATGAAAACCAAAGAATGAAACACAAATGTGATGTTTATCTAATTAAAAATTAAATATTAATATAAATAAAATTAATATGTTTGAATTGGGTCATTGAAGGTCAGCAGCAAAATAAAGTGAGATTAAATACATAAAGTATATTTGTGCTATTTAACATATTTAATTATTGCAGGTTTGCATAATGTTATGAATTTGCATTTCAGTGTTTTAATTAATTTTGAGGAATACTGAATCTGTTTTTTAGCAAGTAAGGTGAGTAAATACACTTAGTCTATAGAACTACAATAACCATCATGTTTACGATCACCATCACTGACTCCAAATTTCTCAACATGGTGACAGGAGAGCTGTCATTCAATAAATGGGAAAACAAAGTAACTTGCGTTACTTATTTGAAAAAGGAACTCTGATATTTTGTTGTAAATTTAAAAGTAATGCATTACTTTACTAGTTACTTGAAAAAAGTAATCTGATTACATTACTCATGTTACTTGTAATTTGTTACCCCCCAACACTTACCACAACCTTGTAAAATAGTTACATTTTCTAATTAGATTGGGTTAAGTTAACAAAGTTATTTTACTTTTTTAATATCTCTGTTGCTACACCAGTAGAGCATGGTGAGCAACTCTAAAAACATTCTGCCATATGTATATCAAATGCATGCAAATGTGATGCTTATGAATATGCACAAAATTGTACATGCTGTTCATAACCAAGCTCTCCTTTTCATTTATTCCTAAATCTCTCGATATCTATTTGTCTGCAGTGTGTTTGTGTGCTTGAGGTTGTGTATGTGTGTGTGCTCATACTGGAAGTAGCAGCTGTACAACACTGCTGTGGATGGTTCTAAATGCATCTCACACTCATAATAACAGGAGAAGTGTATCCTCCGTCAGTAACCTGACCCAGGGGGAGGGACTGCACCCATCTGTTCTAACACAGTATGGGACTCCCCCCTCTCCTCCCCTTTACCCACCTCCTCCCACAAACACAGACACACACACACAGGACCCCGTACTATATGTACTATACAACCACAGACTACTACACACACACCCGGACACGCACCAGGCGCCCCCTGCTTTTGGGAAGGGGACTCCACAATCTGTGCTCTAATGAATGTGGCTACCTGATTCCAGAAGCCATTTGAACAGTAATAGAATCCGTTTCCTGATGATTTGCTCCCGAGGGCAGAGGCTGAGAGCTCGAGGTGGAGCCATTAAACAACATTTTACCTAATAGAAATTAAATATCTCATTCTGCCACTCGGAACGCAGAGCTTTGAGAATATACGTGATCGAATTAGCTCTATAGACTGTGAGAGATGCACGGGCAATAATCATGAAATGTCACATTCAAGAGAAGCAATTACAGTGTTTAATTCACAGCTATTTACTGATAACCAACCCTTGTATGTGGAAATGTCGTTTTTGGCATTTACATGGTCATTTAAGAGTCTAATTTAGCATTTTATGTACTTAGACTGCTCTGTAGATTGAGCACTAAATCTAAGTTTGATTTTTAACTAAAATGAATGATGTCACACAGCTCAGGCAAGAATTTTTCAATCAGTTAGTGAGTTATGAAAAATATGCCTGGGTTGTGGTTTTGTTTGACAAGGGCCACACGATCCTTTACACTTTGATTTGCAAGTGCTCCCCCTACAGGTCAGCACTAAGAATTGAACTCAGAATCTATGGCTATGTCTGGAATAATATACTTTTATTTCTGCAGTATATGTTGAGCAGAGTATAAGTAATATCAGTGACAATATTTTTTAAAACACCCCTTGACTCTGAATATGTTTCTACACAAAACTGGATATCAAAATGGAAATTATTAATATATATTTACAAGATGATAATTACACGTTTATTAACCCCAAACAAAAGCAGTCAACCAGTTTTATTATTATTGTTGTTCATAATAAGAAAATATGATTTTTAAATTTTTTATTAAGCAAGAACACATTAAATTTATTAAGTGTCTATATTGTTACAAAACAAAATCCATTTCAAATAAATGCTGTTCTTTTGAACTTTCTATTCATCATCAAAGAATCCTAATAAACATATCATATTTTTTTCTCAAAAATATTAAGCAGCACAACTGTTTCATTATAATAATAAGAAATGTTTCTTGATCAGCAAATCAGCATATTAGAATGATTTCTGATGGATCATGTGACACTGAAGACTGGAGTAATGATGCTGAAAATTCAGCTTTGCATCACAGGAATAAATTACATTTTAAAATATATTCAAATAGAAAACAGTTATTTTAAGTTGAAATAATATTTCACAATATTCATTGTTTTTTTTTTTTTTTTTTTTTTATCAAATAAATGCAGCCCTGGTGAGCATAAGAGATCTCTTTCAAACATATTAAAAATCTTACCAACCCCAAACACATTAATATAGACACATTATAATATGTGTTTCAGAAATAAATAAAATAATAATAATAAAAAAAATGTTTAAAGCTATATGATCACATGAATTTCTGTCCCCACAATTGTGTGCATGTTTCATTGTACACATGCATCTGTAGTTGAGCTGGTACCAGGGATAGCCAGGCATGTCATAATGAGCAGACACACTTGCATCTCTGTGTGCATCATGAAACACATTCTTAAACAACAAAAAAACATCCATCTGCAAGTGTCACATCAGCCACGGTGAGCCCTTTGATGGGTGGTCACAGCTGGGACCCGCTCCATAGCGGAGGTGTCCCAGAAAATGCTAAGTGGGGCACGGGCGTGCACAATGCCATCTGCGACGTGCCACCCCTCTTCCCCCGCATTCAGTGGCATTTTTCTGCGGCACACAGGCCAGGGGTTTCTGCCACACTATGCCAAACCTGAATCGACAATTA
Source organism: Hypophthalmichthys molitrix (assembly GCA_037950675.1). Taxonomy (NCBI): domain Eukaryota; kingdom Metazoa; phylum Chordata; class Actinopteri; order Cypriniformes; family Xenocyprididae; genus Hypophthalmichthys; species Hypophthalmichthys molitrix. The sequence goes on along the minus strand of CM075500.1, from coordinate 30,320,445 downwards.
TACTGGATTAAGCCTATATCCAACAAACTGCTAACCACATCCAACCCGCTTTTTCTGACCCATGACCCTTTGTTTACCTTGTTACCCAATTTACATCACTATAATGTAAATAGCAAACCACACATTAAATGCTGGGAAAATTCTTGTTTTGCGCAGCTTGGGCAAGCCAAATACAAGAGCGGTCGCCTCTATGGAGCACAACTCATATTCTTGATTAAAAATGCAAACGGCATGCAAGTATAAATTCTGCTTTACAGCCAGTACCATATGTTCGGCTTAAGCCATTTGCCAATGCCTGGAAAAGGGTACTAAAGGCAGTTTGGAGTGCTTTCTTTTTTCTTTTTTTTTTTTAAAAAAAAAAAAACATTAACTCTTTCTTTTCCACAGTCACTAAACGAAAGGGCCACGCTCTGTCCATTCTGAAAGACTGCAGCTTGGAAGAATATGATGGGTATGTATACTTCATGGTTTGTACTTATGGTTTAAAAAAAAAAAACTCATCTGATCCAGTCTATGAGAGAGAGAGAGAGAGAGAGAGAGAGATTTTTTTTTTTTTTTTTTTTTTAATTGCTTCCAATTTCTTTATATTAAAGCAAATTATTTATTTTTTTGTTTTTTGTTATAGGAACTGAAAAAAAACTTTACATGAATTTATTTCAGCATGTTGACAATGAAACATTTCTCATTTTCATTTCGTTTAACTTGCACTAATAACTAAAACTGAAATAAAAATTAAACTGAAACAAACACTAAATGTGCTGAACCAAAAGAATGAATCTGCACTAATTAAAAAGAATTAACCTTCTGTCATCAACCTTATGTCTTGTGAAGTCTATTGCTTTTTAGTCATTGTGTAGAAAAGAAAAGGAATCATTTATAGAAGAATGTCAATGCTGCTTTTTTGCATACAGTGAAAGTGAATGGTGACCTTGGCTGTTAAGCAAGATTTTCTATGAATAATATATTCATAATATTCTTTGTATGGAAAGAATATTTTCCTAAATAAGAAAGCAAGGAAGAAAAAAGTAATTGAACAACATAAAGATGACAACTATCATTTGAAGTGTGAACTATCCCTTTAAAAGGCGCTTTACGATGCGAATGAAGATGGCATGAATTCAAAGCCAGATGACAGAGTAATCCTGCCTCTCCCTCACATCCCCATGCCTCTCTTGAGGTGACATTTAGCTTTAATAAATAAAGTAGTGTTTGGGACAGAGGGAGAAGAGAGAGAGAGAAAGGCAGAGGTGGACTTTTACAAAATGAGTGATAATACTTTGATTGGAGCGGCGTGCCGCGGGGCCCAGTGCGGAGCTCTCCGGTAGAGCAGGTCTCTCCGGTGCGGCTCGGCAGGTGGCTCCTTAATTACCTGTTCTGGAAGCAGTGATGAAGTACCGCCATCCAGCCGACCGCGGGTGCGGGGCATCGCTCACACCACATCGTACGGTCTCTCTCCACGTGCTCCAGTACTTCTCACAATTAGCTCCTCTTAAATATCTCCGGCCCCGGCTTAACGCTCATCCGTTACTGCCGCCCTACTGTTCTGCTGCATCCTCTGGGCTCGGTGGGAGGGGACGTGCTGGGTCTGGCACAGTGGTCTTTGATTAAAAACACAGCGTGCAGGTTCACGGCAGTGACAAAAGGACAAGGGCAAGCACCGAGCGAAGAACACATTCATGTTGAATGGTGATTAATCTGTTTTGGATGAAGGTGGTAAGAGGGTTTGGTGGCCGGGTTCTTGTGAATCTAGAAATAAAGAGATCAGACACTGTAAGAGGTCGTAGTGGAACTTTAAATCTTTATTTGACATAAAACCACAGGGTTTAGGATCACTGGGTCTGATGGGACGGTTTCAAAGTGGTGGTGTTGGCGTTGCTGTGAGGCCTAGGGCTGGGTGCTATCACAATATATTCACTGATGATAGAGATGAGTGCAGGACTGCTTTACATTATATGTAAGAAGCGACGAAGAAACATGGACAATGACTGTCGGGAAGAAGTCTGCTGTGGAACTTGCTTCAGTGCGGGCTCTGCAAAAGTGTGCATCGAGGGCACATATCGACCCCAAAGGGGGCGCTCGCGAGCACTCTTCTGAAACCTAAAATGACAATTGGGACACCTTAAGGTCTAATGGACTTAACGGATATGCACACACGGTAGCCATTGTAAGTCACAAAACCATAGGTGCATATGAAGTGTGCCATTCACATTACCAATTTTTCATGCGAAACGTGCCCCGTTCTGACCTAAACTGCCAGTGTTAAAAAAAAAAAAAAAAAACACGACAGGTTTGGTACAATTAAAACGAACTCTGGTGCCATTGCTCTGTTAGTGCGGTTCAGTTGAAGTGTGAATGCTGCCATCCGAACCCTGGTGCGCACTAAACAAGTGGACCTAGACCCCTGAAAAGATGGGTCTCGGCCCACTTTCAAACAAACTCTGGTGTGGTTTGACTGAAATATGAACGCAACACAGACCAAAGACATGTAAACGAACCAAAGGACGTGATGTCACAAGATGCGACCCTAAAAAGGATAGAATGCTCAAGCATACCTGTTTTTTTTCTCATCATAGATTACTCATTTTATAAGCTCTTCACGAGTTGTCCGCTCCATCATATACCATCATATGTACGCACATACAGCAAGCGCATTTAGCCCAGCACACAGCACACTAAGTGAACGCTAAGGGAACCAGGGCTAAATGCATAATTTTCTTTTTTTGGTCCGGATCAAAAGAACAAAGAGAACCGAACCACAAGTGTGAACACACCAAAAATCTGTTCGGTGGAACAGCAGCCACGTGGAACAAGTCGTAGCTCTCAGAAAATTATGAGTTTACACATAGTAATTACAAGCACGTGAAGGCTTTTTACAATTCAGAATCGCTGTGGTAATTATGACATGCCATAATCAAACAAATAAGTATTACCACATTGATATTTATAGTATTTTTAAATTTTACACAACAATTCAAAATTTTGGGGTCAGTACAATATTTTAATTGTCTTTGAAAGAAGTATCTTATTCTCGCTAAACTGCACTTATTTAATAATAATAATAATAATAATAATAATAATAATAAAGTAATATTGTTACAACTTAAAATACATTTTTTCTAGTTTAATATACACTGCCCTGCCAAAAAAAGTCACTGTTTGGATTTTAATAGGCAAATACTTTAGAGTCTATGAATGGATCATTATTACAGGGATTATTATGTTTCTAGCATGTTATATATTTGGGAACATATATTTCTAACCCTAATTGATGGAGTGTGCAGCTTTTAATTTCTTAAACAACCATGTTGGAAAACACATCATGGCCATATTCCAGGATGGCAATGTCAAGATTCATCAGGCTCAAATTGTGAAAGAATGGTTGGGAGGGAGCATGAAGAATCATTTTCACACATGAATTGGCACCTCTGAGTCCAGACCTTAAATTCATTGAAAGTCTTTGGGATGTGCTGGAGGAGACTTTACAGAGTGCTTGACTCTTGCATTGTCAGTACAAGACCTTGACCTAAAATTGACGCACCTCTTGATGGAAATAACATCACAACATTAATTTCCATCAAGAGGTGCGTCATTTTTGGTCAAGATCTTGTAAAGTCTTTAAAGTCTCCTCCAGCACATCCCAAAAACTTACACTGAGGTTAAGGTCAGTGCCAATTCATGTATAAAAAATTATTCTTCATTTCCCGACATTTCTTTCACAATTTGAGCCTGATGAATCTTGACATTGTCTTCCTGGAATATGGCCATGATACATTTTAATACATGGTTCTTTAAGAATGTTACAGTCCTCATGTTTCTGTTTTCCCCTGTGACCTAGTTTTCCCCATTCTGTTTGATTAGTTCATTTGATTCACCTGTGTCTAGTTAGTCACCTCGTTAAGTTCCCTTTGTTTGCCTCATGTATATATACCTTGTGTTCTCCTTCAGTCTCTGTCCGTTCTCGTTTGATGTAAGCTGATATTCTGAGTTTAGTTATTAAATCTTGTCTTTATTGTTCCTCTTCGTCTGCCTGATGTTTTATACCACACGCTAACGTAACAAAGAAATGAAAAGCTACAAACTCCATCTTTTAGGGTTAAAAGAACTGTTGCCAAACATATAACATGCTAGAAACATAATAATCACTGTAATAATGATCCATCCATAGATTCTTAAGTATTTGCCTATTAAACTCCAAACAGCGACTTTTTCTTTTTTTGGCTGGGCAGTGTATTTTAAAATGTAATTTTCTTCTGTCATGATAAAGCTGATTTTTCAGCATCATTATTCCAGTCTTCAGTGTCACATGATCCTTCAGAAATCATTCTAATATGATGATGTGCTGCTCAAGAAACATTTCTTATTATTATCAATGTTGAAAACAGTTGTGCTTCTTAATATTTGCATAGAAACCGTGATACATTTATTTCAGGATTCTTTAATGAATAGAAAGTTTGATGATCAGCATTTATTTGAAATGGTAATAATTTATAAATGCCTTTACAGTCACTTTTGATAAATGTAATGCATCCTTATTGAATAAAAGTATTAATTTATTACTGACCCCAAACTGTTGAATGGTAGTGTATAATTTAGATAAATCAGATTATATAATTGTTCTAAAAAACAGTATTTAATCACAGAACAATGAGGTTATTAAAAAGTGATGACATCAAACCTAATACTATTAAATATACACTACAAAACTTTGTAATATTTTTAAAAATACATTTAAAGGTGAAGTGTGTAATTGCTGTGCCTCTATTATCACTAAAATGAACATTAATAAATAATAATAATAAAAAAAATAGACATAACCTTTAAGTTAGTAGCATTACTGCTTTAGTTACTCCTCAAAACTAGTATTAAAAAGACTCTGTGGCATCATACATCACATCTTGGCACTTATGGTAATAGATTTCATTACAGATAATAGATTTCTGTTGTTCTTGTACAGCGCAGCAGAAAGACTCGAGACTTAACGCTGAGGATAATATCTGTATGGAATTTCGGCATAAGTCATGGTCTGTCTGTGTATTCCAATTTCACAAAGCTTATTCTTTATCAAGGATTATAGAAATGATGCTCTGATGATTTTGTTGAAATTTAATTTTCTGTCGGCATGACAAATCACTGAGGATATCTAAGCTACTTAACCCGGCGGGGAAAAAAGAGGAAAAAAATGATCACTCTTTCTGTTGTTTGCTAAACAGGATAATCTTCAAGCAGGGAATTTGTGTCAGTACTATTGTTACAGCCTCATGGGGTATGTTTCAGTCGCACAATAGAGTCATGCGAAGTGGTCTTTCACAGGGATAGTCACTTAAAAAAATGAAAATTGTCATTTACTCAATTGTCATGTTGCTCCAAACCATTATGACTTTGTATGTATATGGGGTGATTATATGCAACCCATATTATATATATGGGGTGCATATAATAATGCTACTAATAATGATTTTACATTAAATAGCCGACAGCTTGTCAAGAACTATCTGTAGGGTGTTTTATTAGAAAGAAATGTTAAAACACACCATCTTCAGCACCTCAGCGAGAGCAAAAGAAAAGAGACATAATTCCAGATTTTTTTCCCTGTCAAGCAAACGTGTTATAGCACTCTAAACTCAGTCCCTTGTCCTCATTCCTCTGAACTCGATTAATTAACTTCTGAAGAATTCATTCTGCAAAGGTATTACTAATCACACGTTTTTTCATTAATAGATCATCACTCATTAATTACTTCAGCAACTGATGCTTCCTCCAGTTTAAATGGAACGGTGCTATTTCAGTTATGTCTCACATGAAGTCACGCGGTGTGCCACACACAATAGACGTTAAAGTGATGGCACATCAGCGATGGATGCAATTATTCCCCTCACACATTTATGTTAATTATCAGCACCATGAATGGAAAGACCTTATTTGTGCAATTTTTACTGCCACCACATTGACTGCTGATAGTTGGGAAGTGAGATAAGTGCCACACAATGAGACTGACGTGACACATTGGGGAACGTTACATTTATGGAAGTAGTGCATTACTTTTTCTCACGTCAGCTCACAGAGACTCTCTCTCTCCTTCAGAGTTGAAGAGCTTGGCTTGCAGGAATTTTTACATTGGAAAAGTTACTTTTCCTCTAACATGGTTTGCTTGTCTGATATACAAGCTATAATTTGAAAAAGGCCATTTCCTGACTTTTTAATGCAATGTGTCACAAATATAATGTATCTCATACCCTAATGTCACATTTTTGACAAAAGAAGTAGTCTTTTTTTTTTAACCATAAATGTTGAGAACTGTTGGCTGAAAGAAAATAGTCATGCTCTGTACTAGTGTTGTCAAAAGTAAACTTCCGTACCAACACTTCGGTACCAAGTTGGTCATTTTAAAAATGTGACGAAACCAGCATTTCCCTCTAGCATGTTGAGCGCTGTTGAACCGATTCTTAAATACCTCTGACTGGCCATAGTGTTCACACGCTCAACATATATGTCTCTAATTGGCTGTAGCGTTCACACGCTCAACATATATGTCTCTGACTGGCCGGTAGCGTTCACACGCTCATCATATATGTCTCTGATTGGCCGTAGTGTTCACACGCTCAACATATATATCTCTGATTGGCCGTAGTGTTCACGCGCTCATCGTATATGTCCCTGATTGGCCGTAGTGTTCACACGCTCAACATATATGTCTCTGATTGGCCGTAGTGTTCACACGCTCAACATATATGTCTCTGATTGGCCGTAGTGTTCACGCGCTCATCGTATATGTCCCTGATTGGCCGTAGTGTTCACACGCTTAACATATATGTCTCTGATTGGCTATAGCGTTCACGCACTCAACATATATGTCTCTGATTGGCCATAGCGTTCACACGCTCAACATATATGTCTCTGATTGGCCACAGAGTTCACGCGCTCAACATACATGTCTCTGATTGGCCGTAGTGTTCACGTGCTCAACATATATGTGTATAGGTGTATATGACTTTCTTCTTTCTGATGAACACAATCGGAGATATTTTAATAAATATTCTGACGCACCGCTTTATAATGGCAGTGAACAGGGGTCACGAGTATGAGCTGAAGAAAGTGCATCCATCCATCATAAACGTACTCCACATGGCTCCGGGGGTTAATAAAGGCCTTATGAAATGAAGTGATGCGTTTGTGTAAAAAAAAATGTCCATATTTTAAGTTATGAAGTAAAATATATTTATTTCGCCAGACTGCCTTCCGTATTCAACTTACGAAGAAAGTGTAAACTGGCGTCACGTCAGTTACACTTTTTCCCTAAGTTGAATAGGGACGGTGTAGGATGTAGCATAAGTGTTTTGAACTGCGAGAGTTTTACACTTTCTTTGTATGTTGAATACAGACGGCCGTCTGGCAGAAGCTAGATATTTTACTTCATAACTTGTTAAATACATATATTTTTTACACAAACGCATCGCTTCGCTTCAGAAGGATTTTATTAACCCTCGGAGCCACGTGGAGTACGTTTATGATGGATGGATGTGGATGGGGAGACTTTCTTCAGCTCATACTCGTGACCCCTGTTCACTGCCATTATAAAGCGCGGATGCATCAGGATATTTATTAAAATATCTCCGATTGTGTTCATCAGAAAAAAGAAAGTCATATACACCTAGGATGGCTTGAGGGTGAGTAAAGCTTGGGTAAATTTTCATTTGAAAGTGAACTAATCCTTTAAAAAAAAAAAAAAGACATAATATGCATTGCTTGTATATCAATTTATACGTATATCAGTCTGTCAGTTTAACTTCAGTGCTATTGTCAAAATGCAAAAAGCAACACATTTAATAAAGGTTTCACTTTCACGTTTTTCCCCCCCAAGTCAAAAATGCAAGTCTAAAACTTACTAGAACTATAGAACTATAGTTTTAACTTGACACAACATCTTAAAATGTGATACTGACAAAACATGACAAAACTAAAGGCCCATAGTCAAATAATTTAAAGAAATGCACAGTCTTCCATGGACAGATCAAAAAAATTCCAAAAAATGGATTACTGTGGGCTAACAATGAGCTTATGCTCAATGATATGAAAATAAAACATCTAAAGCCACTTTTTGTCATTTTAAATTTTATTCAATGTCTTTGAATTATCTTCATTTGGGGGCAACTCTTAAATATTGATTTGCCATTCATTTAATTTAATTAATCAGCATATCATGCAGTTAATCTGGTTATCATTTTTAATCAGTTGACTACCCTACATGTTAACTTCAGCGCTGAACCTTGGTTAATGTGGAATGGGGCTTGTTCATCTCGACCCCATCCGTCATTCCCATAAAGCTCTGCATTGTCTCGGCACACTGTGTGTTTGGTGAGGCCTCTCAGTTGAAGCTTTAACCTCTACAGATGAAGATAAGGCACAGTCTCTGACACCTGTGAAAAGCATAAAATGTTTTAACATGGTTAGTCCCACCCACTGCTTCATGAAATAACCCATAGGTGAATAGGTGAGCTTTGATGTATCGCTTAATATTTACTCTCCTGATTTGGTAGATTCACAGCGTCCTTCAAGGCTTAACATATATGGCGGATCAAAACATTGCAGGCAGATTTATCCCAAACACCTGCGACTGCAAGGTCACAGAACTCATTTTGTGAGTGGCATGACTACTTGCCTATTAGTGCTGGCCGTGTCTGCTAAACAAATCTATTTGTGAGATTGTACAGTATTGCTAAAGGGCATTTCTGAATTAAATGTAATCAGCTTTACTAGGCTGTGTTCATTTATTAGTAATGTGCTTAAAGCAGATTAGTGGTCTCAGCCATTTTTAATGATTTATTTTGCTGCCGAGATCTGACAGATTTTCCGCTATTCTTGAAAAAAAAAAAAGGACATTTCCCAATTAAAATACATGCCTCTCTCTCGACACTTCCATGGTTTAATCTATTGTTCAATACGACGTAATGGGAATTATGATTTCCATTAATTGAAATGGATTCCTCTAATAAAGACTTAGCAGGAATTTTTTAATCATATTTAAGGAATAACTATGGCATTTTATGCCATGTGTAATCTGTATATTCAATCAAATACTCTTCCATATGGATTTACATTTATCCACATGAGTGAACAACAGCCTAATTGTTACATGTGTGTTAGCCAGCCCTTGGCCATGACTTTGGGTCACATGACTCACCGCCCATCCGTTTGCTTTCTCTCTAGTGTGGTATGTGTTGGGGGAGATGGCTCTGTGGCTGAGGTGGCCCACGGGTTGCTTCTCCGAGCCCAGATGGACGCTGGGAGGGACACAGATTCCATCTTCACGCCTGTCCAAGCAGCACTTCCTCTCGGCATAATACCAGCAGGTGAGGATCAGGGGTGGTGTATCTCTTTCTCCTGCAGCTGTCCCCAGTACAGCCCAAAATGTCCAGCTCCTCTCAGGAGAGTGCATGCGAATGAGCGTTCAGTCCTCGCTGAGTCAACATGAATTCAAAATTGACCCAATTTACTTGACCCAATTTACTATTATACACGTTTCTGGACTTACTATGCACAATTCATGCTGTGCACATTATTGTAAACTTATATCAAAATATCTCCGGCTTTTTCTGGATGATGTCACAAATATAACTCTTCAACCCCTCCCCTCAAACCACCTGGCTCCATTCTAGTATGCGACTCCCATTTTGCACAAAACAGATTCCCAATGGTTATTTTTGTTGTATATCTTGTTTCACACAGTATATCACACACAAGTATATCAGATTATGCAAGTGAAATAGCTTTCAAGCTATACATGTATGGAAATAAATTATAGACATTATATTATACTATATTAATTCAAAACCCCTTTTACTTATATAATCTGTAAAATTATTATTTTAATAAATTAGTTTTAAATAAGAAAAAAAAACTTCAGCAAATATATGTAAATATTTTTGTTTGTTTGTTTAGAAATTAAATACAATAATTTTAATATAAAATATAATTATTATTATAATATAAAATAAAATAGTTTCTGGTCTTGTATATGTATTAATGACATATTATATATTAATTATATATATTATTACTTCAAAAGCACACACAAAAATACATATTTTATATATAATCTATATTATGGACTCTTTCTCAATAGCAAATACAACATTATTTATATAAAATATACTATTTATTGAACAACAATATTTAAATTAACAACATTATAAACAATAGATTATAAATGGCAATAGGAAATAAACACAATTGTACAATTCAGTCAAACATACAAAAGCAGTGCTCTACAGGATGCAAGTTAAATATAGCCTTAATAGTAAATTATTAAATTTAACATAGCCCATCGATTTGCTCAAGAGCAAGCAATAGATTAAAAAGACCAAAGATTGCCCGTTTTATGTACCCAAAATGAATTATATCTCATGTTCAACCACTATAAGAGCCAGCAGCAAATCCCAGAAGCACTGGCCGAGATGAAGCTGTTCTCGGCGGGTACACGAGCACTGAACGGCCTCTGATGGCCTGGAGCTCGCACCTCCGAAAACGTCTAAACAAATTGTAAAACAGGTGCTATGATTAAATATGAGTCACATATTTCAGGTCTAAACAACTACATTATCACCTAAAAACTCTTAAAACTACAGTTCGTGGTGCAACAAGTGTAGTATGGTGGATTTGCTTGGCCGCCATGACAGTCGCTTCAAGCAGAGTGATACAAACGGTGAAAAGGTACGAGTGCTGTTATCACTAGAATATTGCATGGCTATCAGCCAATCAGATTCGAGAACTACAAAGAACTGTATATACGTGTGTTTGTGTGTGTGTGTGTGCGCTTTTGAAATAATCATATAATATATAATTAATATAGATTATATGTGTGCGTGTTTTTTAGATTAGGCAGTACACTAACATACACATTTCTTCAAAGCAGATATGAACTAATTCCCACAAAACAGTTTTGACTCCATAAGGTATTTAAAAGAAGAAACTGAAATAAAACTTATAATTGATAATCACAGCATGTCAAAATATGACTAGTAATAAAATATGATAATTTATAGCAACAGTCTTGTGGGTAAACCATGCAACTTTTTATGCTTCATTCCTGCACTAAAACAATCAGAGGCGTGCTGCCAATTAAAAATCAAACCCTGTAGTAATTTCGGTCTCTAGTTTCTGTGCTGTCAGAATGATTTAGTTTGATTGTGTTCTGAAACTCCTCTAGCGAAAACAAACAGGCAGCTCATAACAGCAGCAAGCGAGTGTATCATTATCAAATTGATTTAATCACAGTCAGGCCTCTGAATGGCCCACTCGCACACTGAGTTAATTGCCTTCAAGAGTGTCTGAAATGGAGCATCCTCGATTTGCCTTTGAAACGGGATCCACTGGCCTTGGATCAGCGGCCCAGAGCCCTGCGTATTGTCCACGCTCACACAGGACTGACTAAGCTCAGATATTTTCTCTCTTTTTTTGCGGGATTGTGGCACAGACCAACCCCAAAGAGCTGCCAAACCGAGGTGAGAAGAGGAGGGGAGAGCAGGGTAGATTGGTACGGTAGCAGCCCCTACTTTTTCGTCCAAGAGATTGACCTTCACTTGTCATTTCAGGCGCAGCAAAATGGAGTGCTGTTGTTAGGAGCAATGGAAGCCCTCCAACTCTGCACCCGCTGCAAACTGACCGTACCGGGGTCATGGTTTCTCTTCATTAGTGCCGAATCCCACGGGAGTATTTGTAAACAGTTTCCTGTCACAAATGCGGAGGGGAAAAAAACGACCCCCCGCCTCTGCTGTTTCCCTGCGCAGGTTTGGATGTGTCATTTGGTGACAACATCAGACCCAGGTCAATCCTTAGGGATGGAGAAAATGGAGTCAAATCACTCTCTTTGTTACAGCTTTGCAAAAACACCCATGTACTGCATCAACTACAGTGATTTACCGCAAGTAATTACCAATACAATATACATGAATAGCAGCTACATCAACATCTAATTATCTTAGCTGGAAAACAGACTAGTTTCGTTAACGCTTTAATTTGTCATTTTTTATGCTCCTTTCTGTCAATATTCATAGTGCACTCAAGTTTTTTGAAAGATAAAACTAATTACAAAGAGTGTTTCAAATACCTTATTTACATGATGCGGGATAAACATTGAGAAATGCAGTGCCCTGCCCAATTAAAGGCTTTCTCTATGCACCATAGTATATACTCCTCGGTACATATAGCATATAAATTGCAGGCTTCTAATTAATTTGCCTGCTTTTAAGGGTTTCAGGGGGACTGTTAATTTCTTTGATATTCCAGGCAAAGAACCAAAATGTTGGTGCAGTTTCCACGAGACTCTTAGACATGCTTGACTAGCGAGTCATTGCATCACATTCATCTGCCTGGATGAGGGAGACATTAACTGCCTTATGAATATTCATGCTGTCTGCTTAATTAAGTTAATTGTTCTGCAGAAGTGCTCGCACTTCCAAGGACAATTTTTTTTCTCTCTCTCTCGCTCTTTCAAAGCCCCCTTCCTTGCTATTCGCCCCCCTATTCTAATATCTGGGCGCTAGCACCATTCGTCAATAGGTTCTGGAATGGAGATGGGTAATATATGGAACTCCCGATGATGTTGGCACAGGCTGTTGCTCTGAGCCTTGCGGGAGAGGCAGATGCACGCTTGAAATATAGAGTTACCGCATGGCAGCGGCACTGCAGACACCACCCAACAACAAAAGAACAAAACGATCAATGTCAAATGCTAAAAAACAGTCATTGTCTGAATACAGCGTTGAAAGACAACACTTCGGCGAACCTCACGTGGGCTTTACCAGATCTGTGCGATAAATGGTAATTTTAGCATTCAGATAATGAGATTTTAATATCACACTCACTGAGACTGTTAAGTAACTGCATTCATTATATTTCTTTTAATTGGCGGGAGACCAAGCACTCCTTATATTACAGTTTCTCACAAGCATTGCACCAGAATTTATCCCTGTAGGACTCGCTTTGCTATAACACAGCAAAGCCACAGCTTGCCGTTTACGGCAGGGAGCGAGTCGGCTCCGTTCCAAAACCTAGCGAGCTGCCTACGTAGACAGTATTTTAAGGCATCGTATGCACACTCCTGATGAGAAGGCTGTTTCAAAAGGAAAGATACTGTACACTCTTTTTGCCAAATTCTAAAGCACATCACATAAATACTTTGCTGAGAAGGCAACCCATAATGCATTGCGATGAACTTAAAAAAAAAAGATGGCGAACAGGGTGAGAGAAATGTCTCAGAAATTATTAAAATCTATTTAATTTTATTATTACATTTTTATTAGCTGTGTGCTGTCTTTATTTGAGCTAGTGACAAGCACAAAAAAATGACCATAATGCCATTTTCATTACTGTACTTTTTTTTTTTTTTTTAAACCAGCATAAAGTAAATTCAGAACAATGATACTACAATATTGTATATAAAAAATTAAAATAATCAAAAATAAATAATTTGGGGGTTCACTGTATTTCAAATAAAAGTGAAAATCCAAATAAATAAAATCCCTGAAATCCTCATTACCACAATACAATAAATCTCATTATTATTACTTCAATGAGGGAAATGTCTAATTCTTACTTCTATTCTTACAGACAATGTAATAATATGATGGACATTTTATTTTAAATCAGAGGCAGCATAAATTAAATAAAAATTAGTCATGAAAATGTCAAATGGCATCCACTGAAGGTCCTGACATCCATTACCTCGATTATATGAACTTGTGTTTTTAAAACAAGAGGTGAGTGAACAAGAATATCATTAAAGTCCCCATGAAAACAAAATTGAAGTTTTTCTGCTTTTAGTATGAATATGTTAGCCTTACTATTATCTATAAGCCAGGGTGCTCCAAAAACAACAACAAAATTTAGAAAATATGAATTTTCAAAACTTATAGTCTCCCACTTCCTTAAATATGGATCAGTGATTTTGATGACATTACTCTGCACTTCAGCTTCTCATCAGATTTTCTGTCCAATCAAATGCTCTCTAGAATCAAAGCGTTCCGCCCCCTACATTAAAAATAGACCCTAAAATTGGTCACTAGTTCACACAGTTACTATTTTCTACATGGTGAATGGTAGAGTAGAGCACAGAGCGGATCATATGCAAAACATTTTGGACCCATTTGAATTCTGCACAGAATGCTACAGTATATTTTAAAGCGATATGGAGGAGATTAGGAGGAGAAGCTGTTAGATATTAGGAGGAAACTGCGGCTTTACCAAGCTCAATGGCTCTGGCTGAGCTGTGACATAAACAAAATGCTGTTGGCCATTTAAAAAAAAAAGGGGAAGAGCTGATCAATATGTCCCACCCTGTCTTCCTGTTTCAGTGAAAATTACGTCAACACATTGAATAATGATGAGAGTTTTAAGGCACTTCAGTGGGTCTTTAAAAGTGCCAAATGTTTATTGATTTAAAGTATTAGTTCACTTCAGAATTAAAATTTCCAGATTATTTACTTACCTCATGTCATCCAAGATGTCTTTCTTTCTTCAGTCGAAAAGAAAGGTTTTTGAGGAAATTTTTCTCCATATAGTGGACTTCAGTGGGGTACAACGGGTTGAAGGTCCAAAATTCAGTTTCAAAGGGTTCTACACAATCCCAGCCGAGGAATAAGGGTCTTATCTAGCGAAACGATCGGTCATTTTCTAAAAAAATTAAATAAAAATTTATATACTTTTTAACCACAGATGCTCGTCTTGCACTAGCGTCCACTTCACGCATTATGTAAACATGTTGTAAAGGTCACTTGTGACGGAAGTACCGATCTAATGTGTTTACAGAGCGAACGTGGAAAGACTTAGTCAAATGCCCTTTACACAAAAAGGGGAAATAAACAAAAAAACAATGTTGGACTATTTTGAAGTTGGAGGAGAAAATGAGATGGAGTTTCTCGGTACTTACGCCTACGTCACACATGACTTTTCCAACGTGATTACGTAATGCGTGAAGTTGTGGACACTAGTGCAAGACGAGCATTTGTGGTTAAAAAGAATATAATTTTTTTTTTTTTTTATAAAATGACTGATTGTTTCGCTAGATAAGACTCTTATTCATCAGCTGGGATTGCGTAGAGCCTTTTGAAGCTGCACTGAAACTGAATTTTGGACCTTCAACACGTTGTACCCCACTGAAGTCCACTATATGGAAAAAAATCCTGGAATGTTTTCCTCAAAAACCTGAACTTCTGTTCGACTGAAGAAAGAAAGACATAAATATCTTGGATGACGTGGGGTGAGTAAATTATCAGGAAATTTGTATTCTGAAGTGAACTAATCCTTTAATATGGGGCAAATATATTTGTGTGCACACATCACAATAATCTGCAGAAATCTCAGATATGCTTGGAAAAAAAAAAAAAAAAATAGCGAAAAATGTCTGCTTTTCCCAAAAGCATCACAAGCCTAGAGACCACTGGTAGCAATTGTTCTACGATCAACTTAGACTTACGATGCTTTTAGGAAACACCGCCCTGATTAATTTATTGAGTACTTGAATAAACAAAATGCTTCAAATGGCCATCCCTAGTAGCAACAGCAGTAGTAAGGCAGATCTCTGGGTTTTGGAACTCAGTCCATCAGACGCTGTTACCTTTACTGAGCTGAGGCTCAAAGCCTGGCTTTTGTGTTGAAATCATCACAACATATGGAAACTCCCAGAGAGGCCAGGAAGCATCATGGATATGTGTGTGTGTGTGTGTGTGTGTGTGTGTGAGGGAGGGCTACATTACCAGTGACCTGGTAGGTGGGAAGAGGGACATTTACTTGCAGCCAAATTCAGTTGGAGTGTGAGTGTGTGTCCAGCACTGTAGGCCTGGCCGTCTCCATCGTCAGAAAGGGAGGGAACGGTTTCATCCAACACCTCCGTCCTGTTCTCATTTACAGACATTTGCTTTCATACCCTGTTGATCTGAGCAAACACACTGGCCAGATAACTGCATGAAAGGAAATGCCTACTCACCCGACAAGGACAAGCCTCTCTCTGCTGTTTGTCTCTGGTAGTAATCAGTACAAATACACACACCTGTTCTCCCTTCGCAAGCTGCCAGAAAGGTAAACCGCCTTAATTGGCACAAGGCGATATTAACTTAAATTAATGCCCTTTAACAAAGTCCTCATCCTGTAATGATTAACTTTAACTCACTCATTAGATAGGCGAAGCTGCTGCTGTTTTAAATCAATGCTGCATCACAACTCACATACTAGTCCTAAACAGTGTGCAAGACAAGAACTAGGGTGTTCCAAATCAGAGTACACTGAAAACAGTATTCCAAAGGTGTTTGATATTTTTTGATGGGTGAATCTTTAGAAAGGCAATTCTATTTCGAATATGCAAAATTACAAACCATATGCTACAGCATTCAGATGGTCTCATAGCATCAGCATCAATGTATGACTAATGAGACAAAGCTTTATCACAAAATCACTTGTGCAGAGAATAGAATTGATCCAAATAAAAAGGCTGCTTGTTTATGAAATGCACAAATCCATTTAAAGGGATAATTCACCCAAAAATGAAAATTCTGTCATCATTTACTCACCCTCAAGTTGTTCCAAAACCTGTATGAATTACTTTCTTCTGCTGAACACAAAAGAAGATATTTTAAAGAATGTTTGTAACCAAACAGTTGATGGACCCCATTGATTTTTTTTTTTTCATATTATGGAAATCAATGGGGTCCATCAACTGTTTGGTTACCGACATTCTTCAAAACATCTTCTTTTGTGTTCAGCAGAAGAAATAATATAATATAATTTATAAAATGGTTAGTTCCTGTCTTTGATTCTGATTGGTCAATATGACTAACTATGACCACTTCACCCATCTATGTATCACTACACAACACCCTTAGCAACCACTCTTAGCAACGTAAACATATGTTTGTTCTGATTGATATTGTTCATTAAAGCTTACTGTCTTGTGTAGAAGAGTGTTGTGAGAAAGAGATTGAGTGAGCGAGTTTATTACCTGCATTCAGATTTAGCATTTTCCTTCAGGTCAGTCCTATGTTCATAATAAAAAATCTGTTTAAATGTCCGATGTATTATCTTGTCCTTTTAACAGTTAAGGGGTTTTTCTGTGACTGACAGCAGCTGTGTCTTGTTCTGTGTTCATAACAATTCAGTCTTTTCAATGTAAAAGTCTTCACTACTGACTGACACACTCAAAGACAGTCTTTACTGCCATCTAATGGCGTAATAATGTAACTTCTGTTGCTGTTCACAGTCAGGGACTATTTTTTCCGGCGAAAGGAAGGCTTTTAGTGATTTTACTTCATGAAAGTTGCATTGATACATATTTTTGGCTTCAATATTTGTATTGTGTGGTAACCGTTTTATAAAAGCAATAAGGTATGAGAGGCTGTGCTGTATCGTGAATAAGCCACGGCTGAAGGGGTTGCTTCACGTCGTGCCTAACAACGCCCTTCAGCCGTGACTTATTCACGATACAGCACAGCCTCTCGTACCTTATTGATAATATAATATAATATAATATAATTACCTTTTAATTTTGGGGGAAATATGACCATTTCTTAACAGTTTTTGTAAGATTAACCCCAATATTTCCACTGAAACAGGAAGACAGGGAGGGACACTAATGTGAAACCAGACTTCATTTGCCCCAGTGGACTGTCTGAATCGTTCCCTATCCCCTATTTAGTGCATTATGTGCCATTCACCATATAGAAAATAGTAATTGTGTGAACAGGTGACCAATTCAAGCCGCAGCTTCAGAGTCTACCTATAATGTAGGGGGCGGGCGCTTCAGATTATAGGGAGCATTTGATTGGACAGAAAATCTGATGAGAAGCTGAAATGCAGGGTGATGTCATCAAAATCATTGATCCATGTTGACGGAAGTGAGAGACTGTAAGTTTTGAATGCTTATATCTTCTAAATGTGAATTTTGTCATTATTTTGGTGCACACTAGCTTATAGATTACCTTAAGGCTAACATATTCATAGTCAAAGCCAAAAAACTTCCGTTTTGATTTCATGGGGACTTTAAGTGAGCCGTGATTGGTTGAATAGAAATTGAATGGAAAGGTTCCCATTCTGTCCTCTGTAGCAGGTGCTTGAGAACATTGATATGCAGGGGAGATAATCTACTATAATAAAGCAAAGCTACATTTTTTCACGTTTCTGTAGCCATTCTTAATGGAATCTCATCACTCACCGAGAGTAAACAGTGTCTGTGCAGGGATACACACTATAGCAAACATCATGGGACCATATGCCACAGCATTCAGATGGTCTCATAGCATCAGTATCAGCGTGTGTCTAACAAGAAAAAGCTTTATCACAAAATCACCTGCATGGAGAACAGAATTGATCAAAATAGAAAGGCTGCCTTGTTTGTGGAATGCATAAGTCCATTTAAAGGAACCATTCACCCAAAATGCAAATCCAAATCTGTATACTGTGTCTATTGAAAAATGGCTTTTTTGCGTAATTGCCATGAAAATATTCATAATATTGTCTTAATGTTTCTAAAAATGCTACACAAAATGACTATATTCCAAGTCATCTGAAGCCATATGATAACTTTGTGTGACAAACGGACCAAAATTTATGTCATTGTTCACTGATAATCACACAAAGTTATCGCATGGATTCAGAAGACTTGGAATGTTGTGAATTTTATGTCGCATTTTTTTTTTTTTTTTTTTTTTTTTGATCAATACTTTATTAGAATTTTATTATGAGCACAGTTACCAGATGTAACAAAAACACATTTTGACTGACTTAATTCAGTATGGGCAACATAACTGATAACAGTTATAAAACAGAAATACAATAGAAAGAAAGAAACACATATGGAATAGAATAATACGAATAAGCATACATCTATATATGTATATGTGTAAGATAAGAACTATATACATAATGTCAGAGATTAATAGAATACAGGATGAAAGTGTCTTTTGAACTAAAGGTAAAACAGTTCAAACAAACAAGAAAACCTGCTGTCCCATATACATCAAATTACATCTCAGGAAATTTTTATGTTGCATTTTTTAAACATTAAAACAATTCAGTGTAATATAATAAATATTTATATAATGTGGTTGTATTAATTATATGACATATAGAAGTGATTTTTAGATGTTTTTATTGATCCTACAAGTTCGATTACACCATCAAAATAAGAGGAAATTATTTTATTTTAATTTATTTTAAATATTTTAAGTATGAGGTAAGAACAACACACTGAGCTTGGTGAAGGTATTTATCTGACGAAATTATCTGGCAAAAAAAGTCAAACTATAGCTACAGGTTTTATTTTATTATGCAAAAAAAAAAATGCAGTAAAAAGCATACACTGAATAAAACAATCAATTAATAATATTTCACTGGTTCTCTCATTTTTGTATTTGCTCATAATTTCTTTGTATGACAGCCTGGGCAAAAAATTATGTCTGCACAATTTGACATGTTTCATTGCATTATCACAAATACAAAAATTGACTCCAAGCAACAACTAGGCAATATGCTTACAAAATCTTCAACAAATTTTTTAATAATATTTGAATAAAGGGTGAAGAGAAAGGGTCAACATCAATTAAGCTGGACATCACTTTTGGCCACTACTGTATATAAGATAATATTTTTTTTTATAATATAAATTTTTTTCTTTTGATTTTGGGTGTTTGGGGGTGGGGGATATGACAATTTCTTGACAGTTTTTGTAAAAGTCACTATAATATTGCCCTCCTTGTGCTACGAAGTTTGTCTCATGTGCTTGATTCAGTCTTCTGAAGCTATATAATAACTTTTTGTGACAAACCAACCAACATGTCATTGTTCTCTGGCTTAGTTCACTTTAAAATGAAAATTACCCCAAGCTTTACTCACCCTTAAGGTGTATTTGACTTTCTTCTTTCTGATAAACACAATCAGAGTTATATTAATAAATATCCTGACGCATCCGAGCTTTATAATGGCAGTGAAAGGGGCCAATGAGTATGAAGCTCAAAAAAGTGCATCCATCCATCATAAATGTACTCCACACGGCTCCAGGGGGTTAATAAAGACCTCCTGAAGCGAAGCGATGCATTTGTGTAAAAAAATATCCATATTTAACAAGTTATAAAGTAACAGACAAGCTTCTGTATTCAACTTACGAAGAAAGTGTATGGCCTCGCAGTTCAAAACGCTTACACTACATCAGTTGCACTTTCTTCCTAAGTTGAATACGGAAGGCGGTCTGGTGGAAGCTAGATATTTTACTTTATAACTTGTTAAATATGGATATTTTTTTACACAAACGCATCGCTTCGCTTCAGGAGGCCTTTATTAACCCCCCGGAGCCGTGTGGAGTACGTTTATGATGAAATGCATGAAATAGCATTGCACCCCCCCTTTAATATAACTCCGATTGTGTTCATCAGAAAGAAGAAAGTCATATACACCTAGGATGGCTTGAGGGTGAGTAAAACTTAGGGTAATTTTCATTTTAAAGTGAACTAATCCTTTAAGACTTGGAAAATAGCACATTTTATACAACATTTTTAGGCTCATTAACACAGTTTTTGACAAGTTCATAAGTCATTTGAGCTACATTTTTGGTTCTTTTTTTGAGCTTGATCACTAACTATTCCTAAAAGAGTTAAAATGTGTGTAATTATCCTTCCATAGGTTCGACTGACGTGGTGGCGTGCTCTGTGCATGGAATAAGACGCGCCGTGACTGCAGCCTTGCACATCATCATGGGTATTTATCTCGGTTTCTTTCTCTTCTTCGTGCATGAGCTTCTAGTGATTCTCTAGCCTTACAGCTGCCTGTACGCTAACAGTAAGGCCTTGAGGAAACTCGGGACTTAATGGAGCACAAATATACATGATAATAATATGTAAATGGGATTCGTATTTACTTTTCAATTCCACTGAGTTATGTGTGCAGGGGCAATGGTTTAATTTTTTCACCCTTTGGAGGTCTCTCTCTTTTCCGTACATCCCAATGGCAGAGCGTGTGGTGGTTCTCTGTAATCTGTTGTTTAATTAGAGTGCACAGGCTGTTGTTATGGGGGCCGAGAGAAGACAAACCCCCCACGCAGGCTCTGCCTCTCCAGCTTTGGAGATCATGGTTAACAGGTCCCATGAAACGAGAGACAGTCCCGGGAGAGGTGGAGATACGTCTGTCGTCAATCACCCGTACGGTCCCGCCACGAACGCCCGAGCTTCTTTGACGTGGCTGTGGGCCGTTGTTGGAAGTGTTACTTCTGGCTGGCAGTGTTCGCTTTGGCTTTAGTATTGCATGTTCCTATCTGTCTGTCTGTCTGTGAGGCGTTTTTGAAGTTAGCACCAATATGTCTGGGCCATTGTGTCGACTGTGCAAGCTCTCCTGGGCTTAGCTTAACAGACAAGCGGATTTGGCTTGTGTCAGGGGATTACACGCACAAGCTAAGCTCACATCCTCCAAAAAAAGAGAAAGAACACATACTGGCAAAAATTTAGCTTTACAGCTGAATTACAATTGGGATAAACACAATCAGAACTGCACAATAGAATTACCAAATCAGATGTGTTCGGGTTAATGAGGTTCTTTGTTGTTACTTTATCATTGTTCTATGTGGATTACTGATTTTTTTTTTATTTGGTGATATTTTGTTTTCCAGTCACAGGCTTCATAGATAGTTCCTGGTTGGGATATACATTCAAAAATTATATACATTCATTATTTACTCACCCTCATGTCATTCCAGAATGCTGTACACTTTTATTTACTTCTGTAGAAGACAAAAAAAAGTATTTTTAGGGATTTTTTTAGGGAATCTTCATATAGTTGTTTTTCATACACTGACGATCAGGCTTGAAAAATGTATGAAAAAACAGCATAAAAAGCACCATAAAAGTAGTCCAAATGGCTCATGCACTATATTCTAATTCTCCTGAAGTCATATTATAGCTTTGTGTGAAGAACAAAATAAAATTTTAATTTTCCAGTTCACGTAAAAAATAAAAAAATCTGTCATTTATTCAGCCTCATGTCATTCCAGAATACTGCATGATGTTTTTTTTTTACTTTTGTATAAGACAAAATGGGACTTTTTATGGAATCTTCACATTAAAATGCAATTAAAATGCATCACATAATTAGTCCATATAACGTGCACTATATTCTAAGACTTCTGAAGTCATACAATAGCTTTGCGTGAATATTGACTGAATACAGACTGAAATTTAAAGGGATAGTTCACCCAAAAATCAATTCTGTCATCATTTACTCACCCACATGTCATTCCAGAATGCTGTATGGTATTATTTACTTCTGTAGAGGACAAAAAGAGAATTTTGTTTTTGTGAATTTTCACATATTTTTTTTTTTCCATACATTGACAATCAGGTTTCAAAATGTACAAAAACAACACAAAAAGCACCATAAAATTCATCCATATGACTGATGCACTATATTCTTAAGTCGTATGATAGCTTTGTGTGAAGAAAAGACTGAAATTTCAAACCTATATTTCTTCTGTGGAACACAAATATACTGAAGAATAGCTCAGTGTTTTTTCCATGCAATCAAAGTTAATGGAGTCCAATATTGTTTGGTCCCGACTGACTTTTATTGTATGAACAAAAACAGTTGAAACATTCTTAAAGTCTCCCCGTAGTCAATAATTTTATCCCTTAAAACTCATCTTTGATCACCAAAATGGCATATTTAAACGTTTTTTTTTTTTTTTTTTCCTGTGAAAAAAAATTATTAATGGCTTAAAATAGCTTGAATGTAACTCTACATCCTCACTTCATGTAGTATACATGGACCATGAATATGCAAATTAGCCCCGCCTCCACTCACTCACACCAACTCAGAGATCCACTTGGTCAACTTTATTGTAGGTAAACGCTGCACAATGGCAAGTGGAAATACTGGTTTAATTCAGCCATATACTGTATGTTTGAACCAGAAACTGATTCAGAAGAAGAAGTGGAAGAGTGAAATACAGGCTTGTATACAAGTCAATGTATCAGAATGGTAATGCGTTTTATGTATCGCTCTTAACAATGTCAGACACATAACGGTATTTGATATGATTAGCCTTTTGCTTAAGTAGTACGTTATCAAACAGCTAATAATGATGTTATCCAATAATGTTATACAAACCATGTTACCGTTCACCATCATATTAAAAATACCACATAGACATATAAACAAAACTAAAAACTTGATTTCCACCACAGGGAGTCTTTAAAAGTTTTAGCTTTTGTGTTTTACAGAAGAAAGTAAGTCAGGTTTGGAACAACATAAGGGTGAATAAGTGACAGAATGTTCATTTTTGGGTGAACTATCCCTTTAAAATAACAAAACTGGATTGTGTGACAATATCGATGACAAACTCTCAAAACTGGTGTGCCTGAAACTCTCCGGCCCAGTTCTGTTCTTGCTTGGCTGCAGACTCGGATGATTAACCCCGATCTGACCTCTACGTGTGAGAGAATGCGTCTCATCATTAAGTCTACAGAATTGAGCCATATGGTAGTGTAACTCATAGCTTTTGACTAAAGGGAGGTGTGAGTTTTAAGAACGAGTGTTGAATTTCTTTTGTTCGCCGAGATTGGCACCTTTTCTGTGCACCGCGGTACACTCGCTATCTCAGCAGGAACGTTGAGAAACATCCTCGTACCGTCGTGATTAATTGCTCCATCAAAACATTGTGGCTCTCTGTACGAACCGCTGAGCTAAGTGTAGGCACTCGCTCAGCAAACGACAGCTTTTCCTTAGACATTCCAACATCCAGGCATTAGCCGTCTTATGTTAAGCGAACTGAATAATAAAAAAAAACAAAACACACATTTTCTCCTTTCTTTACTACACAAAGTGTCTGGCTTTTGTTGCTGCAAGGCAAAAGAGAAACATCAACGGCACATAAGACACCTGACACGAATGAGAGCGTAATGCCTATTTAGGAAGGCCAATATAGGGCTTGTTCATTTCTAATTAAGCGATATTTACGCATGTGAATAAGGCCAACTGGCGGGATTTGGAAGGATCCAATGAATAATTCATAAGCAGGGAGAGCGTATGCATGGGGAGACAGAAGGAGGTCAGGAATGTGCTGGGCTACGGGGACTGGACTCAACCAATGGGCCACCAGATCCAGTCATTCCTGCTCACTCCAACATATGCAATGAATTAACTCAAGAGATGTCACATTGACACTTGATAGATGACCCTATTGTTTCTAATGGACTAGAATTACATTTGTTGATTATATGATGTACATTAACATATACATCTACTTAAATATGCACATACATATACATCCATGTACATAAATATATGCATGTACATATTGATTATGTACAGTACTACCATTTAAAAGTTTGGCCAGTACATTTAATTTTTTTTGAAAGAAATTTATAATTTTTCTCAGCAAAGATGGATTCAATTGATAAAAGTGTGTTGTTTGAAAAAAAAAAAAAATTAAAGTTAAAAACTTTCTATTAATCAAAGAAGCCTGAAAATTTTTTTCCTGGTTTCCACAAAAATATTAAGCAGCTCATTTCAACATTGGTAATAATTAAAAATGTTTCTTGATAACCAAATCAGCATATTAGAACTAAAGACTGGGGTAATGGCTGCTGAAAATTCAGCTTCGCCATCTCAGGAATAAATTATAATTTAAAATATATTAAATTAGAAAACAGTTGTTTTAAATTGTAATAATATTTCACAGCATTACTGTTTTTTCTGTATTTGAATCTGATCGATTTTCGCTTCTCACAATCCTGTGCATTCAATCTGTGACAGTTAAAAAATCTTTTAAAAAATAAAGATGCTGTCTGAAAGTTGTGGTTGGTGGTCAGTTTGGGTGTAAATGTACGTTTTTGACCAACGTTTTCCACGTTAGATGTCATTTCTAGCGAAAATTACTATTGTAGTAATTAAAGGATTAGTTCACTTCTGAATGAAAATTTCCTGATAATTTATTCACCCCCATGCCATCCAAGATGTTCATGTCTTTCTTTCTTCAGTCGAAAAAGAAATTAAGGTTTTTAAGGAAAACATTCCAGGATTCTTCTCCATATAGTGGAATTCAGTGGGGTACAACAGGTTGAAGGTCCAAATTGCAGTTTCAGTGCAGCTTCAAAGGGCTTTACAAGATCCCAGATGAGGAAGAAGGGTCTTATTTTGCGAAACGATCAGTAATTTTCTAAAGAAAAATAGAAGTTTATATACTTTTTAACCACAAATGCTCGACTTGCACTGCTCTGCAATGTGCCACACATGACGTAATCACATTACAAAGGTCATGCGTGACATATGTGAAAGTACAGATCCAGTGTCTACAAAACGAACGTGCAAAGATTAAGCCAGACGGCCTTTACAAAATATCGGATTTCGGATGATTTTGAAGTTGGAGGAGAAAATGAGAGAAGAGTTTTTCGCCCTACCGCGGTACTTCTGCCTACGTCATGCGTGACCTTTCTAACTAGATTATGTCATGCGTGGTGGATCGCAGAGCTAGTGCAAGACAAGCATTTGTGGTTAAAAAGTATATAAAATGGACAATCGTTTCGCTAGATAAGACCCTTACTCCTCGTCTGGGATCGTGTAGAGCCCTTTGAAGCTGCACTGAAACTGCATTTTGGACCTTCAACCCGTTTTTGTGTGTGTCCCTTTAAATGTAAATGAGCTGCTTCTCCCGACACGCTTTCCAGAAGAAGGTGGAGCTTTAACAGCTCGCGCTTCAGTTGCTCAACCACAACAAAGCTGGAGAATCTCACGCAGCCAAAATGATGATTGTCAGTAATGGTGTTCAGCTTTACATTGTTCAAACCGGAGTCGGACATTGATGGAGAGACTCAGGAAGAAGTTACAACTTTTAGAATGCATCTGGACGCTTCTGAATGGTTAATGGATAAATTTATGCAGATGCTGTGGAGTTGATTCAACTCATCGACTAGCATGGCAACAACATCTACTACAACAACTCTTCCTCTTTAAAGCAGCCCAACATGGCCTCACCCCCTTGGTTTTGTGTTCTCGGGGGCGGGGTTTATGTAAATTTAGGGTTAGTGATGTCACTAACCCAGGAAGAAGCTTGTTGTAGTCCCTAGCAGCCGTTTGTTGTAGTCCTTAAAAAGCGATTTCTGTAAAAGAAAATATTTCCCTTTGCATTGAACTTTGAGTCTTATAACTTTGCAGAGGTTTTTTATGCTCAAACAGCAACATTACACACTAACTAAAGTTAAACAAGTAAAATCATAATCAACCACCCCTTTAAATCATTATGCCGCCTCAGAAGCCTGTCTGTGAGGTACCTTTGTGCGCAAACGCTGCCTGCAAAGTCACAAGGCAGCGAGGCATCAAGTCTTTTGGACGCAACCCTTGTCGCAGTGCTTTATGGGATCACTTTCTTTATGAAGGATGCATGCCATACTGCTTTCGAGTTTAGTCTACATTTGTAATGAATCTTACTGCCCCTTGTCTTGAACCTTTGGTAGCTGCAGTGTCCTTTGTTCCTAGTGGTTTTGTACTCTTTCTATGGCAGTGTCATGGTGTACCTAGTGCCTCCACACACTGACATTGTTCCGTTGCTGTTCTAGGTCATCATCAGCCTGTGGACGTGTGCAGCTTTAGCTGTATGGGTCGCCTGATGAGGTTCGGTTTCTCTGCCATGTTTGGTTTCGGTGGGCGGACGCTCGCACTGGCAGAGAGACACCGCTGGATGCCACCCAGCCAGCGCCGCGAGTTCGCTCTCATTAAAACACTGGCAAACCTCAAGTAAGCGGTCTCTCTTTCTCAGTTGTGTTGTCAGCTGTAGCTGTCTCTCATCTGGTGGGCTCCAAGGGACTGGCTGGTGCTCTATCAAATCTGGGATTAGTGTCAGACCAGCCTGGCACAGCACTCATAGGCACTGTCTCTTAGAAATCCTTATGATAACACTCCATCTAACGTGTTTGTTCTCTCTCCTCGTGTCCCTCCCCAACTGACCGACGGTGCCTGTGAAGACCTGAAGACTGCGAACTGTCCTTTATAACCAGCAGAGGAACTGAGGATCAGACAAAGTGTGTTAAAGCACATTTTTTAAGGTTTTCTCACCCCTCATCCCCATCCAACTTTCAGCGTAATTATTTGAATGTTATTTTAAATAAACCACCCCCTGCTTAATTGGCCATTGGAAAGAAATCAAAATGCTGGAAATGCTGAAGGTCACCCAGCTAATGCTAATAAGGCAGGCTGCCCCACACTGTGAGGAGCCCATACAACTCCATTATTACTCAAATGCTGTTAATGGTTGTGCGCTAAAACAACATCTCTTTCTTTTACACAGAGCTGAGCGAAACGGAGATGGAGGAGCCATTTGTGAGTACAGCTAAATTAGCAGAAAATCTTTGAAGATATTGCACCGCATAGCCTGCGTATATCTGCTTCATTGGGCAGCAAATCTGCTCTTGGCTAATAAGTGTTTCCTATGAGAAATAAAGGGGTTGTTCCTCAAGGGGGTGTTTACCCGGCCGAATTAAAAGCTGAATTCTCTATTGGGCTGCTTTCATAGTTTTTTTGGAGACTGGACATTTAAACACAATACAAATCTGAAAAAGATTAAATAAAATATCCTGTTATCACAAATGACTGTGATTGGTCTATATGGTCCATCTCCATCAGCGCTGAGAAAAGTTACATGCTCCAATGCTCATACATGTCAGTTCAGCAGTGGTCTGGATGATAATGCAGTGCAACGAAGAAAAAAAAAAAGGCATATAATATAATATATTATGGTAACACTTTACAATAATCACTAACATTAACTAACAATGAGAAATAAATTTGTTACAGTATTTATTATTCTTTTAAAATACTATTTAATAAAAATACAACTGTTCATTGTTAGCTTAGAACATTAACCAAGATGAATAAATGCTTTAGAAGTATTTTTCATTGTTAGTTCATGTTAATGTAGTTAAAGGGTTAGTTCACCCAAAAATGAAAATTCTGTCATTAATTAATCACCCTCATGTCGTTCCACACCTGTAAGACCTTTGTTCATCTTCAGAACACAAATTAAGATAGTTTTGATAAAATCCGATTGCCAGCAAGATAATTAACACTTTCAATGCCCAGAAAGCTACTAAAGACATATTTAAAACTGTTCATGTGACTACAGTGGTTCAACCTTAATGTTATGAAATGACGAAAATACTTTTTGTGTGCCAAAAAAATAAAATAATGACTTTATTCAACAATATCTAGTGATGGGTGATTTCAAAACACTGCTTCATGAAGCTTCAAAGCTTTACGAATCTTTTGTTTCGAATCAGTGGTTCGGAGCGCGTATGAAACTGCCAAAGTCATGTGATTTTAGTAAACGAGGCTTCGTTATGTCATAAGTGTTTCGAAATTTCAATGGTTCACCACTGGGGGCATGACTTTGGCAGTTTGATACACTGAAACCAATGATTCGAAACAAAAGATCCATAAAGCTTCATGAAGCAGTGTTTTGAAATCGCCCATCACTAGATATTGTTGAATTGTTTTTTTTTTGTTCTGTAGTCACATGAACTTTAGTAGCTTTCTGGGCACTGAAATTGTTAATTATCTTGCTGTCAATGCAGGCCTCACTGAGCCATCGGATTTTATCAAAAATATCTTAATTTGTGTTCCGAAGATGAACGAAGGTCTTACAGGTGTGGAACGACATGAGGGTGAGTAATTAATGACAGAATTTTCATTTTTGGGTGAACTAACCCTTTAACAAATGGAACCTAACTGTAAAGTGTTACCTATTGTATTGTATTGTATTAGACAAAAAAGCATCATTGATTATGAATAATTGGCATATAACATAATAGTAAAAAAAGTAAGCATCAATTAAAAAAATAGGCATAATAACATGACATGACATAATAGTCAAAAAAGTAAGCATCATTATACATGACCATTTATAAAAATCATCCAGGTTGCTGCTCTAGGATGACCTCTACCATGCAAACTGCCATTCTATCATCTGCTTTCACATTAAAAACATGCAAGTGCACCTCCAGTATGAGTAAAGTATATACATGGAAAAACTCTCTCTGTTGTGAAAGGTGAAGATGATTCCTGGCAGACCAGACACGGCCTGTACCTGAATATCAGCATCATGGCTATTCCCTGCCTGTGTTCCATGGCCCCCAGGGGCCTGGCTCCAAACACCAGGTCAGAACCTTTTCCACACTACCTCAATCCGCTCATTAGCAAACTCAAAACTATTTTGCAGTAATCATGACAACATCCTTCCTTGATGCTTTACATTTTAAGTCAACACATTTTACTTTCATAATGATAAATGATAAATAACATGATAAATATTGGCAAGGCTTGATTTTATACATTATCGATCAAAAGCTTGGGGTCAGTAAGATTTTGTTTTCATGCTCACCAAGGCTGCATTTATTTGATTAATCTTTTTGTCAACTTGTTTTCTTTCAGTTAGTACAGGTTTTGTATTTCTTTTTGAAACTGATTGATTGTATGCCTCTGAGCTTATGCACCTCAATTTTTGACCAAAAAAAACATTATTTGTGGGCAATATTGAATAAAACTTAAAAATGTTCTGTACAATTTATCACACTAGTGTGGTTTAATGTTTAACCAGGATGTTTGTTTTGAAAAGCTTTTATGTTTTCATGGTCAAAAATGACCCGCCTACATAAAATATCTTATAAATCTCGCATTATGCTATATTACCACCAAATATTGGATTCAGTCTTTTTGTCTTTTTGTTTTCTATCAATTAGGACAGGTATTATATTTATTTATTGTATTTGATCTGAGCTTATATTGGTCACAAATGACCATCCATTGAAAATGAATGGTGGAGAACGAAAACAAGAGAAACATTTAGTGTTTGGAAGCATGTTCATCATATTCATGTTCACATGTGTGCTTGCAAAGATAAAGGCCTCTGACCCGTAGATACATACACATGTACACACACGTTCATGTACACAAACAAACTATTTTGTGCATTACAGGCTTTCCTTTTTACAGCGATTAACTCAGATCAATGAGGCCCACGATCAATAAGTTTCAAAAATAAATACAAAACCTGTCCTAATTGAAAGAAAACAAGTTGACAAAAAAGACTGAATCAATAATTGGTGATAATTTAGCAAAATGAATAATTTACAAGCAATTGTTAAAAAAGCTGGTCATTTTTGACTGGAAACACAAAAGGTGTTTTTTAACATCGCACAAGGGTTAAAAATCACAGCAAAAACAGCAATATTGTGCAATATTATTGAAATAACTGTTTTCTATTTTAATTCATTTTAATTCAATTCAATTCTGTGATGCAAAGCTGAATTTTCAGCATCATTACTCAAGTCTTCAGTGTCACATGATCCTTTTTTTTGTATTTGTAATGTAAAAATTGTATTGTAAAAGTCTTTAATGCCAATTTAATGCATCCTTGCTGAATAAAAGTAATATTTAGTAATTAAAAATAAAAAAAAATCTTACTGACCTCAACCTATATTGAATGGTAGTGTACATCGTAAATTGATCTAATCACAAAATTGTCCTTTAGAGGAGTAAATCTGCTATTGCTTTTTTTATGAAAAATTACAGACCAAAATTTAAAATTAAAAAATTTGGAATAACAGATCGATCATGCACAATAAGATCAGCAATGTGAATTATGATAGTAAATAGCATCAATTTATATTTTGTGTTGACTAGAACAAGCCCAATCTGGCACCAACACAATTAGATTGATCTACATCTACTTATACGCCTCTGAAAGAAATGCTTTGACCTGCAAATATGTTTCATCAATAACTTGCAATATCCCTTAAAAAAGGAAAACAATAAGTCATGATGCAGTCGCCTGTCACTTCTCATTATGGCACATTTGCATGCACAGACGCAAGCTGTTAAGAAACCGTCTCACCTGTGTTTTTTAAATCTTCCTTATTAGCAAAAGAATCTGATTTACACTTCCATTTACCATAATAAAAGTCATTAGGAAATTCACCAGCACTGTGGTGGAGCTTTATCAACAGACCTCTTCTCTAAACTACAAGCGACCATCGCAAAGCAACCAAACTAAATCGGTCCCACCATGTTCAATCAAATTATCTACATTGCAAGCACATGAAAGCTTCATGTTCATACAGTAGTAGCGATGTTAGTTCTCGTTTGCAGTGGCGATTCTGTTAATTAAACATAGTTTATGTTCCATGATCACCCAAATCTGTCACCAATTCTTGTTCTGAGACCTCATACTGTACAAACTAAGCACTGCCCTCAATCCTTCAGACTATATGCCCTAAAAGCAAGAAAGAAGGGCTCAGTAGCTGATGTCTGTGTGGACTTTAAAACCTTGAGACCAGGTCAGTGTGTCAGCAACATGCAAGGCCAACTGAGTCTCCTGACTGTTTTCCTGGCCCGTGTCGTGGGCGTTTCGTGTGCGAAGCCGGGTAGAGTAGGCCAACGTAATCCTAAAGATTGGAATCAGTGGTTGGATCAGACTCCTAAGGTCAAAGCCACCTAACTGGACTAATCAGCACATAATTACTCTGATTAAAGGGAGTGGCTGGGTAGACTTAAGGACCGAGCATCTGTCCACGGGCTTCAACAACCCCCTCTCCTTCCTGTCTTTAGAGAGCAACACAAGTTAAGCTCAGCTTCTCATAAGCACCATCTTTAGTGGGGGTCACAGGGTTCTCATTGCAAAAAATAGTTTGTTTTTGTCTTGTTTTGCTGTCTGAAAGTCCTTTAAATAAGATACTTTTAGTTGAAGCAAATTGTATAAAATATTAAGACTTTCTTTCTGGGAATATATTTTGAATTAAAGGGATAGTTCACCCAAAAATGAAATTTCCGTCATCATTTACTCACCCTCAAGTTGTTTCAAACCTGTATAAACTTCTTTGTTCTGCTGAACACAAATGAAGATATTTTAAAGAATGTTTGTAACCAAACAGTTGTGGGGCACCATTGACTAAACAAAATACTATGGAAGTCAATGGCATCTCATCAACTGTTACAAACATTCTACAAAATATCTTCCTTTAATTGTGTCCAGCAGAACAAAGACATTTGGTTACACTTTATTTTAAGGTGACATATTACATTGTAATTACTCAAATAAGTACTGAGTAATATTAATTAACTACATGTACTTATTATAGAGTTACAGTTAGGGTTTGGTTTAGGGTTATTTATTTGTAATTATGCATAATTTACTGTTATTACTATAGTAAGTACATGTAGTAACTACGTCACCTTAAAATAAAGTGTTACCAGAAATGTATACAGGTTAGGAACAACTTAAGGGTGAGTAAATGAAGACAGAATTTTCATTTTTGGGTGAACTATCCCTTTAAGTTTATGCTTACCTCATTGACCAGTTTGTTTTTGTCTTGTTTTAAGCATAAATTTGGCAAAATTATGTGATGTTTATGCTAAAAGCAAGAACAAAAATCCCAGTGGCAGAGATTTATTCTTTGAAAACAAGTCTTAATATTTTGCACAGTTTCTTCTCAAGCAAATACAACAACATTTTTTTTGCTGTTAATAAACATGTGAACTGTCATGAAGTCAGTGAAGAATCAAGAAAGCCATAATTAAAATACCTTCACATGGTTCATAGTTATGTCAAAAAAACCCATCCATCCATCCATCCATCCATCCATCCATCCATCCTTCCTTCCTTCCTTCCTTCCTTCCTTCCTTCCATCCTTCCTTCCTTCCTTCCTTCCTTCCTTCCTTTCAAACTGCCTAGAGAATGGCAGTTTTCTCATTTTTACACACATAATTATAGGGGTTTGAATTTAGCGGAAATCTGATTCTGTTTGGACCCATTTCTACCTTAAGGCTCCCATTTACATTGTCCACTGATGTGTAGATATGGAACAGTTTGAATTAACAAATGTTACATCTATAATCACAATAAATGTGAACCTTTTCTGTCTACCACAGGCTGAACAATGGCAGTATGGCACTGATAGTTGTTGACAACACCTCCAGGTCAGAGTTCATCAAGCACTTGAAGAGGTACAGCAGCACAAACAACCAGGTGAGGTCACCTATGCGGAGCGAGAGAACTTACTTAACTCACATCAGCCTGAAATACAGGAAATCCAGCCCACGCAAATAGAGTTAACAACCTCCACAGCTTAAGCAGAATTAGCATACTGTCAAGTCAAATTAGTCGCTGATTGTCAGCTTCCCACAAAACACTTTTCAGGCTAATACAGATTAGCCCATTTCAGAGCCTGTCTCTTCTTTTTTCTTAAGCAATCCAATCTAGAGCTGTTTGTTAACCCACATTCTATAAATAATCTGTGTAGGTTTCGCCGTTGACCTACTGCTACTTCACTCTCGTGTCATTGTGCCGGAGAGCAAAGCTGTGTCAATTTCAGGGTGTCTGTGCTGGACTATTAGGCCTTTATTGCCCATTTTAAAAGAGCTTGTGTGTGTTCACTTCATTTACATGAAGAAAGCTATGTAGAAAGTCAAGTGAATTTTAACAGTGGTTGAATCTCACAAAAAAAAAAAAAAAAGCCTGGGTCATATTTGGCCTCAAAATCAAAAGAAAGATGTAAGAAATTACATTTTGCTTTGAGAAAATTGGCTATTTCAAGCCCATTAAGATAAATTCTCATTACTGTAATGTAAAAAAAAAAAACCTGTATTATTTCAAAGGTGAACTATTTATGTATATTCAAGATTCAAGATTACTTTAGTTGTCCCTAGGGAACTTTGTCTTGGACATAAAGGTAGTTTATGGTACTGTATTCGTATATGTCATGGTAGTATCATTTTACACTGAGTTACACTGAAATAAAAAGCATTGTATTACATCACTGAGAACCAGCATTGGGTAAAAAATGGGAATTAATCTCAAAAAAGGGAAAAACTTAAATGTAAAAACATAGTTTACTCTTGATTTCAGATACATTACGGTAATGAGAATTTGAAGAGAAAATGTGCTTAATTATGTGCAAAAACATAAGAAAATCTCATAAAATATGGCAAATATACATTTTAGTATTTAGTATTTGCATTACATCATGTACAGCTTTTAATTTATGCTGTTTTAAGTGTAAAAATGGAATACAATAAATACTATTGCAGTGTAACAATGAGAATTTAACGCAACTCATTGATAATAATGGGATTTAAAAATACTGAAATGTAAAACATTATGCATTACAATAATCAGAATTTAGGGGAGATTTTGTTAAATTGCAGTTTAAATAAATAAAATTAATTAATTAAATTTAAATTGATAAATAAAAAAAATATTGATTCTAGGTAGAGGCTCAATTTTTATACAAAATTTTATTTCTTATTTTTTAAGGACTGAAATATGAGCTGGACATGTTTTTGTGAGATTTACTGTCAAACCAGTTTGTATGTGAACTCATCACCACACAAAGACACAGAACAGGAAAATTCATGCAGTTGATGCACATTGTCTGGGTCAAGCTTTACATCATGGCTGCTGAGAGGATTTGGGTCAGAGCCATTATTACTCCACCAGAATACTAGGCTTAATATATATAGTTTACATTTAGTAAGAAAAAAAATAAGTAAATGGTACTTACATAAGATCTCTGCAGTGAGGTATTATAATAACTGATAAGAAAGATTTTGAAAGACATACCTGGTTATCTTAATAAAGGGATATAAGATGTGATGAGTTGAAAGCCCAGTCCTGGCCTGGTTCGGTATCCAGGTTCATTCCAGGTCACACACACACACAGGACTGAAGTGGACTGATGAGGATCAGTTGTTCATCACTGCCTCCTTGTGGACCTATATTAAACTGCAGCCTCAAATAAGTCAAATTCAAATAAATAGTGCAAACAGCTGCACATTACAGAACACATAATAAAAGCTCAGACAGAAGAGTTCTGATATATATATATATATATATATATATATATATATATATATATATATATATATATATGCTTCTTTATCCTTCTGCAGTTTGGTTTCTCCTTTATTGAGACACACACTGTAAAGGCAGTGAGGCTGCGGCCGCGTTCTCAGGGAAGCTGGGCTGACGACGTCTCGGAGGAGAACGAGGAGTGTGATTCAAAAACAACGCCTATCATCTCTTCCGAAGGAACATACCCCTGGAACATTGACGGAGATCTCTTGGAGGTCCCATCTGAACTCCTGATCAGGTGAGAAACTCAAGTCAAACATCAAGACAAATTTACAGCAGTAATCCATTAGAGGCTGTGCTGTCACAATGGATACGAGGTGTTGATGCCTCTAAAACCGACTCTTAACCATAGTAAATTCACTGTAATACACCACTTTGAGTATCATTGTGCTTTTTTAGGTTGTAAATACAGTAATATCATAAAAGACACAAATAATTAAAATCCCAAATGGGCAAAAGTACCATAAAAGTAATATAGAAGTAGCCCAAGTCAGAACTTCCTATTTTATAACACTGAATAAGTCACATACCTATTTATTTGCAAAACAGTAGTCAAGATAGCCACTGTATCAGAAGTTCACAAGTTGACCTTCACAAGACCTGTGAAAGCACAGTGTGTGTTGTTTTAAGGCACTACAAACATTATATGAGCAGCACTTGATAAAAAAGTTCTCAATTCGTCTTCTTAAAGCTCCAGAAAGAGTGTAAGAAGAATAATCAGAACAGTGTGAGGTTCTAAGAAAAAAGGAGGGATGTGTGCGTATTTCAGATAAATCCTTGTAATGTTTAAATGTTCTGACAGTCCTGTTTATTTTCCAGAGTTCATCCGCAGCTCCTCACACTCTTTGGAGAAGACGTGGAGGAGGCGGAGGAGTCGCCAGTTAAATGCAGCTGTATCTGAACAAACAACCACACACACAAAAGAGAGATTGTGCATGGTAGCGCTAAGAGAAACTGAACAAATTGCAAAGCAAGCTTTAACATGTATATATTTTATGTCAGAGCAAAGCATATGACACACAATACATTCCAGTGCATAAGAAATTAAATTAAACCAAAGTAAATTTTTCAACAATTTTTTTTAAAGACAGAAAAAAAAATTAAATGAAAACATTAACGTATTAAAAATACTGATATAAAAAAAGCAATGTGCTTTATTGTATGCTATTCCCTGAACAGTAGAGTTTTTTTTTTCTTTTTTTTTTTGGATTTTGCATCTTTTATGTCATAAAAATCACAGACAAGCAACCCATCTGATGTGGTTTCTAAAGATTATATCCCATATTTTTAGCTTTGATTCTCACACGACTGTTTGTTCTTACTATCCTTTCAGGTCTCATTTCATACACCAACACACACTTACGCACAGAAAAAATAGCTGACTTTTCCACATTTTATGCACGGATTTTGGGGAAAAATTGATTATTTTTTTTTTGTATCTTTAAAAAACATTTTATTCATACAATTTCAGTAAGTTTTCATTTTTGTTCCTCATAACATAGCACCAAAAATTATTCAGCATATAATATAACATTTGGCATGATAATCAGGTTTTGTAAATAAATTATATCAGACAATTCAACTTGGATTGAAAATACAAAAACTAATTTTCTTTGTAATTTTATAGAATTTTTGTTATATTTCAGTGCACATTTATAGCTTTAGCTTAGTTTTCATTGCATACTCTAATTTTTATATAATTATTGAGTTAATTATTTTCAATGCTATTTTTGAAATTCCAGATTCCATGTAGGTCTGAGTGTGAGTGAGAGGTGATGGTGTTGTGTGTATTTGTGCCATATAAAATGAATACACACTCTTAAGCAATGGCTGGAAGCCAGACACATGCCAATCTCGTCACTCTTCTGTAGCGCAGTACAGACACACAACAGCAGCCTCCTTTGCTCCGTTTCCATGGCATCCAGCCAGAGCACGCAGCAAACACTCGCTCCTTCCATCTGGCATCTCCGTTCAAACTTCTAACTATTGAACTCAGCAGCGAGAGTTTGGAAGGAGAGAGAATGCGTATCATTTCCTCCTTTTTTTGGGAACCGATACCGCAGTGATGCAAAGGTGTGAAAACCCCTATCGCAGCAATGTTCTGCTTCGGGAAGGGTGATGGAAAGTGCCAGAAGATCCTGTGTCACATCTGTGGAGGGTATACTAACTTGCGGGTGTAAAAAAGTCTCTCTTCGGATATACACAGGCATAACCTTAGCAAGAAAAGCTACAGCAGTGCAATTTGTCCTTTACAGCAGGCCAATAGCCAATATGTTCAGTGATCGTAGGCAAACCTGTGATGAAACAATTAGGCTCTGTTCCAAAACCTAGCGAGCTGCCTTACCATCTATACAGCCTACATAGGCAGCTGTTTTTTAAGACAGCATCAAAACTCAATTAGACCCTCATAAATAACCAACGACCACCACAGTCGGCTCGCAATTGATTTCAATTTGATTTTAATGCTAGCAGGTTGCTGTCAAATCGATTAATCGAGATTAAATCGCATCTAATGTAAAAGTTTGTAAATATATATATTGTGATTAATCGCAATTGATCGATTTGACAGCAACCTACTAATCACGATTAATCGCATCTAACATAAAAGTTTGTATATATGTGTGTATGTGTGTGTATATATATAATACATATATATATATATATATATACACACACAAACTTATGTTAGATGCAATTAATCGATTTGACAGCACTAATAAAAATACATAACATACACTACTGATCAAAAGGAGTCCGTAAGATTGTTTTAAAATCAAAATTTATCAAAAATGACAGTAAAGACATATATAATGTTACAAAATACTTATATTTTAAATAAATGCTGTTCTGCTTTCTACTCATCCAAAAAAAAAAAACCCTGAAAAACAGTTATCATGGTTTCCCAAAAAATATTAAGCAGCCGTTTCACTGATCAAAAAAAAAAAAAAAAAAAAAAAAATCTTGAGCAGCAAATCACCATTAGAATGATTTCTGAAGGATCATGTGACACTGAAGACTGGAGTAATTGTGCTGAAAATCCAGCTTTGCATCACAAGAATTAATTACATTTGAGAAATTATCATTTCACAATATTTCTGTTGTTTGATGCAGCATTGGGAGACTTCTTTCAAAATCATTAAAACATCTTCTCGACCTCAAACTTTTGAAAGGTAGCTGACATATATTAATAAATATTTTAATTTGACTTTTCAGTGTGGAATAAATTATATTCATAACTAACATTCTCTCACTTTTAACATTGCTTGTCTCAATGAATTTGTCATACTACATTAGAATTTGGCCAGATCAAGGTATCTTTATGGATCCTACGTTTTGGAACAGACTTCACACTTTAAAAATGCTGCCTACATAGGTTGCTCACTAAGTTTTGGAACAGAGCCATAATGTTCTATAGCGACAGTACATTCTGAAGTCCTTTTCTCCCTTGGCACGACAGCCCCGGAGTGTTTCAGTGAACACATTAGTATGTCCCATTCTCTAAAGTGCATTGGCTTCATCCTGCTGACAGAAAATGCAGATTCTTTTGACAGTCTCTTTTGAAAGTCTTCATCGCTTTTTGATGAATGTTTTCAGCCATTACGGTTAATGGCCGTATGTTATCATGAGTCCAGCTCTTGATGTCAGAGCAGTAGTCCTTCATGGTTTGTCCCTTCCATTCTGATTGGTTATATATGTGATGTAAATCCCATATTATGTTGTGCTCTCTTTCTTTGGTACATAGTCCCAACTGTCCCGTTTAAACTTCTCCTCCGTCAGCTTCCGCTTGAAGAATCCAAGCTAATAAAAGGAAGAGGATGTATTTAATTTCAATAAGCAAATTTTTAAGCTCAACAAGCCTTGTTTTGAAGATTTTTTTTCCCTCTTTGTTGACATATTTGATTGTAGGGATTAATCTACTAATTTGTAGGTTGTCTGAATGTCTACTTGGGCTCAATTAACAGCCCTATATAATTACGCTTGTTTAGGGCTGGTTCAGGTCCACCAGAAACCAATCAGATTTCTGTACTCCAATCTTACATTCAAAAACAACTGCTGCGTCTGAAATCGCAAACTGAGTAGGTACAACATTAGAATTAAATTTACTTTGCGACCATTAAAAAAGTATGCTCTATAAAGTATGAATATGGGTACTATGAATGAAATTCGGACGTACTACATCCACCGTGTTGTTACTGTCACGTGATCTACATGCGTCCGTTGCATCACTTCAATTCATAAATCCTCTCCCGTGGCCTCACAGGATAGTAAAGTGTCCAATGAATGCATACTTCAGAATCTTGCTGGAAGTACTAGGTCATCCGGGGACTTTTCGCCTACTGTTTTTTGAATACTAAGTATTCAGACATACTGCACTTTTGGAATACTGTTTTTCACATACAATATACTAGGGAAGTATTCGATTTCGGATGAAGTGAATGTGTTTTTAAAAGTTAAACTTGGTACTTAAAAATGCAATGCTCGTGACACAATTCATTGAAAAATTCTGTGCAATGCATCAGTGTGCACATATACTGATAATTTAGAAATGAGTCTGAAATTACTTTTTAGCAAGTTTATTATTAAAGGCAGTGAATTTGTTATTAAAGCAACACTTTTTAATGGCTTATCCAACAGAGTTTACTGTACTGACAGTAACAGTTACACTGTAGTTTTACCACGGTAAAGCCCAGCATGCTGTTAAACCCTTTACAAGATGATGCATCTCTAAAAAGTCATATCTTCAGATATTTCAGGTCTAGGTTTAGTAAATTAAATGAATGATTTCTATGCTCTTAGTTCTTAAAGGTATAGTTCAGCCAAAGATTTAAATTTTGTCATAATTTACTCACCCTCAAGCTGTTCCAAACCTGTATGAGTTTCTTTCTTTTGTCGAACACAAAAAAAGATATTTTGAAGAATGTTGGTAATCAAACTTCCATAGTAGGAAAAAAAATACTATGGAAGTCAATGGCTTCAGTCAACTGTCTGGTTACCCACATTCTTCAAAATATTGTGTTCGACAAAAGAAAAAAACTCATACAGGTTTGGAACAACATGAGGGTGAGTAAATGATGACAAAAGTTTCATTTTTTTGGGTGAATTATCCATTTAATTCCTATAAGATGAAGAGTTTTGTATGAGTTAAGAATGTGTCATTATGTCATATTTAAGACATGTCATGTGATACATACCTTCCAGAGGGTAAAGACAAGCAGTGCTAAAATGATCAGTCCAACAATCAGACTGGATACTATCAGAAAAATCTGCACAGCCATCCCAGGCTGAATGCTATACAGAGCCTCCAAGAGTACCTGTAACATTGCAAACATTCAAGTTAATAACAAGCAACAAAAGGTTGTAAATGCAGCATTAATCTCATTATGCATCACTGTTTTTAGAGGTTCAGACTACTTACTCTAGCAGAAATGTCATTCTGTAATAGGATGGTGTTTGCATCCTGCACTGGTGAAATAAGGTCAATCATGCCTCGTATCATCATGACAGCATGTCTGCCCTATAGGAAACAAACATGTATCAAGGTCATGTGTTTTAGTTGCTCTTTTGGGTAAACAATTCAGGTAATACATCTGTCAAACTATGTTTGCCTTAATAATTTATTGCATCCGGTAGTCTTTGAGGAACATTATTAGCTATAATGGGAAGAGGCCCAACCAGTCTAGCCGGTTGACATGGTGGGCATCTTGGGCAATTCATTTTTTGTTTGTGCAATAAAAAAAAACTGTTGGCCAATCGTACATTTGAAAATCTGTGCTGCTTAATATTTATGTGGAAACCAAGATGATATATTTTTCAGGATTCTTTGATGAATAGAAAGTTCAAAAGAAATCTTTTGTAACATTATAAAAATGTCTTTACTGTCACTTTTGATCAATTTAACGCATTCTTGCTGAATAAAAGCAATAATTTCTTTCTGACCCCAAACTTTTTGAATGGTAGTCTATTTCAAATAAAAATGTATTATTTCACTTTTTTAGATCCATGCACATTCTAGAGCAATTAGCAATTGGCTCTTTTAAATGGAAGCCACAGTTTTGAGGGGTGCAGTTTCTTCCAATTTATTGGTCCATCTTCTTCTCATTGTCTCTAACCAACACTCACTGGACTCATCTGGAGAACCCTGGGGTTGAGCTCCACCTCCATGCTGATGGTAACTTCTTTTCCAACCTCCAAGTCTCCGAAGTGACACTCCACCGTCTTACAGGTCTGATCTTCAGAAGCACAGAACTGTAGAAAACCAGAGCATGAGAACTTCCAATAACATTTACACTAAACACACCAGAACTCATTACTGTGACTTTTATTTTACCATTATGCGCTTGCTTTTTGGGGAGAAAAAGAATACAAGTTCCTGAATAAAGGAAGCTTCCGGGACGTCACAGTCATCAATAATTTGAACTGTATTGTTCCTCTGGAAGCAATGGCCAAGAGTTGTCTGCAAGACAAAAAAACATTATTTGAATAAAAATACAAATGTGTACATATAAATGTATAGCATAAATGATAAGCTAAGTTATAGCCAATTATGTTACATACTTATTATTAAATCAACTATTAGGAATAGTTCATCTATCTATTCCGTGAAACAAGAACATATTCGGCAGAATGTCAGAAGTTCTGTTTTCCATACAAAGAAAGTGGATTGTGATTTACAGCACCAAACTACAGATCGGATAATAAAGAATATGACTTGTGTGCTATTTCAGAAATCTTCTGCAGTCGTACAACAGATTTGTGTGAGAAACAGATGAAATTTAAGCTGTTCTTTCCTTGTTGTAGCTCTCAAATTTAGTGGTTGATTTTTCAAACTTGTCACAATTGGTCACATGACACATGAGAACCAATGCAAAGTTTTATCAATATGGCATCGATGATGTCAAATATACCATGGAACCTCTAAAGGCTGACTAATGTTTTAGAATTTTTTTAATTGATTCTTTTTGTTCTTTTTCATTTTATACCATACATCACAGTCCAATTTCAATGTTTGGAAAGCAGAAGCACAAACATTCTGCCGAACATCTCATTTTATAAAATAATTTTTTTTAAATGGTTTTGAAAGTCTCTTCTGTTCACAAGACTGCATTCATTTGTTTAAAGATACAGTATATTTTAAAATGTAATTTATTCCTGTGAAAAGATGAATTTTCAGCATCATTACTCCAGTTTTCAGTGTCACATGATCCTCCAGAAATCATTCTAATATGCTGGTTTTGATGCTTAAGAAATGTTTCATATTATTGTCAGTGTTGAAACAGCTTAATATTTTTGTGGAAACGGTGATACTTTTTTTTTTTTTCAGGATTCATTGATAAATACAGAGTTTAAAAGAAAAATATTTTTTTAAATAGAAACTTTTGTAACATTATAAATGTCTTTATTGATAAATGAATGCATCCTTACCGAATTAAAGTATACATTTTATTAATTCAAATAAATCTTACTGACACCAAACCTTTGAACCATATATGTATTTTTGCATATGCAAATCTCACCTGTAAATCCGTAATCCTGATTAACTGGTATTTGTATGGCACCAGCATCAGAGGCAAGCTGATCTTTACTCTCGCATCAAGAGCTTTACTAGGACCCATATTTATCACCTGTAAGTTAATAGACATTTTTACCAAGCTAATCGTCATGTTAAATGATTCATTAGTGCTTAATGATATTGTTATCTGTCTGATGAGCACTAAAATACCTTGTATGTATAATTGAACTTCTCAGGATAGCAGTCGACCGGAACAGACTCTTGTTCTCCAATCAGAAATGAAGTCGGAGAGACAAATCTGCAGAAGAAGGGAATACAGAAGACGCAGAGAAGCGTCCCGTAATTTGGCCTGTTATTCTTCTGACATCCACTTATGGAATCACAGATTCATAAGCAAGCCAGATAAATTACCCGTGAACATTGAGATCAACAACATATCTCAATGGCAATGTGAGAACGGCCACGTTGTCGTGCTGAAGATCTGTGTTCTCAAGGCTTTCACTGAAAAACACACATTAGATTGGTTAATGTTTACTATTGAAGAAACATGCACTGCCCCCAAAAACTATCTGGACATGAA
Organism: Hypophthalmichthys molitrix; assembly: GCA_037950675.1. Taxonomy (NCBI): domain Eukaryota; kingdom Metazoa; phylum Chordata; class Actinopteri; order Cypriniformes; family Xenocyprididae; genus Hypophthalmichthys; species Hypophthalmichthys molitrix. Next base: position 30,277,437 of record CM075500.1, on the reverse strand, counting down.
AACCAGTTAAAAATGTGTGAATGCAAGAAAATGGCTCAGATAAAAGGTGAAATTAGCATTTGTTTGCAGACAGCACTTAGTTTGATATTGTCCTATCTAATGAAATGACATGTTAAGTGCAGTTTAAGTGTCCAAATGCTTTTTGGGGTCATTGGATATGTGGAAAAGATCTTTCTATCAGAGGAAATGTTTAATGACTTTAATTATTGGAGTACAACCCTAATATACACTGAGATTTCATTACAGGAACTCATTACAAAGGCTATGTAGATATCCACCTTTAGATCCAATCCTGTTTTTCTTGTTTCTAATAGTAACACTGAAAGCACAGAAAGCCTTTGAACATGCTGTTTAATGCCTTTGTTTGTCTTTTGAGCTCTGATGAGAAATTTACAAGTTTAAGCAGTAGCAAGATGTTCTCCACAAATGTTTACATTTGGCTCAGATGCATTTGTATAAACCATTCATTGTAATGAATTCCTGAGATCTCTGGATCTCTTACCTCGTGGCATTAATGTTAATACTAAGGTTTCCCGCGCTGCTGTTCTGCATCACATCCAGTAAAAAGGTGATGTTGAGCTGGAAGAAAGAAAAGAGATGTTTATATTCCAATAAGACATGGTGACAAACACACTCATTTAACTTCCATTGCTAATGACTTTTACCCTTGAGAAAGGGGAGATGTAAAAATGTCCAACATTGCAGTCCAGTCCGATGACCACTTTATTCTCCTCTGCAATTTCACAGCTGATGTATTTATCTTCCTGAAATAAAGTCACAATATTAAAGCACATCACAAGACAAGAGTCTATTAAAGGTCATCGGCAACATAAAGAGCTAACCTCAGATATTGAAGACAGATCTGAACAAGAATTATTGTGACAAAATTAAAATACCTCTAGTACTTTGATGAAATGCAGGTTGCTGGGAAACCTCAGATGAAGTCTAGGTAGAAAAGCATGATCTCCAGTGTTGACTAGTGTGGTGTTTAACATGATGCTTTTTCCATTACCCAGAGCAAAATATGGCTTTTTCCTGTAGGATAAGTTGGGAAAACAGTTATTTAGTTAAAAGTTTAGATTTTAATCCACATTTAATCTATTCTTTAGTCCATATAATTTAGTGCAGGTTAACTCAAAGTGAAGTAAAGACTTGGATGGATGGATGGATGGATTGTTTGAATGATGGAAGAATGGATGGATGGATTTTGGCCACAGAAAATCTTAATTTGAAAATGCCATAAAATGCCATTTTAATTGTTTTTGTGGGGGCTCAAAGGCAAAACATGCTGAAAATTTTGGGCCAAAAAAAAAAAAAAAAATGAAACAGTCGTAAGTACAGATCATTACAGCTGCTTAATATTTGAAAAATATTACAATATATTTTATAAGCTACTTTAAAAGTTAAAATGAATGAAAAATTTTAACTTTAATGTAAAAATATATTATTAATAGAATTTTAGTAAATTTACTAAAAAAATAGCATTTGCATTGTTATTAATAAAATTATATATTTTATTATAAATGGACTAAAAATATTTAAATGTGTATTATAATTGAATATTATATTCATGTAATTATACCCTGTACAATATTTGTTTACAAATCATTTTATGTCTCTAAGTTTTTTCCAAAGGTTTATGTATTAAACTCACACAGTTACATAAACAAAACTGAAAATGAAATTGTTAATCATATCAAATTATGTGTATGACAATATAAGCTAAAATTTCAAAATCCTGACAGTATATACTGATAGTATAAGTTACTAAAGTTAATAAATTGTGGAAACTGGTGCAAAAGCAAACCAGTTTGCTGTCTTTGCAAGCAATTCCTCTTTAATTTTTTCCATTATAAAATTTTATTTTTAATTTTAAATAAAAAATAACACACACACATTATATATATATATATATATATATATATATATATATATACACACAGTGCTCAGCGTAAATGAGTACACCCCCTTTGAAAAGTAACATTTTAAACAATATCTCAATGAACACAAAAACATTCCAAAATGTTGACAAGACTAAGATTAATATAACACCTGTTTAACTTATAACATGAAAGTAAGGTTAATAATATAACTTAGATTACACATTTTTCAGTTTTACTCAAATTAGGGGGATGCAAAAATAAGTACACCCCACAACAAAAAACTACAACATCTATCTTTTTCCATTCTTCAAGAATGACCTCTTTTAGAAACTGGATGGAGAGTGATGCTCAACTTGTCTTTTCAGAATTCCCCATAGGTGTTCGATTGGGTTCAGATCAGGAGACATACTTGGCCACTGAATCACTTTCACCCTGTTCTTCTTCAGAAATGTGTTTAGGATCATTGTCATGTTGGAAAAGTGCACAATGACCAAGGGCACCGAGTGATGGTAGCATCTTCTCTTTCAGTATAGAGCAGTACATCTGTGAATTCATGATGCCATCAATGAAATGCAGCTCCTTGACACCAGCAGCACTCATGCAGCCCCACATAAGGACACTGCCACCACCATGTTTCACTGGAGGCACCATGCATTTTTCTTTGTATTCCTCACCTTTGCGACGCCATACAGTTTTGAAGCCATCAGTTCCAAAAACATTTATCTTGGTCTCATCACTCCAGAGTATAGAGTCCCAGTAGTCTTCATCTTTGCCAGCATGGGTCCTGGCAAACTCTAGGCAGGCTTTTTTGTGCCTGGGCTTTAGGAGAGGCTTCTTTCGTGGACGGCACCCATGCATGCCGTTCCTCTGCAGTGTACGCCGTATTGTGTCACGGGAAACAGTCACCCCAGTTTGGCTTTCTACTTCTTTAGATAACTGCAGTGAACTTGCATGCCGATTTTCTTCAACCATTCTCATCAGAAGACGCTCCTGTCGAGGTGTTAACTTCCGTGGACGACCTGGACGTCTCTGTGAGATGGTTGCAGATGGTCCATCTTTTTTAAATTTTTGTACCACTTTTGCTACAGTATTCTGACTGATAAGTAAAGCTTTGCTGATCTTCTTGTAGCCTTCACCTTTCTGGTGTAAAAAAATTATTTTCTTTCTCAGGTCTTGTGACATTTCTCTTCCATGTGGTGCCATTGCTGACAGCATGAAATGGGATGGGGTTTTAACACCCTTTAACACCCTTTTATGGTCTGCTGGACACCTGTGTAATGAATATTTAGACTCACCTGTGGTTGAATTCTTGTTAAATTAAACATTTGTAGTCTAAAATTTAGCTTTTAGGCAAAGATGATAATTGGTGCTTTTTATAGTTCTGTCATTTAAAATATTTTTCTAGAATTTAAAGGAAAAGGGTGTGTTTTCCAGTCAGTGTTTCCTGCATCTGTTTGTGTGGCTTGTGCACTGAGGGCTCAAGCCTGATGTTTCTCATCTAAAGGCACCAGGTGCATCTGGGAGAGTGACAAGCCACTCTACCCCTCACTCTCTTTCCCTTACACACACACACACACACACACACACACACACACGCCTTATGAATAATCAGATCATGTATTATCACCAATGGGTGAGGGGGGTCCATAAATTAGTTTGCATACGGCTGCAAACGTGATCCAAAATGCTAATGTGCACACTCACGCTTTCGCCTCAATTGGGTGAGTCCAAGAAATGCGATGCATAAAATGCCTCAATATAAAGGTTGGCTTCTGTGCATGCTGCTTTAATGGGTGTATTCATGAGGAGAGCAGATAATCTCAAAAGCCCTCCTGTTAGTCACGAACAGCACCAGCACAACTAGAATATTTACGGAGGTCTGTAGTTGTTCACCACGCAAAATCAAGAAAACTGTAAGCATTCTTAAGATGTTTAACAATATACACATACGACCATACTCCTTATAGCCGATATTATACAAGATTGATATCAGTCATTGAAAAAGAATACCGTTAAATAAAAAAAAATATACCAAAATTAAAAGAAAGAAATAAGAAATAATTTTTTAAATGTTGATAAAGCCAATTTTGGGATTATTAAGATGTTTTGTTGCATTAATGACATTGTCATGACAATTAAACACATTTTCCTCCAAAAGTCTCATTACCATAACGCGAAAAAATTTAATTTGCTTTATTGAATACAGTAATAAAAATAATCTTGTCCTGACGCTTAAATTAAATTTTGTACAAATACTTCCATAACGTATTTAAAAATACTATTTTATGTATAATTTACATTAAAAAGCATAAAGTTACTTTACATACTATTATTTTACAGTAATCAAATCACTACAGAAAGGATTTAGGAGGGAAAAATGCATTTGCCAGGAATATAATTTCTCAGCGATTTTTATGAGATTCACACAGTTAGCATAGGTTACGTGGAGATAACTTACTGGGGTAAAACCAGATGAGCAGAAACCTGAAGATTGGATGAGCAGTTTTCCAAGGAGCAATATCTGGCAAAGATGGTCTACAAAAAGAAAGATTTCAAATCAGGACGCCTTGTGACCTACAATGAGATTAATAAAGTGGCCACAGAAATTAACCACAATAACAAAACAGAAATGGAAAATAAAAACTGACCTTGTTTTTCACGACATTGACCTGTTCATCCTTCTGTTGTAGAATGGGTTTGAGAGAAGGCAAGTCCCGTGAGTCTCGCTGCGCCACACGGTGCTCTCCAAGTTCATATTTCACCTCAAAATGAATGGGTGTGAAGATATCACGGACATCTTTCTGCATACAAGAGAAATAAAACATAAAAACAAAATGATTACATTTTCTGAAGAAAATAACTGGCGCTTGCCCATCCAAAACTCACCACTCCAATGCTAGGATTGCCAGGGTGTTCCAATACAGTTGCTAAGAGTTTTTTTGTTTTTAAGAAATTATTACTTTTATTCAGCAAGGATGCATTAAATTGGTAAAAAGCTACTGTAAGGACATTTATAATGTTACAAAGGATTTCTATTTTTTTTTTTTTTTTTTTTAAATGCTGTTCTTTTGAACTTTCAATTCATCAAAGAATCCTGAAAAAAAATCTATTACAGGTGTCCACAAAAATATTAAACTCTTTTGAACATTGATAATAATAAGAAATGTTTCTTGACCAAATCAGTATATTAGAATGATTTCTGGAGGATCATGTGACACTGAAGACTGGAGTAATGATGCTGAAAATTCAGCTTTGCATCACAGGAATAAAATACATTTTAAAATAAATTAACATAGAAAACAGTTACTTTAAATTGTAATAATATTTCACAATTTTACTGTTTTTACTCTATTTCTGATCAAATAAATGCAGCCCTGGTGAAACGTCATTTAAAAACATTTCAAAATCTTGCCAACCCCAAATGTGACCGGTAGTGTGTGTGGTGTATGATTTTGGCTAGACTTTTTTAATCCTCCCATCTTAATTTTCCTCACCTCAGTGCAGATAATTAATGCAGGTAAGGTTTGCTCTGTCAGCTGTGATGGCTGTCTCTAATTGGGGGCTCAGTGGTTGGGAGTTGTCCTGTGGGGTCTCTGGGGCCTGTATTTAGCTGCAGGGGAGATGTGTGACCGGGGTTTTGGAAGCCTCTTCCATGGCCAGTGTAAATGAGCTGGACTCCAGCCACAACAACAGCCTCAGAGAGGTGCTAATTTCTGCAGCAAAGGCTAAACTCAAAGTCAACGCTGTAAACTTGTGTCCTTTGCTCAGAATAGTCACTGAATTCGGTCACACATATGTGCACACGCACACATATCTAGTTTGTTATTGGCATGTCTAACCAAAATAGCAGACAACTGATATTCCATTACACCAGCAAATGACTCCATGAGCATGAGAAAGGCTGGGTGTTTCCTTCACACCTTCATACAGCACCAAGAATATATTTTGCTCAAAACAAGAACTGAAAGTAGGCTTGGTGCATCTGCAACTCTCAATAACAAATGTTAAGACAACAAATTGCTGTCAACAACACTTAAATGTAACTTCAGTTTGGGTAGAGGGGAATTAAATGCAACTTAAACTTGATTACTACAGTAAATAATATAAACGTGTCCCTTAGTTTGTGAAAATATTTGTAATTTGTAAAAAGTAAAGTTAATATTTTTATAATAGCACTTACATTATTTGTTCGATAAATGAACACTTGCTATTAGAGCTGTAAAGTTGTAAGAATCCTCCTTTTGAGGTGGTACCTCAACTTACATTTACATTTATGCATTTGGCAGAAGATTTTATCCAAAGCGACTAACATTGCATTTGGAGTATACGGCTGAGCTCAAAAGTTTACATACCCCTTTCATGAAATAAGAAGGATCATGAAAATTGCACATTATTAGAGGCCAAGCACCGAAGGTGCGGAGGAACCTATTGAAAATCGTTAGTTCCCTTTCAGTCGGTCACGTTCGACGTACGTCAGTAGTGACCGACGAATTGGGATATCGCTAGAGAGCCCTATCAGCTTCGAGTGAACTACAACAAGCCAATGAAGTTGGCGTGCGATATTTGCATAATGCGCACCGCCCCCGCCAGGTGGTATAAATAGGGGAGCAGATGCAATCGCACTCTGTCTTTCGCTTCGGAGCCATCTAGTTGTTCCAGCTTTTCAGACTTCAGTAATTCTTCAAGCCAAGGAAAAATCTCTGTTTGTGTTGGTGTGACGGCACTGCAGCGAGGTCGCGAGCTTCCAGCTGTGGTTTGTTCCAGCTTTCATCGTGACACTCCCTGTGTGCTTCAGAACAAGAGAGCTGAATTTCCCCTTCTAAAAGAGCTTCACAGGCGAACCCTGCGTCTTTTTCAAGATGTCATTTCGTCTGTGCGCTACTGGATGTGGTCGTTCTTTGGTCCCTGCTGACGGCCACAATCGCTGCATCATGTGTCTGGGCGTTCAGCACGCTGAAGCAGCTTTTGTGGATAGTTCATGTTCTCATTGCGGGAACATGACTATTGCAGTGTTGAGATCGAGACTCTCGTTCCTTGGTTCTCAGGGAGCGGGAGTCCCCTCTCCTATGCCCCGTGCCGCCGTTTTCTCTGGCTTCGGCCGAGGTGACGGTGTGTCGGCGTGTAGACAGGGTGATCTGAGGATTACGGTCAGGGCTCTACTTCACTGCAACCGGTGGTGTTACCGACTGAACGTGCTGGTCCCTCTACGGAGCGACCAGCCGTCTCTTTCGGTGCGCCAGCAGATGACCGTATGCCGATCACGGCATCGGAAGGCGAGCAAGAGTCCTCGGGAGATGAGGACTCGGCTGCGTTACCTCCCTCTGGGACCGTAGCGTTGTCCGAGCCCGATCCTGAGTTGACGGCTATGCTTTCCCGGGCTGCCGAGAAGGTTGGGCTCGTCTGGAATCCTCCACCGTGTCCCGAGCCTTCTCGGCTCGATGATTGGTATCTCGGGGCGGCCCGCACTGGTCCCCAGCGCCCCGCCCCGATGCCATTCTTCCTGGAAGTGCATGATGAGGTGACCAGGTCCTGGCGGACGCCGTATAGCGTTCGTGCGAGACCTGGTCCTTCGTCCGCCTTCACCAACCTGGATGGCGGGGAGGCTAGGGGATATACGCGGATTCCCCCAGTCGAGAGGTCTGTTGCGATGCAACTGTGTCCAACGACCTCCGGCTGGCGCGGTGAGCCGCGTCTCCCATCCCGGGCCTGTAAATTCTCGTCGGCCTTGACGGAGAAAGCTTACAGAGCCTGTGGACAGGCCGCTTCCGCCCTGCATGCCATGGCCCTTTTGCAAGTTCATCAAGCAAAAGCGTTGATGGAAATGCCCCAGGGAGGTCTTGACCAGCAGCTGCTTGGGGAGCTGCGTGCCGCCACGGACCTCGCCCTCCGGGCGACTAAGGTGACGGCACGTTCTGTTGGTCAAGCGATGGCCACGCTTGTGGTCCAGCAGCGCCACCTGTGGCTGACCCTTGCTGATATGAGGGATACCGACAAGTATCGGTTCCTGGACTCCCCCATATCACAGATCGGCCTTTTCGGCGACGCGGTAGAGAGCTTCGCCCAGCAGTTCTCTGCCGCCCAGAAGCAGGCGGAGGCCATCAAACACGTCTTGCCCCGGCGGTCCGCTGCTGCCTCCACCCCGCCGCCGGCCGCACAGCCTCAGCCTGCTCGTCGCCGTGGGCGCCCGCCTGCGTCGTCCTCCGCCCCTGCTAAGTCGGCAAAGCAGCAGCCTTCACCAGCCAAACAGCAGGGTGCCGGTCGCAGACGCGGAGCCCAGCCCGCTCAGGCCAAGCCAGGTGGCAAGAGGTCGAGGAAGACGCGACCCTGAGACGGGCGACCTGGAGGGGAAGGTTCCTGCTCTTCGGGAGAGGACTCCATCGTCTCTCCCACCCCCGGAGGAGGGCCGGGGGGAATTGGCTCTCCGGAGTCCAGCGGTACCCACTTTGTCACAAAAAGAGCAGTTTCCCAATCCTCCAGGTCACAAGAGGCTGCGGCTGTCAGTCTGCGAGGCCCCCCCTTGCCACTCGCAGCCCACTCTCACTTCGCCAGCAGGTCCCAGTGTGATGGTCGAGGCCGCCCCTCAGCCGTCTCCCATTCACACTGCCACCTCGCAGAGTCTGACCTCACTTCGGGCCGCTGTGCCGTCCGAGTCGGGTTCCAGCACTCTGCTTCGCTGCCCCACCCCCGGTGCGTCTGTGGTGCCTTTGGTCCCGCTGGCTCGGTGTCTGGAAGCCTGGATAGCGCTCCCCAGCCCGTCCCGCTGGCTCATTCGTACTATCAGACTCGGCTATGCGATTCAGTTCGCCCGGCGTCCCCCGGTCTTCAGGGGTGTCCAGTACACTCAGGTGTCCCTGGACAATGCACCTGTTCTCCGGGCGGAGATTGCTGTCCTCCTGGCGAAGGATGCAATCGAGCCGGTCCCTCCAGCCGATATGAAGTCAGGGTTTTACAGCCCCTACTTCATTGTACCGAAGAAGGGCGGTGGGCTACGGCCAATCCTGGATCTGCGTGTCCTGAACCGGTCCCTTCACAGGCTGCCGTTCAAGATGCTTACGCAGAAGCGCATTTTCGAATGCGTCCGTCCCCAGGATTGGTTTGCAGCGATCGACCTGAAGGACGCGTACTTTCATGTCTCGATTCTGCCTCGTCACAGACCCTTCTTACGGTTTGCGTTCGAGGGTCGGGCATATCAGTACAAAGTCCTACCCTTCGGGCTGGCCCTGTCGCCCCGCGTCTTCACGAAGGTTGCGGAGGCGGCCATTGTTCCGCTCAAGGAACAGGGCGTTCGCATCCTCAACTACCTCGACGACTGGCTCATCCTGGCCAGCTCGCGAGAGCAGTTGTGCGAACACAGGGACATGGTGTTAGCTCACCTCAGTCGGTTGGGTCTTCGGGTCAACTGGGACAAGAGCAAACTCACCCCCGGGCAGAGGATCTCTTATCTCGGTATGGAACTGGATTCGGTCGCCCGGACTGCGCGCCTCACCGAGGAGCGCGTCCAGTCAGTGTTGACCTGCCTGAGTACGCTTAAGCGCAGGACAGCGGCCCCACTGAAACACTTTCAGAGGCTCCTGGGGCATATGGCATCCGCAGCCGCAGTCACGCCGCTCGGATTGCTTCATATGAGGCCGCTTCAACACTGGCTTCGCGGCCGGGTCCCGAGATGGGCGTGGCAGCGCGGTACGTTCCGTGTCCCCGTGACACCGAACTGCCGCCGCACCCTCACCAAGTGGTCGGACCCTTCGTTCCTGCGGGCGGGAGTTCCCCTCGAACAGGTGTCCAGGCATGCTGTGGTCCACACAGATGCCTCCGCCACGGGGTGGGGAGCCACGTACAACGGGCATGCAGCATCGGGTCTGTGGACGGGGCCCCAACTGCATTGGCATGTCAATTGCAATTGCCGCTTCCAGAAACTGTTGTCAGACAAGCACGTACTGGTCCGCTCGGACAGCACTGCGGCCATTGCGTACATCAACCATCAGGGTGGTCTACGCTCCCGCCGTATGTCGCAACTCGCCCGCCATCTCTTGCTATGGAGTCAGAAGCATCTGAGGTCGCTTCGTGCCATTCACGTACCAGGCGTGCTCAACCGTGCAGCCGACGAGCTCTCACGGCAGCCTCCGCTTCCGGGCGAATGGAGACTCCATCCCCAGGTGGTCCAGCTGATCTGGCAGCGCTTCGGCGAGGCACAGGTAGATCTGTTCACCTCCCCGGAGACTGCCCACTGCCAGTTGTTTTATTCCCTGACCGGCGGCACGTTCGGCACGGATGCCCTGGCAATCAGCTGGCCCCGGGGCCTACGCAAATATGCGTTTCCCCCAGTGAGCCTTCTCGCACAACTCCTGTGCAAAGTCAGGGAGGACGAGGAGCAGGTCTTGTTAGTGGCTCCATACTGGCCCACTCGGACCTGGTTCTCGGACCTCACGCTCCTCGTGACAGCACCTCCCTGGCCCATTCCTCTGAGGAAGGACCTCCTGACTCAGAGACGGGGCACCCTCTGGCACCCGCGTCCCGACCTGTGGAAACTCCATGTGTGGTCCCTGGACGGGACGCGGAGGTTCTGAGTGATCTCCCGCAAGCGGTCGCAGACACTATCACTTCCGCTAGAGCTCCTTCTACGAGGAACCTCTATGCGCTGAAGTGGAACCTGTTCGTCGAATGGTGCTCCTCTCAACCAGAGCGAGAGGACCCCCGATCATGTTCGGTCAGAACCGTGCTTTCCTTTCTGCAAGAGGGTCTGGAGCGAAGGCTGTCTCCCTCCACCCTCAAGGTGTATGTTGCCGCTATCGCCGCACATCACTATGCAGTTGATGGTGAATCGCTAGGGAAGCACGATCTGATCGTCAGGTTCTTGAGGGGGGCGAGGAGACTGAATCCTCCCCGGCCCCCCTCTGTACCCTCTTGGGATTTGACCCTGGTTCTTACATCTCTCCAGGGTCGTCCCTTCGAGCCTTTGCAATCAGTCGAGTTAAAAGTACTGTCCCTAAAGACCGTCCTCCTGGTTGCATTGGCCTCGCTCAAGAGGGTAGGGGACCTGCATGCATTTTCGGTTGACGAATCGTGCCTGGAATTCGGGCCCGGTGACTCTCACGTTATCCTGAGACCCCGGCCTGGATATGTGCCCAAGGTTCCTACCACTCCCTTTCGAGATCAGGTAGTGAACCTGCAAGCGCTGCCTTCGGAGGAGGCAGACCCAGCCCTAGCTTTGCTCTGTCCCGTCCGCGCTCTGCGCCTGTACGTGGACAGAACGCGAAGCTTCAGGACCTCAGACCAGCTCTTTGTCTGTTACGGAGGCCAGCAGAAGGGAAAGGCTGTCTCCAAGCAGAGGATGGCCCACTGGATAGTGGACGCCATCGCCCTGGCGTATGAGTCCCAGGGCGTGCCTTGCCCGTTCAGGTTGAGAGCCCACTCCACCAGAGGAGTGGCCTCTTCCTGGGCGCTGGCGCACGGCGCCTCGCTGACAGATATCTGTAGAGCTGCGGGCTGGGCGACACCTAACACGTTCGCTAGATTCTATAGCTTTCGTGTAGAACCGGTATCTTCCTGTGTACTCGCTTCCACCAGCCAGTAGACGCGAAGAGCCCGTTCTAGTGTCGGCTTGCAATGCCACTCCCACCCCCTGGGCCGGATACGTGCATCCTTTTTACTCCAGTCGAGTTCCCCGCTTGGCGAACCCTGTCGAGTTCCTCCGCCTCCCCCTTCGGCTCGGACATTGCGGAGTGTCTGATGCCAGGCCAAACCTCCGTCACTGACGCTGACGTTTGGCTGGGTTCCACATGTCGTGACCCCTCCACGTGAGTGGTCCCATGTGTGTATTTGTCCACGGTCAACTCCCTACGGCGAGCCCGTGTCTTTCCCTTAGCAGAGCCAGCTCTGCTGTCACCTGTCAGATGAGTCTCCCCCTACCCAGGTGGAGCCATCCCAGGGACTCCATATGCGTACTGCCCACGGCCAGTCCATATGTGTACTCTCCACGTAAATTCCTCCCCTACGGGTGGGTAGTGGTCTCCGCAGCGTCCCCTACGGGTTCGCTTCCCCAGTGTAGTCTAGTTTACTTAGTGGGTATGTCGGAACAGCAGTAGACTCTCTCGGCGTAAGCTCGCCCCCTTCCCCGTCCCACTGGTGTGCCGGGTGGCTAGAGCTTGCGCTGGGCACTGGAAGGGGTTCATACTGTGGCGCTTTATTTGGGATCCCAATTCGTCGGTCACTACTGACGTACGTCGAACGTGACCGACTGAAAGGGAACGTCTCGGTTACGTATGTAACCCTCGTTCCCTGAAGGAGGGAACGGAGACGTACGTCCCGTCGCCACAGTTGCTGTACCCTTGCTGTAGTGCGGACTAGATTGTCTCCTCAGCGAAAAACAGAGTGCGATTGCATCTGCTCCCCTATTTATACCACCTGGCGGGGGCGGTGCGCATTATGCAAATATCGCACGCCAACTTCATTGGCTTGTTGTAGTTCACTCGAAGCTGATAGGGCTCTCTAGCGATATCCCAATTCGTCGGTCACTACTGACGTACGTCTCCGTTCCCTCCTTCAGGGAACGAGGGTTACATACGTAACCGAGACGTTTTCTTCTTCTTATTATTATTCTTCTGCTCTGGAAGTCTATGGCAGCCCATAGAACCATATGCTAAAAAGTTGTGAAATTTGGCACACAGTTAGACGACAGTCTGAACTGTGTCCATAGCAAAATTGGAGTCTCTAACTCAATCTCTCTAGCGCCACCAGCTGTCCAAAGTTTCACTTATGTTTATGCTAATAACTTTTGAACCATAAGGGCTAGAAACAAAATTTTTTCCTCTGAATCCTTGGCTCAAGCCGCAAGACTGCACCCTATGACGTCATTTTCCGTCATGAAAATTTTTCCACCATTTTGATATTTCCGAAAAACCTACTTTTTCTAACTCCTCTTAGATTAAATGTGGTGAAATTATTACAATATAAAAATATATTAAAAATTTTAATGTTAGGTGCGATTAATCGTGATCAATCACAGAAAAATGAGTGATTAAACAGTGAATAATCTGTTTTTAACCAAAGACTATATTTAAAAAAGGAACAAGCTATTTGATACATCCCACCCAAACTTCCTGTTTTAAAAGAAAATACACAAATAATGAGCTCATTGAGATGAGAAGAGTCTTTCAAGGAAATAACATATATTTTAGGTAAGCTCAGTTTCGGCACTTACACAGACTTTACAAAAGATAACAGGGGCCGACAATCTCCTCTGTCACCTTCCTAAAACACAGCACAAGGTGTCCGCCACATCTGCTACGCGTTCCATCCGTTACTCTTATTGCCCATTAATTAAGCCCTAAAAATACTTCAAATGTAGCAGCCTTCTTGGTTGGGTTTGCCTCTGACAGATAATCACACTTGTTTATAGCCATCGTCTCCATCAGTGGCCATTAATAACAGCGCAGTCATACATGCGCTTCCATTAATTACTGTGTAAAACATGAGCTGGATCAGATGGCCATGATTACGGGAAAAGACAGAGGGAGAGGCGTCCAGAGGGGCCCACCAAACACCTGGAACATTCACTCATACTCACGGAGCCATCTATCCGCACTTTATCAACTGTCTAGGTCTCTTTCTCATCTGTACCATCCTCCCCCATGCCGTCCTGCCTGGCTCTTCCTCTTGTTCTCCAGCAGCGACAAACTGCTATCGACTCCAACAAACTATCTATATGAGCCTCTTTATCATCCCGGCCTCCTACGTGGAGTCACGCTGTAAACCTAGAGAGAGTCACACCACCTGGGCCTTTCGGAGAGGCTGATTAACTCGGCATGAAGACCAGAGTGACGTGGGCAAATCACACGGGCCTGAGTCTGAGTCAGCACTTTCATATTGAGTATTCAAGTCTATAACACACGTGTGGTGATCAAAGAAAATGTCAAAATGCACATTTCCTCCATATGCTGAAATGTTGGAGGAGATTTCTGCAGCACCTAAGTGATTTTCATACTCTATAAGACCAAATACCAGTAAAAATGGACCAAAAAAATTTAACTCTTCAGTGAACAGTGACTTGAAAAAGAACTGCAACATACTAAATGGATTAAAATGAATTGTAAGAATGATAGTTTGACCCTCAGTGATGCAAGTCAAAGACAAGTCAAAAGTCTACTTTGTTTATTAACTATTATACCATGGTCTGAATACTCGATTCTGATTGGCTGGAAGGTGTGCAATAAAACTGTTGAATGCACAGGTAGATCGGAAATCGTGCTGCACGCAGACAGAGACATTTCGGAGCGCAGAAAGTTATCAACGCTGCCCCGCGACTTTTAAATTATAAAATAGCTTCGCTACTGAATCGCTGCATTATATTTCTCAGCAACGAGGGGTAACATCTCTGGTTTTAAAGTAATTGAACTCACAGTTTCATTGTTAATAGAGAGATCTCTAATCTTGCATCTCTCTCTCTCGCTCTCTTTCGATAATTAATTCAAATAAATGCTCTAACTCATTCACTGAAATGAACGTAATTTCACGCACCACTTTCTCAGTGTCTGAATGGGCAGAATGCTATATCTAATGAGCCAACTGACGAAAATAACCATAGTTTTTATCCTTCTGGTCAAATATTGTGCTGCAAAAACAGCTTTACCTTGTCAATGCTAGCAAATGATCGTGATATAAGCAGGATAATCCACAGCTAGCTGTGCATTAAGTGATTTGAATACACTACGCTTATTCGTGTCGGGTGGTTCTTAGCCTCCAAATCACGCACTAAAATCGTTTAATGCACAGCTAGCCGTGAATTATCCCTTATCTAATATTTTGAAAATATATTAGTTTGAAAATCTAATAGTTTGAAAAAAAAAAATGATTATGCAAAAGTGTTGTTATTGGTAACTAAAACAAAAACTACAACTATTAAAAAATTTGTTTTAAAAAAAAAATTGAATTAAAGCTGAAATAAAAAAAAATAGGGCTGTCAAAATCTTTTTTTTTTTTTTTCATTTCAATGCATTAAATATATTTAAGGCAGCTATGGCAGCATCCATTTTTTCCTGGCATCCTTTGGGTAGTGTTACTTAATTAGTTATTTTTAATTGGCACTAAAAAAAATTAGAAATCTTGCCTTGGCAACTAACTAAAATAAACTAAGTTTAAGTTTAAGTACAAAAATTACTAAATCTAAAACTGAAATTAAATGAGAACTAATAATAATTAAAAAAAATGATAAATAAATAAAAATGAAAATGACAAAAGCACATAAAATGACTAAAACTACAATTGAAATGAAACTGAAAATATAATAATACAAGCTAATTCAAAATATTAATTAATACTGTAATACTGTAGTGTCTAAAACAGTGTCAGTGCCAGTTGATAATAACAATGTCAGGGTAATGCATGAGGTTTTATAACTTTAAATATGAAAAAAAAAAAAAAAAACTGAAGTCAAGTATATAGTACCACTGCCATTCTGACTTTTCCATAAAAAGTAATGATGTACAGTAATTTTTAGGAGTAAAGCAATAATGTGATACTCTAATCTGTGTTAAAAGTACCATCCCCCAACAAAGGAAATAAACAAAATCTCGCACCTTCATGAAGGCCTGGTGGGCGGTGCAGGTGGGCTGGTCATGCTTGGCCTTTACTCTGCCTGCTGTGACATTTGATGTTCCGTTTCCATTGAAATAAAATCGAGAAGGGAAGCCATCTTTGTGGTGAACGTCAGCTGTTAGGTTGTACTTCAGTTCTGCACAGGAAAGATGTTCAGAGACAAAGTCAGCATTAGACAACATGTTAAATCACAACCATTTAACAGTTTTCAGAACAATTCAGAATCTTGTTGCACTCTTGCAGCGAACCCCTAGAGGTTTATGATACAACTGCGGGGGGGTTGTAATTATCTGAAAAACTAAATTAAAGTGTATACACTACCGTTCAAAAGTTTGGTGTTGGTAATATTTTCTAAATTCCTTCAGAAATTATTCTAATATGCTGATTTGCTGCCAAAGAAACATTTATTACTATTATCATCGTTAAAACAACAACAACAACAACAACAACAAAACAGTTGTGCTGCTTAATATTTTGTGGAAATCATTATACATTTATTCAGGATTCATTGATGGATTTGAAGGATTTGAGGATTTTGAG
>CM075500.1:30136424-30256424 GCA_037950675.1 Hypophthalmichthys molitrix | reverse complement strand
ATGACATATTTGACAAGAAATGCTGATCTGCAAACACGAGGTGTGATATTTTGGCCATGTATGTACATTCAGCAGCTACATAGGCTTGCCGCTCTTCATTTGTGCATGGAGTTTGGTTATTCACTAAAGTGTCAACCACATTTGACAACTCCCCAAAAAACAGTGACAACCATATTTACATTCAATACAAGTGTGAAAACAGCAAGAATAGAACTGAACAAGGCAGTGACTCCCTTTTATTTATTTCCTTTGTCAAAAATGTTTAGTAAGGATTATTTTTTGTTTGTTTGTATGTTTTTGAAAGGTTTCTCATGCTCAGCAAGGCTGCACAAACATTATTAACATTTAAAAAATAAACTGTTTAAATTGTAATTTATTCCTCTGATGCAAAGCATCATTACTCCAGTCTTCACTGTTACATGATCCTTCAGAAATTCTAATATGCTGATTTTTGCTTAAGAAACGTTGATATTGTTGAAACTGGTCTTTTTTTTTTCAAGGTTTCTTTTATTGAACTTTTGTGACATTATAAATGTCTTTACTGTCACTTTTGAACACTTTAATGCATCATGGCTGAAAGTATTAATTAAAAAAAAAAAATGACTTTTGAGCATATAGTGTAGGTCGAACTGTTGCCGTCCACTCATCCTATTCACTGATGAATCATATCCTAATTCATGTTGTTGTGCTAAAAGCGTTACCTGGGTAATTGTTGCTATCAATATCAACTCCTCCAGACACTGATTGGCCAAACATCCTGAGGTCATTGCCCAACAAAGAGCCAGTTATTCTCTGCAATGAAGAAAACACAAAGACAGCATTCAGAGGATATTAAGATTCGGGATATGACATGGAGTTGTACTGTACTCCAAAAGACATGAAAATTATTCTATTTATGGCCAGTTTTACATTCATTTCATGAGATTATGTTAATATTTAAATGGGATGAAGGTAAACTGATTTGGTGATTCATAATGGACAGCTACACAAATCTAGTGATGATTTACTGTAAACAAAAGTGGGGCTGAATGGAAAAATGATCACATGAGCGATGTAAGCAGTCTCTTATACATCTTTTCATTGTTGTTGGCACATTTAGGCTCTGTTTATACCTGGTATTAAGATGCGTTTTAGTCGATCGGATCACAAGTGGACAATGCTAAATACAAGTGTAAACAGGGGTCTAAAATGTTTTGAGCTTTCCACTATCGACCACTTCCAGAGGTAGTCAAAAACACGTTCGACCGGATTGCTTTCATACTGTAGACGCTCATGTGGTTGAATGTGATCGAACAGCCACAAAAGACGCCTACTCTCCGCCTACTTACCTAACGCGAAAACATTATGGGAAGCACGCTAGCCAGATGGGATTTAAACTTTGTCGGCTGAAGACCCAAGTTTGTTTTGAAGACAAAAAATGTACCAATCACAATGTTCTCTCACCATTCCTGATTTCTAACACACACTCAAAGTGTTCGGCGTGAGATATCAGAGAAGAAATGAAAGCTGATGCTCTCCGTATGTTTCTCCGACATCTCCGGTCGCGTTCATATGTGAATTGTGCGAGCTTATTTTGTCTATTAGATCGAAAGACCTGGAAAAAAAACCATATATTTACCTCGCCCATAGACCCTCCCTTCGAAGAAATCGGGACAGAAGTGGTTGAAAGCGGACCAAAAAAAAAGACAGATTAAAACACCAGGTGTAAATGGGTATGTGTCTTCCTCTTCTACTTGTGATCCGTTCGACCAAAACACTTCTTAATACCAGGTGTAAACGGCCTTAGATGCCTTTAACTTACAATTATTACAGAGTTCTCTAGAATTCTTGAATCTGATTGATCAGTCCGTTTATTTTACAAATTTGACCAGATGACTTTATATTGTGTGTCTTACTTTTTCACTTTGCAGACACACAAAGTGCATTCAAGGTATTTATTTGATCAGTTACATGGGAATCAAACCCATGACCTTTTGCTTGTGCCATTCTCTATAATAACTGGAAAACCACAGTACTGTTACAACCTAATCACTAAAAACATCTTGTATGTAATCATTTTGGCCTGAAGTTAATATAATTAGATGAACTTCTTCCTAAACATTTGTTTATAACTGGACACTCATGACTTGGATTTGTCAAGTCCTGATCACTTCATTAAACTATATGTGGAGAGAGAGGGATTTCAGGAAATTACAGCAATTAGACTGGACGCTTTCCTCTTAGTACTCCAGTGTAGACGGAGAGAACAAAAAAGACACAAAACAATAGGGCAGTTCGCACAGGATGGGGAGAACTGCTCAGGTCTGACCTTTCCCGCTTGTGTTTCATTATTCCCCGCCTGTAATATCAGTATAAACAGCAGATGGAGAACGTACTTGAGAGAAACTACGTGCAATGCCACTTCTCCTCCCATTGTAGATATATATCGCACCACGCAGATCGTCCTCCTGAGGGGCTCCAATGGCCACATCTGAAACACAGTTATTATTGCATTAGCCTTGTTCCAAAACCTAGTGGGCAGACTAATAAGACTACATTTTAAGACATCATACAAGCCCTATTAAAACAAAGACTGTTCCAAAAGGTATGAAGCATAGATATGCAACTTATACCATCCAAAAATTGGGATAAGATAATTTTTGGGGTAAGATGTTTCTGAAATAAGGCTTCGAACGGTTGTGTATCTTCTTTTCTTTTCCATAATGCAGTGCAGGCTCAGTAAAAAAACATTCATTCACAATGTGATAGTAATCATTACAAATATACTTAAAACTAGTGCCAATACTTATGAGTAGTGCAAAAGTAGTGTAATTTAATTAATTAAAAATGACCAATATTTTGTGTGCTATATATTTTTAGCTTTATTAGAACATCACAGAATATCAGCTGCCTATGTAGGTAATTTTAATTTAAAGCAGAGCAAATGCCGTTAAGAGTTTCTAACCATGAAAACATTATTTATATAATAATTTTGTTGTGAAAATAAATCATTTATGCTGATGCACTGGCAAACAAGTTATTAGCGAGTGTGTTTCAATCTTTCAAGAGCTTTATGGTAACTGCTTGCCTCATCCTTCAAACACGTTTCGTTTCTAAACCACACCGACCACTCTTTAGCAAGCTTATCTCCAAATGTAGATCAGAGATGAACTGTCATCTAGACTTCTAACCACTCATACCAAAAGCATAACGTGAAGATGGTTTGATTGATAGCAGACAGGCTTTTCAATGTAATGGTGAGAAAGAATGAGGACGTGGAAAAAAATGAGGTTTACCATCAAACCTTGCTTGAGAAACAAACACCTATAGGTGCCATTTTAAAATACAGCGAAACATAGTATAATTTTAGGGCACTTGACTGTTCAAATAAAGCAATTCAGCATGAGAGACATACAAAATATAAAGGTTTGTAAAGGTTCCATATTCAAACACTGATGTATTAGACATACTATACCTGGATATCCATCATCATCAATATCACCAAGGTTTATGATGGTTTCTCCAAATCGTGCTGCATAAGAGTCACTGCCGACTAACTCAAAGTCTGCCTCTCTCAATTTAGCCTGAGAAAGAGATAGAGAGAAGCATGATGTTAATTACAGTATTAGAAGCAAATGTAATTTTTTAGTATATCATTGTTTAGATTGTAATTCATCTTAGTTTCTCAGCTTAGTACACTATACTATGTATAAATTAATGAAATGCACTAGTTTTACACTTTTACTACAAACTGAGCCCTGCGTTCACTGTTCATTTACAGCAATAGGCCTGTTGACCAAAATGTTTTTGTGCAAAGTATCATTTTTGTACTTTAACAGTGACCTGAAAGTATGCAAACTACTGTTTGAGGTATCAAGTATTGAGGAAAAACAAGGCAGTAAATAGTAACAGTCAAGGAGTCACAAGTGTTAAAAGTATGGTTCTTTTTGGTGTATAAGTGGTTAATTTTTGACATCATGGGAAAAAGGGAACCTGTTCTATTAGTATGGCCTTGGTGGTCATGATCAAAGCAAAAACACACACAACACAGAACACAATAAGATAACACAGCTCAGAACATGTAGATGTGTTATTTTCTCACTGAAAAAAATATGTTTACACTTGGTAGTATTTGCTGTACTGCCCTTAAAGGTATAGTACACCCAAAAATGAAAATTTACTTACCCTCAAGCCATCCTAAGTGTATATGACTATCTTCTTTCAGTCAAACACAATCGGTGATATATTTAAAAATATCTTGGCTCTTCCAAGCTTTATAATGGTAGTGAAGCCCAAAAAAATGCAACCATCCATCATAAAAGTAATCCATTCGGCTCCAGGGTGTTAATAAAGGTCTTCTGAAGTGAAACAATGTGTTTTTGTAAGAAAAAT
This sequence comes from Hypophthalmichthys molitrix, assembly GCA_037950675.1. NCBI lineage: Eukaryota > Metazoa > Chordata > Actinopteri > Cypriniformes > Xenocyprididae > Hypophthalmichthys > Hypophthalmichthys molitrix. The sequence goes on along the minus strand of CM075500.1, from coordinate 30,252,053 downwards.
ATCCTGACTTTATAAAATATAATGACTAACATAACATTACATCATGCATCGGGTCAAAGGTTACTCTTCTGCCGCAAATCGATGCGTACAGTAGTCCGCCGGAAGCTAGTTATTTGAATTTATAAATTTAATATATGGATATTTTTCTTACAAAAACGCATCGCTTCACTTCAGAAGCCCTTTATATTAACCCCCTGGAGCCGTATGGATTATTTTCTATGATGGATACAAAACATGCTACCATTCACAACCATTATAATGCTTGGAGGACTAAGGATATTTTTAAATATATCTCCTATTGTGTTTGTCTGAAAGAAGATAGTCATATACACATAGGATGGCTTGAGGGTGAGTAAAGCTTGGGGTAATTTTCATTTTTGGGTGAACTATTCCTTTAATTTATGCTAATCTATATATTGCTGCCTTACCTCTCCCTGGTTTATGTAGACATGCACACGTCCCTCTTCCCTCACTGAGCTGAACATAGGAGCTCCCACCAACAGATCGGACAGTCCGTCTGCATTCAGGTCGACAGCACATACACTAGCACCATAATAAGAGCCGAGCTGTAAACAGGAACAAACATCACCATTGTGATCATTCAGCAGGAACATCCCTTAGGAACACTTAAAATTCTTGAAATTTCTTACCTTTTTGCCCTTGGTTATGTTAACAATTTTTAAAGTGTTGCCCTCAATCCTGAATATGTAGGCCTTGAGTAAAAGAAAACACAGGAGTATGGGAAATGGGAACTATAACAACAGCAGCCTAACAATGGATTGTATATGCTGGCCAACGTTACATTTCCGTATAGTTTTATCACAAATATGAATGGTAGCTCCCTGGTAACTCATTCTCCAGTCTCAGTTTCTTTGGTAAAACCATTAGACACAAGACAGTTACTCAGAAAACTCATAAACACAGCAAACTCAGCACATCTGAAAATAAAAAAACCTACTTCCTCTTCCGCACAGATGGAAGAAGAGTTTAGTTTAACCGATGTACCGCTCACAACTGCCTCACAGAGCAGATGTCAAGAGGGTCTCATATATAAAACCATTTTATACACAACCGCCTGGAATCGTTGATATTCAGCATGAGCTATTCAGAAGATTGTTATTCAGCTATGTACAGTATGTCAAAATTGTTTCAGGGCTTTCCTTGCACTGTCAGTCTAACCAAACTAGAGAGCTGCTAAACTACTCCAAAATTGGGTCTGTGCTAATACTCAGATAGGTGAAGATGATGATGGTGGTGGTGTTAACCCTTACTTTACCAGTCTGTTCATGCTGGGGAGCACCACCCACTATCTCTGTACTTTGAGGATCTAGAAAGTGTCCAGCACCAACAGCATAACCTGATGGGAAGAAAACAATACATGGTGGTGAAATATCCAAAATTGCCATTCAGAGTCTGCAAAAACACTGTAAAAACTGTAATAAATAAACAAATAAATAAATATAATAACAGACAATTTGTTAAAGAAGCTATATCTTCCTAAACTAACCCTTACAAGTTAGTTTTGTAGCTTGAATCAGTGATGTTAAAATATATTTGTGGCTTGAATAAAAATGCTTAATTTAGATATTACAATGCTTGTGATTACTAGATAAGGATTTTTACAACATCTTATTGCATTTACAAAAATCAATTTCTACCAGATGAAATACAAATATATAAAATTTATATTTCGCTTTAGTCATTTCTTATCAGGCTTGGAAATTTAAATTCCCAGATGTTTTCCTTGACAGCAGGAACCCTGTGCTAAATGCAACTACAAGGCATTATAAACAATATGTTATTTATGATAACATTAACATACTGTAATTAACATCATGATTTTCTGTAAAGCCGCTTGAAACCATGCATATTGTGAAAAGTGCCCTACAAATGACTTTGGTTCATCTCTTAACAGTAAAGTAGTCAAATAAATCACTGAAAACAATGACTAAAATGAGGTTGCCAAGAGATGGAAACAAAGTGACAAAGTAAAATGTCATATTTTGCAAAAATTTGATGCTTGTAGATTGTGCAACAGTCTTTCCTGTTCAAACAGAAAAAACGTTATGCCTCATAACAGCAAAACTCTCTTTCCTGCTGCAAGTCTTGAGACAATGATGATCATTGGAGGATGTTTATCTTTAATTTTAAACATTTTATCAATATTTGTTTACTGTATCCCTAAACCCATTAAATACATAAATCATTATAAAAAAAGGCCATAGCTCTGTTCCAAAACCTAGTTAGTTGACTTGCTGTGTACTGCCTACATAGGGAGCTGCCTTCTAAGGAAGCCATCATGGAACCTTCATAAATGACTGGTCTGAGCTTGTCACATTGCATTCTCGGATGGCCTTCGCCGTGAAAGATACAGTGCACAGCATAAATGAGTACACCCCCTCTGAAACTTCTGAAAGTCAGCAATTGACCCTTCGCCGGGAGTTTGATTGACAAGCGATCTAACCAATCATAACACTGAATCCGCCATTTTGTCCGACAAAGCAGTCAGGAGTTAGAAGATTAACCTCAGTGGACTTGAACTTGAAAAATGGTGTGTACTGACGTCTTTCCGCATTTGATACATTCCTTCTCATGTTCATTCATGTTTATGTGATGCTATAAATTAACTAGTAAGTAGAGATGATCGGTTCACGAGCTTCTTGAGCTGAGGCGCTACAGTGATCAGTCACGACACATTAAAGAGCCACAAAACAGTTTTTATTGTTTGAATTTCTTAAAAAATTACACAGTTTGAAAGCTGGGACTTAATATCATATGGGTTTAATATCATAAGTAACCTGCTCTGTCTTGTCTGTTGACGTGTTGTCAGTGTCCTCTTTGCTCCGCTTTCACACTGTGTGGCATGACAACGCCATGGCTTGTCGGACAAAGCAACAGTAACTAAGGGGGACGGGTCTTTGCGAAGGGTCAATTACTCAATTACTTAGAAGACATGTTAGGGTTCTTTAGAGATATAATGTTCCAGCAAGTCTGCTTAATCAATTACCAAAGAAGCATGTCAAAATTATTCAGGAAAATAAGATTTTCTTATCAAGGTGATAAAATGTTGTGTAGCAAGAATGAATACACCCTCCTAAAAGTTACTAAATACAACAAAATAAAAAGAAGAGTGACTGTTTATCTCACAGAGTAAGATGCAGCCTGCAGCAATGACATGCATGGTTGTTGTTCTCACTGGAACTACCTACTGTAGCCAGAGCACAATAAAGTCAGTTAGCCATTTCCAAAGCCCATATTTACAAAATATAGATTCTGGGAATCAATACTCTGGACTCAAGAGACCAAATCAATCGTTTTGGACCTAACAGCATCCAAAATGTGATGGTGGTGCTAGAGGAGGAGTACAGTGAGAAGTGCCTGGTTCCCACAGTAAAGTTCAGTGGTAGTAAAGCCCTTATATAGGGATGTATGAGTGCTGAAGGTGTGAGGGAGTTGTGCTTTATCAATGCTGTCATGAATTCACACACCACTGTGTATTTTAATACACAAACTTGAAACAGAAGAATTTCCTCATTCCCTGCATTGTTGGGCATTTTTTCAACATGACAATAAGCATTCTCCCAAGGCACTCAATCTTAACACTCTTGAGTGCCTGTGGGGGATTCTGTAGAGACAAGTTGAGCAACACTCCCCATTAAAGATCAGGGCATTTAAGGAGCTCATCATCCAGGAGTTAAACAGGACAGATGTGACAATTTGTCATGAACTTGTACACTCCGTGCCAAGAAGGGTCAGAGCAGTATATTCCAAATTATGGAGGGCATACTAAGTACTAGAATATTATACATTTGTTGAATTAAATCTAGGGTGTACTCATTTCTGCAATCCTTAATTTAAACAAAATTGGCTAATTTACTTATTTTATGGCTATTAATGACATATATTTCTCAGTTTTTATTATGTATATGTTTAATACATTTTAGTTTTGCCATCTTTCCATGAATTGTATTAGTGATCATAAAGAAAATACATATTTTGTATTTGTTCAGAGGGGGTGTACTCATTTATGCTGTGCACTGTACATGCTGCCTTAGAATTTGAATAAAATGAAGTATCTTAGGAGACAGACTTGCCCACAGACTTTTGTATTTATAATGCCTCATAATGTTGCCTACTAGGATTTGTAACAAAGCAAATAACACTGCCAGTTTGAGAACTCACCTAAATAACTTCCATAGAGAACTGCGCTGTCATCATCCACATAAGCAGCTGACATGTTGCTTGTTGTGTTGAGGACAAGAATGGATCCTGTCCAGTATGAGGTACCAGGAGCTCCCATGACCATCAGGTCCTATAAACACAATGCATCATTACCAAATCAACTGAATTCAATGCCAGATCAATCAAAATGACATAGGAGCTCTGAATACCTCTGTGATTAAGTTTGATATTCCTGCTTGGCAGGATCCATAGCCTTCACCAAACTTCCTTTGATGGTCTAAAGAGAGAAAAAAAACCTTCAGAAAAGTAGTGCATTATTATGCTGAGTCTGAACCTGTGAACCACAATACAACCGACACAGCAGTAATTGAAATGTGTACCTTTATAGCAGGGGATAATACGATGGACGTGTTTCAAGTCTGGGCTGTATCTGAAGCAAATACCATGCGGCAGCTTGTTCTGATTGTCTCTACTAGAGTAGTAGACATTCTTCCACCGATGTCCACATGCCTAGAATTTAAACCATCATACAGTCAAGTAAACACATATTTACTCATCATACATATTCCATGTGATCCACCAATAATTGTATTGTTTGCTCCAAAACAATCATAATTTAGTTATGGTAGCACTTTATTTTACAGTCCTATTTCCAATGTACTTACTATAGCAGTTACAATAAATGGGTAATAACTAAGTACTATCCCTGAACGTACCCCTAAACCTAACCTTAACCCATTTCCTTTCCTTATATTAACCAATACTTTCTTGGGTAAGTGCACGTACTGTAAAATAAAGTGCAACCTTAGTTTTTTATGAACATTTCCCACCTTTTATGTGAAGTAAATGGGAGATTTTTCCATTTAAAATGAATAATCAGAGTTATGCATTTACTCACAAGGTAGCACAATTAAGACAGTTAAGACTAAAAGACATACCAAAACATGGCCTTTTGAAGGCTCCCGGGACAGACTTACGCCCAGCCACTGGTTATCATTCTCTGCCAAACAGTGTCTTCCACACTGCTTTACATCTCCTGAAATCATTCAGTGAAATGCACCCAAATGAATACAAAATCAATCAAGAGTCCAAACTGCTTACTTTGAGGAAATTGTGCAAAAAGCTAGCGATGCAGAGATGATACATAGAGTACAAGTGTTTTTTGTCTCAAGAAAATTCACACCTGTGGCTCACATACTGAACAACAGGATGAGAAGCTTGTGGTGAAACTTGCAAACACTTAGCAACAAATATCTCTGAAAGAATCATGCTGTGATGTAAAAACTGTGCTTTTTATAGACATGGTTAGAATGTGAAAGCACCAGCTATGCCCTTGTGAACTCTTCTTATTCCAAACCATATTAAACTGTTACCATTCAGACCTGCTCACACCAAGGACGATAACAGTAATGATAAAGTTAAAGTTCTAAAAATCATTAAATATAAAAGAATAGCAGAGTCAATACCACAAATATAATGATAACGGCACAGAGAAACGATATCGTTGGAATCACTTTCAGAACAATTTTTTTCCAGCTAAAGAACGATAAAAACATTGACAGCCAATCAGAATCCATCCTACTTTAAAGCATCAGTTGACAAAACTGCAGCGTGCTTAGAATAAACAAAATTGGTTTGGACACTAATATAGTTATCATTATAGTTATCGTTCTTGGTGTGAACAGGCCTTTAAGATTGTTAACAGCAACTAGATATTAAAATTTTTTGAGGAAAATGTGAGTGGTTTTGTCCACGCAAAACTTCACAATGTGGTCTTGTAGATGGTTGCCAGGACATTGCATGTGGTTGCTAAGGTATTTTGAGTTTTTTTGCATGTGATTGCATAGTGGCCAATGTGAAAAGTGCCAAATCTAGTCCCTAAATATGGCTCAGGTCTCTCAATGCACGTCTATTATATATTTTTAAACCATTTTATGAAACTCGTAAACCTGATTGCTTAGAAAAGTAACAGCACACGACGTATAATACTTATGGCAAAGGGTTGTTCATACTTGTTCAAATATGAGCAATAAAAATAGTGATACTCGCCTTAGCAAATGCCACTAATAATGAAACCTTTTCAGACACATCACCTGAACTCAGTTATGAAACTTGGTTGCACTCCAGCCCAGCATGGCTTGGAAATAATTTGTTTAACTGCATTTTATTTGCGTGCTATATATATCCTGTAAGCTTGACCTACAAAGAAAACTATCCCCCATCCCTTGTTTCGGGCAGGGAGTATAAGCATCCTCTTCCTGACGGGAGGAAACTCTCCACAGTCTGGCTGACCCCGCATGGGAAATTCATTCACAGGACGTTTTCACAGCCAGGGGTCTAGAAAGCACACGAGTTCAGTCAGAGCGAATTCAGAAGTGTGAAGTCTAAATGGTATAATGTGGTCAAATGGAAATACTCAACTGTTCAGAGTTAGTCAACAACAAACAGACAAAGAAGAGGAAGAAAGAGGGAGGAAGAAGGAGAGCATTGTTACACTAAGTAAAATGTTTAACAGATTGTTAAAGTACATTTAATGCCATTAACTGATTTATATACTGTATTGTCTGAGACTACAAGTGGAAATCCTTCTTTTAATTGCAATATCAGTATACCAATCTCAGTGAAAAGATGAATTGGAAAAAGGTCCAAGAAGGTTTATCCCCCTTTAGCTTCAATGACAGCAGCATTAGAGCTCACATGAATAAAGCCTGATGATCATGTTCTCCAGAATGATTCGAGAAGCAAAAACATCTGAAAAAAAATCTTGTTTTTCTGGGTTTAAATGGGATTGTTAAGCTTTGGTGAACTTTTGGACCCCACAACAACTTCAACGAGAACATTATTTGAACCTCTGCCATTTAGAAAAAGACAGTACAAGACAAGATGGACTTCTGAAGGTAATAGAAGGGAAGACCTACCAACATGGAGCTGCTCACACTGGGAGTTCAACATACTGCAGTTGTAGATGGCTCCAGGATTTTTGGTATTGGGATAAAAGCTGGAATCAGCCACAGGTGCTCCAACTAGCAGCCTTAAACAATAAATATCACAATAAATACAGTCTACCACTTGTAGCTGGGTAGTTTATGCATACAGTGTATTTTGCGACCATTTGTAACCAACATCAAAATTTTAGAAGGAATGTTTCATTATAAATGGTCCTGCAGTGCGACAAATGAATTTAAGCATGAATATTACATATAGTCTCTGAATTATTCATTAGTCATAAAAGCAGAGAGCATAATTATTACAAAGAATTAGAATTCTACAAACATGAATTCAGGGGCAAAATAAACTGTCATTTCATACATTTCACAATATTCCACTAGGCATATCTTGGTTAGTTCAGCATTTCAGAATGTGACTTTGAATGAAAAACTATTAATAATGTGAATGTGAAGAACCACTCTCAACAACTCTTGAAACAGTGATTAGAAATATACAAACTGTGACTGAAATATGCTGTGTCTGTAGTAGACAGCTAATAGTCACTGGACATATGTATTAAAAATGCTATCCGAGGTTTAATGTTGTCTGTAAAGGTGAATTCCATAATTATTCATAAATTATTCAGTGTTATTTAATTGATTCAATGTAAGTACTCGACATTAAACAGAAAACATACTAGGCAGAAATAAACAAAATCTCTCAAAAATGTATAAATTGACCCTGAAACTCACTTTCAGGGGGCAAATATTAGTTTACTTCTCAAGCTGACTCACTCGCTCTTGACTGTCTTAAGAACATGAAAACTCATGCATGTTTGAAGCACTCACCATGTATCATCAGCATGCTGGTGCAGCAGAACCGAGTATCCGAATAATGATCCATTGGGTCCATTAAAAACTAAAGGATGCTCCACATCCAGATTGTAGGAATCACACAGAATCAACAGGTACCACAGAATCCAAACTAAAAATCTCCACCTCAGTAAATCTCTAGTGAGTTGTGATGAAATCATCTCGTCATCAGTCATAGCACTACACACAGAACACAGAAGAGAGCCAAATGCTGCCTTAAAACAAAAGTGCAAAGAGTTCGAGTGAACTTTTAGTTAATGCATCAGGAAGTTGTCATTGTAGTTGTGAGATCGCGATGTGCGCTCGCCTGTTGCGCTCCCTCATCTCATCTGCTCGAGCGCGCCTCTCGTTTCATGACGTCACACTGCTCTGTAAAGGGAAGCCTTTGAAGTGAGAGCAGCGCGCCGCAGGGGCGTGACCGCGCTGAGAGCGCCGGACAGCGGACACTTCTGACTAGTTCTAACGGTCTCCAGACACTGGATAAAGGAAATGATGAAGAACACATGTATTTACCGTCATATTTTCCGTCTGACGCCCCAAACCACACTGAATACCTCAAAAAAGTAGTTCTTGACCAGATTTGATTATTTACTTGGATTTTTAATTTTACTTATTTAATTTTATTTTTTTATTGCTATAATTTATTGTATTAATCTAATTCACAAATAAAACAATTTAAAGGTAGGCAATTTTTTAATAAACACTTTTTTTTTAATAAAGCATAAAGAAACAAAACAGTTAACGAAATTGCTGATAATACAATGCTATACCAGATATGTACAATATAACAAATGTAGAAAAAAAATAACATTACGATGTCCAGAAATCAATTTCAATAGTACATTGAGAACTCATGTTTAATGTGATAGTTTCAGTGTGATAATACAGTATATTGTTAGTTCCGAGATTTTTCAATTTAGTGAATAAATAGCCTACATAGATCCACAATGAACATTTTAATTTCCTAGTGGTCTAGAGGTAGGATTTTTGTTAACAGTATCAAAGGTTGCATGTTTTAATCCACCCTCGCATTTTTTTTTTTTTTTTTTTTTTTTCCTCATTAAAATCAAAGATGTCCATCAATGGTTGTATATAAAGAGCAGGGACACATTTGTGTGCATTTATTTTGTGATTTTATTGGAAAAATAGAACCTCCGCAACGGCGTTAAGCGATCGATTGACGCGCTGTCTGTGCTGTAAAGACTGTGTGCACGAGCAAAAAGAGAACGTAAACCCCGCCTACTTTTTAATTTGATTGGCCATCTCAATCATTTTGACATTGACGAGCGTTCTTAGACCGCTGAGGCAGACCAGACTAAAAATGTAACTTTTAAACCTTTTTGTCATCCTAACAACATGCAGAGTGCTGTAATGGCCATTTCTAATTATTGGGGGGGACTTGTCCCCCTCAATGTCTATGGTGGTTATGGCCCTGGATCAATAACAGCTCTAAATATTAAAGTGCCCCTGCAGTCAATAATTTTATCCCTTAAAACTCATCTTTAAATCACCAAATTACACATTTAAACATTTTTCCTGTGGAAAAAAAAATCTTCATACCTTGAAATGGCTTGAATGTAACTACACCCTTGCTTTATTTATTATACACGGAGCCATGAATATGCTAATTATCCCCTCCTCCACTCACTCCAGCTCAGAGATCCTCCACTCGGTCAACTTACTGAGGTAAATGCTGCACAACTCTCTTTTTACAACGTCGGACACATGACAGTAATTAATATGATTAGCCTTTTGCTTGACTACATTATCAAACAGCTAATAATGTGTAGCTAATGTTACACAAACCATGTTCACATTCGCGAGTCAGACAGCAGTCTTCTAACAATCAGTATCCTTAGAAACACTTTGAACACCTAAGAACATCAGTGGAGAAAGGCATATAGTTCATCATAACTTTGTTATACACATCATATACTGCTAAATCTACTCGATTTTTTATACGAACAGAAAAATATACCGGGATGTTTTCTTGAGACTCTCCCATTTCAGAGCACTAATGGTTAATGATATACTAAAGCCCGTCAGCACATTGATGTGATTGGTTACAAGGTAGTTTGTTTTGTCAGAAACACCAGCGATTTCAAACCACGGGTTTGAGACTGTCTTTGGTAAACTGCAGTTTTAAAGAGAAAATACTCAGCAATGGTGTTGACTTATGAATTTGCACATGGTTTGTCTTAAAGCATATTAAAAACACCACATAGACATACACACAACATTAAAAAACTCGATTTTTACCACAGGGGGACTTTAAGAAAAGACTGTGGAAGTCTCAGGAACAAAAGAATGTTTGTCCAATCATTGCATTTGGTCTAATCTAATGCTTTCAAAGCTAGCTTGCTATTGCTAGCCGCTCTGAAATTGCCTACCCTACCCTTAATGCAATTAAACATTCTTTTATTTTATATTTGAAATAACATTTTCTAAATTAACTAATCATTTTAATTAATTTAATTTTGTTGACCCTAAAGAAAAAAAAAAGATTACAATAGCCTATACTGAATAACAATCATGTTTTTGAAAACAACAAGACGTTTTGTGGTAAAACCCACATCAAGGCTTGAAAAAAAAAATCTAGGATTTTATTTGGTCAAACAAAAAGAATTTGAAGAGTGAATATTTTTCGAAACAATGAGGAAATCAATTTTAACAGCATTTGAAGCGTAGCAATAAAAAATACTTTTCAACAAGATTTTTCAAGTTATATGGTTGACTTCACACAAAGTGCTTACATTTGTTCATACAAACTTTAGATTTATAGGTCATGGAAGCAATTACGGAGGAATGCAATGGGTTTATGGACAGTTGGTCATGTCTTACAGCACAATGTACACAAATAAAGTAGTGCTTTTTAAAAGCTTTGTGGAAGCTCACAGTGTCTGACCGTATGACAATCTATCAGCCTATCTCACCATCTTTTCTATGACAAATCCTTTTTCACTTTCATGAGAGCCTTATGACCATGACAAAGCAGATTATTATGCGTGTGTACACAGACACACACACGCGCACACACAGCCTTATTAAATGTGTGAGTCCCAGTATGCCTCAGACACAATTCCCCTCTGAGTGATAATACCAAGCGCACATGTGCTGTGGATAAGGAGCACAGTGTGAGGCCTGGGACATCATCGAGTATCTTTAACTACACTTTTTTTGTCACTTTTTTTTGCTCTGAGACTCACAGTTTGTGTGTGCGTTTCTTTCAGCACCTATCAATAGTTACAGCCGCTCTCTCCTTCCTCCATAGGGAAGAATCCACAGAGACCCTTTAATAAGTGTGAAAGAGAGACTTGTCTCTCTCCCTTACTCTGTTTTTGAGAATGAGAGGCAATGAATGACACAGCCAGCTGCATTACTCACTAGGTTATTCTGTTTTACTTCTTAAAGGTGATGTTGCCTGCATAATGGGGTAGTTAAGGCATCTACACTGCCAGTTTGGGGATTGTAAGATGTTTTTTGAAAGAATCTCTTGTGCTTATTAACACATTTATGACCAAAAATAAAAACAGTATTCAATATTGTGAAATTTTATTACAACTTAAAATGAGTGTTTTCTATTTGAATATATTTTAAAATGTCATTTATTTCTGTGACTTCAAAGCTGAATTTTCAGCATCATACTCCAGTCTTCAGTGTCACATGATCCTTCAGAAATCATTATGATATAATAATATTTAGTTTTTCCGTTTAATATTTTTGTGGAAACTGAAATACTTTTTTTTTAGGATTCTTTGATGATTAGATACTTCAAAAGAACAGCATTTAAAATAGAAATATTTTGTAACATTGTAACATATACATGTTTTGTTACTGTCACTTTTGATCAATTTAATTCATCCTTTAATTTAACCCTCTAATTTAACACGTTGATGTCACATGAAAAAAAAAAAAAACATCATTTTTTGGTTTATTTGGGAACATTTTATTGATAAAAGTTTTTTTTGACCCCGCACCTTCCCCCCACCCCAAAATATTTTTTCGTTGTGCAGCAATGGTACAGAATCATAGAGAAAATTATCATCAAAATCACAATTTTTTAAAAAAAAATGTCAAGAAATCATTAAAAAAAAAAGGGAAAAACATACATGCAAAGATACATGCATAGGTTTGTATCATGTAGTGTGTCATGCCATATAATGTACTTCATGTAATACGATTTCACTGCGTACGAAACTTCAAAAAGCAGTTCTTCTCTGCTGTGAAATGGTGGTGTATGTTACAATTTTTGCACATCACCCTGCATCTTCCCTTCTTATAACACATTATGGCCAATGTGAGGTATTGTCCAAAACATCCTCGAAAAGTACCTCTTATCGCACAACGTTGCCCTGAAAAACTGAATTTCAGAACATGCAAAATAAATAAAAAAATCATAAAACCTGACAAAAGGCTTCTCTACACCTTCATACACATACACACACACACACACACACACACACACACACATATTTTTTATGTACAGTTCATGTCATTTTAAATCTTGCCATCTTCTCACACCATGTGCTCCTATGACCATGTGTCAGAACAGGATGTCCCACCTTTAAATGGTGCTTGATAGTGACTCCCACATCTTACTGGACTGTTCTTTGGTATTTCCTCAACCTTTCTAATTGGTTGAAATCATTTAAAGAAAAATTTACTAAACATAGGGCTTAAGAAAACTTTCCGTTGCCTGAGGGAAACGCTGTGCTGTAGAGGGTTTAAAAGTATTGATTTCTTTCAAAATAAATTTCTTTCTCTGTAGTGTATTGGTTGGGATTGGACCAATCAGCTTGATGCAACACTGGCTATTTGTTCAACCAATTTCAAACAGTGTTTGGGAAAACTTCTTGAAAACAATCATTATTTTTTAAATTTACAGTAGAAGTGCAGCAATTATACACTTCATATTTATCATTGCTGACAGCTAAATGCTTGAAAAAAAAAATCTGTTCTGTTTGAGAGAGTGGCTCTGATATTTTCACTCTGAAGGAGTTTATGAAATCTGTTTTTGAATAAACAAACAATTCTTAGAGAGTGTTGGGGGACATTAGGGGACTGATTTGTGGAAAATTCTGGGAGGTCCTGAAAAAAAAGGAGAGAAAGGGAATGAACTGAATTTTTAGAGAGGCAATAGTTGTTAAATTCTCCAACATGTGCAAGAGAATAAAAAAGAGCCAAAGGTCAAAGACGGGATGACTAACTCTTCATGCGTATTTTGCATGGTCAGTGCATATTGCTGATGCTTGCACAAGACACCATGTGCAAAGCATGGAAAACAGATGCACAAATACAGTATGTATACATATATGGTTCCCACATTCAGCTAAATGCATTTCACAACTTCACTTTTTGAGGTTCCCCTCAATATGAATGTGAATTTGCATATCTGTTTTGATAATGAATTACTTTGTACTTACAAGTAAGCTATTCATATATGAAAGTGACCCTATAGTGCCATGAAAACATTGCTCTGTCTGACAATGTTGTTATTGTTAACTAAAAATATTAAATATTTTTTTCAGTAATTGAAATAGAGCTGAAAGAAAACAAATAGTAGATGAAAAACTTAAACGTAAAAACTGTAAATGAAAATGTTTCCTTGGCAACTAACTTAAGTTTAAGCTGAAGTACTAATATTACTAAAAATAAAAATGTATTAAAGCTAAATAGAAATATACTTAAAAAAAACCAGACTAAAGCACATAACAAAATTACTAAAATGTACACTAAATTTAAATTGAAAACTGAACATATAACAATAAAAGTTAATTCAAAACATTAAATATGATAATAGTACATAAACAATATTAAAATAACACATTAAAACCAGAGCAATGGCTCAAATAATTGCAAGACTATCCATTTGTCCAACTAATAACAGGGGAATGTTTATGGACCTTAAAGGCGTTAATGGACCAGAAATGACTCACTTCACATTTAAGCATGTTAAAATGTGTTAAATGGGACTACTACTCTCATATCTCCTCCATTACCAAATGAGACCAAATATTTAATAAACGATCAAGTAAAGGGCAGGAAATTAACTTAAGGTACATTTATTAACATATTATGAATAAAGAAGTTCATGCCATTCATTTGTTCATGTGCATTCACAACCAGTCTGGGAAAGTATCCCTGCCCAGATGTGTTTCTACAGTTGTGCTTATTCAAACTATCACATATATTGAGAATAAAAGCCAGATGAAATTAGATAAGGGTTATTACAGCATTAGGGGATTATTTTGAATCTGCAGATTAGAGTAGCGCTTGAGTGGAGTTATTCTAAAACGTGACCCAAATTCCTCTATCTTTTGGAAAGCTCCCGTTTGGAACACACCCGAGAGCATGTTATCTGATCATACAAATAAAGTGAAAGGAGAATGGATCTGTTTAGACAAAATGAGGATTACATTGTACAATACTGATAAGAGTCCTGAAAAAGTAATTTTTCTCTCTTTGCTCTGTGCTGTTGTGGCCTCTGGGAGCAGAAGTAAAGCTTGATGAATTGCCTTTAACATCAAAACGTCCTTGTTATGTGAAACACGTCATGACCCTGGTGAAGTCTCTGGAGCTGCCACAGAAAAGCAGCTTCGCTAATGGCCGCACGGTATCATGCTCCTGACCTGCAAAACTTCACAGAAAGACCTGCAGATTTCCAAAAAAAATAAAAAAATCAGAACGTCCATCAAGTTTTATAAGCAGGGCCTAAAACTAATTTTTGCCACCCCTGCCAATGGCTGGTGACTTAAAAAAATTTACCGGACCAAAATATTTTTTTTTACCAGCCATGACACAAAAACAGGCAGTTATGACACCAACATTTTAGATTGTCCTTTGTTGTTTGGTTAACATTAAAAAACCAGACAGTAGCAGGATTATTAAGATGCTGTCACTTTAAGACTGAATGCACACACGGATCATGCGTTTTGTGTTTGCGTTCACTCAAGACATAACTGACTATGTTTACTAGGACACTCGCCGAGACAGGCGTTTTTTCACTCATAATTTTGAGTGAATTTGTCCATTAAAGACGCATCTTTCAGGTCACGCCCTTCGGATGTTAAACTTCCCACTCGCGAACAAACAGCGCGTAACAAATTCCCTTTCGCGTGTTCCAGCGCTTGAATATTTACATTGGAAAAGGCTGAAACTTTCGTGATGAGCACTGACCCGTCAACTGTACAGAGCGTAGTTCACGTTTGTTCACGTTCATGTTGTCACAACACCGCAATGTTAGAATTTAAAAAATTGTTACTGGCCAATTGGCGACTGACACCGTTTTATCCACTCGCCAACGCCGATTTTTACTCGCATTTGGCACTTGGCGAGTGTTAATTTTAGGCCCTGAATATATGGTATGAAAGGCTGTGCTATATTGGGAATGTTACGCTCTTTTAGCTGTGAATATTTTCACAGTATAGCATGGAAATTAGTGTCATATCCCTTTTTCTAAAATATAAATATATAAAAAATATGAAGAACACCTTTTTTAGTAAAAAAAAAGTTGAATTTTTATTAACTGACATTAACAAAGATTAAAAAAATATTAAGATTAATAACAAATGTGTTATTAATAACATTAATGTTAACAAATAGGACATTATTGTGATGTGTTACCACAGTTGCTGACATAAAACCTTGCTACACTCTTAAAAAATAAAGGTTATTTATTGGCATCGATGGTTCCATGAAGAACCTTTAAAGGGTTAGTTCACCCAAAAATTCTGTCATTAATTACTCACCCTCATGTCGTTTCACACCCGTAAGACCTTCGTTCATCTTCAGAACAGAAATTGAGATATTTTTGATAAAATCCAATGGCTCAGTGAGGCCTATATTGACAGAAAGACAATTAAAACTTTCAATGTCCAGAAAGCTACTAAAGACATATTTAAAACAGTTCATGTGACTACAGTGGTTCAACCTTAATGTTATGAAGCAACGAGAATACTTTTTGTGCGCCAAAAAAAAAACAAAATAATGACTTTATGACAATATCTAGTGATGGAGCGATTTCGAAACACTGCTTTATGAATCTTTTGTTTTGAATCAGTGGTTTGGAGCACCAAAGTCACATGATTTCAGTAAACGAGGCTTTGTTACGTCACAAGTGTTTCGAAATTTAAATGGTTCGCCACTGGGGGGTGTGACTTTGGCAGTTTGATATGTGCTCTGAACCACTGATTCGAAACTTGCTCTCAATAGAGGCCTCACTGAGCCATCAGATTTCATCAAAAATATCTTCATTTGTGTTCTGAAGATGAAGGAAGGTCTTACGGGTGTGGAACAACATGTGGGTGAGTAATTAATAACAGAAATTTCATTTTTGGGTGAACTAACCCTTTAACATCCATGGAACTTTCAAATGGCTCAAAACATTCTTTATAGTGGAAAAGATTTTTTTTGTTCTTCACATTAAGAAAAAAATAACTTTTCACTAAAAAAAGTTTCTTCTATGGCATCACTGTTGAAAAAACCCTTTTGGAACCTTAATTCTGATTGAATAACAATCTACAAACAAATTTTAGAATGTTTAAATCCACTCCAGAATTCAAAATCAGTGCCGAAAATGCTAATGAAGTGTACATATTTCATGCTGGCCTGATAGTCTACAATGAGGCTTAAAGCCTCTCAAAGCTTCAGAGATTCTGCAGGAGGTTGTTCTTGGCAGATATTCCTATCAGCAGAAATGCTAATGGGATTCACCTCTTACCTATGCAGAGCCAAGAATGTGGCCTCACAGTGGGACAGAGACCTTCTCTCCTTCCCCCGCTACTGTTCCAGTAACTCTTCCCCCCCATGAGCTCCCTACCTTCATCACCTCGCAATTACTGACAGCTAAATTTAAGGAGACATAAAAACATTTAAGAGGATGTTACTTGCTGCCTGTTTGTTTTTGTTTTTTATACTGTGAGCTCTAGTTATTTCATGTTTACATTAAGAAAAATGTAAATGTTCTTGAGGTCCAGTGTAAACATAAAAAATATGACTGGGAATCTTGTTTTGATACATTTTTTACAATCACAAAAACAGTGTAGCACTTCCTGTGTGTCAACAGCCCTGACCTCCATGAAGAAACTGTACAAAAGATTTAAATCAAACTTTACAATGTTGGTTTTACAACAGATGAAAAATCCACTATTTTTTTTTATTTTTTATTAAGGAATAATTTTCAAGGCATAAAAACTGATAAACAGCAAAAAACCAACCAACCAAACTGAAATTACATAATGTATTTCAGTAATATATATTTAACTTATTTTGGACAATATAAATATATTTAGATTGAAAATACATAATTTTTTTTAATGTAAATAGGGGTTTATTCAGTATAATTGGGACATTTTTTTCCAGTGATCTCAGTGGCAAAAATGTCCCCCAATTTATTGAATTCACCCTAGATCACATTGACTGGCAATATATCTTGGCCATTTATCAACTGTATATTTTGAAATATTTAAAAATGCCAAGACAATCAAAAGTTGCAATCAAAGGTTAAATTTCAACATGAACTTTCTCATTAAAGACAAATTTTTCTGAACTCTATACTCTTACTACAGGTCAACAATTGCATCATTTGTGTCTATTTTCATTTCTTCAAATGGATTTTAGGAAAAAGACAAAGTTAACACTTAAATGATACATAACTAACACATTACGTCAAGATAGAAAACCTATACAGCAAGCAGTAGTACTCTGGGAACTCTGGAAGCGCTGTCTGGGAGGTTTGGGGGGGCTCAGAAGAGATATGATAAGAGGCAACATCAGTGACGGCACCCAGAGCTATCACTAAAGATGAACCCCAGCTGTGGCCCGTGGCATGTGTGTCCCAGGAGGTTTCAAATCTCTAAATCTTTCTCCTCTGCCCTCTGTTTGAGGAAGCGATTTAAAAGACAGAGAACAACAGTGTTCCAAAACAGTCACCTTTGAGCCCAAAATCAGTACTTCTTAACTGGACCCAGATTTTACACTGGACCTAATGTCCAACAAATGTACCATCAAATGTCCAAAAGGCATTGTTTTTTTTCTTTTCTGTTTGCAACCAATTTTGGGATTGCAACACACCAGCTTAGAACCACTGGCCTAACTAATTTTAGAAGGCTGCCTAGCATTTGCAGCTTTTCCATAGATAATTTCTGAGAAACTACTTCTATGTAAAAATTCAGCAATTTCAAAAAAAGTCAGTGACACAAACTAATCAAGCAAAATAAAAACCGGATGTACAAATCCAGGCAACTTCAGACCCTTTGGGGAAACAAACGGTCACTAAATCGTCTACAGGCGCATATACAGCCCAGCTAATTGAATCCATCAGCACATGAGCACAGCCGTGGAGAATGTGAACCACAGCCATGGGAATAAGAACTATTTCAATCTTATGACATTACGCTGCCAGGGAGCCCGGCAGATCTCTCACATGGGATCGTAATTAGTCATCATTACTTTTCAATCACTGGCTGTCGTTTTGAAATCGACGTTAGGGATTTTTTGACAGTTATAACTGTATTATTCACCCCTGTAATACCTGGCATTAACTGTATCATTATTACATCATATAACCAGGGCATGACGTTAACACCCGCCAAGGATTTCAGCAGTGGAGTGTAACGCAGTCATTCCTACTAGCCACTTTGAAGGGTTCAATTTTATATATACTATATTGCCAAAAGTATTGGGACACCCCTCCAAATCATTGAATTCAGGTGTTCCAATCACTTCCATGGCCACAGGTGTATAAAATCAAACACCTAGGCATGCAGACTGCTTCTACAAACATTTGTGAAAGAATGAGTCGCTCTCAGGAGCTCAGTGAATTCAAGTGTGGTACTGTGATAGGTTGCCACCTGTGCAATAAGTCAATTCGTGAAATTTCCTCACTACTAAATATTCCACGGTCAACTGTTAGTGGTATCATAACAAAGTGGAAGCAATTGGGAACAACAGCAACTCAGTTACAAAGTGGTAGGCCACGTAAAATCACAGAGCGGAGTCAGCACATGCTGAGGCACACAGTGTGCAGAAGTCACCAATTTTCTGCAGAGTCAATAGCTACAGACCTCCAGACTTCATGTGGCCTTCAGATTAGCTCAAGAACAGTGCAGTAGAGAGCTTCATGGAATGGGTTTCCATGGCCGAGCAGCTGCATCCAAGCCTTACATCACCAAGTGCAATGCAAAGGCTTGGATGCAGTGGTGTAAAGCACGCCGCCACTGGACTCTAGAGCAGTGGAGACATGTTCTCTGGAGTGATGAATCACGCTTTTCTGTCTGGCAATCCGATGGACGAGTCTGGGTTTGGTGGTTGCCATGGAGAACGGTACTTGCCTGACTGCATTATGCCAAGTGTAAAGTTTGGTGGAGGGGGGATTATGGTGTGGGGTTGTTTTTCAGGGGTTGGGCTTGGCCCCTTAGTTCCAGTGAAAGGAACTCTTAATGCTTCAGCATACCAAGACATTTTGGACAATTTCATGCTCCCAACTTTGTGGGAACAGTTTGGGGATGGCCCCTTCCTGTTCCAACATGACTGCGCACCAGTGCACAAAGCAAGGTCCATAAAGACATGGATGAGCGAGTTTGGTGTGGAGGAACTTGACTGGCCTGCACCGAGTCCTGACCTCAACCCGATAGATCACCTTTAAGATGAATTAGAGCGGAGACTGCGAGCCAGGCCTTCTCGCCAACATCACTGCCTGACCTCACAAATGCGCTTCTAGAAGAATGGTCAAAAATTCCCATAAACACACTCCTAAACCTTGTGGAAAGCCTTCCCAGAAGAGTTGAAGCTGTTATAGCTGCAAAGGCTGGGCCAACTCCATATTAAACCCTACAGATTAAGAATGGGATGTCATTAAAGTTCATGTGCACGTAAAGGCAGGCGTCCCAAAACTTTTGGCAATATAATGTATAATATACGGGCATTTTTCAATTGTAGTCTTTTAAAAAGACACCTGAAATAATGAACTAAGTGCAATGTAGTGTTGTCAAAAATATACATTTTTCGATAGATACTGAAATATCTGAAACGCTTCTAATACTCATATACATGATACCAGCTGCACCTTCTCTCTATCTCCTCTCTACGACAGTGAGTTGACACACAAACCCGCCTCCCCTCACTCACTTGTTTCATTTGCTACGGAAAAATATTGTTGGTGTTGCAGGGCTTGAATTTTGGTGTGGGATTGCGTGTATTGCGCAAAATTTTACTCTTTTCCACAGATTTTGTGCTCACACCCAAAGTGCGTGCACAAAGCCACCTCTCAGTACTAAATTGAGTTATTTTTCGCTGCTTATTGCGCTTAAATAGTTAAATACACACAAAATAATGTCAAAAAGCCGGTCTTGGTGAATATTCACATAAACACAGTCAGTTGTTTTGAGTGAACATAAACAGCTGAGAAAGAAAACGCATGTGTAACAGTATAATGGATCCATGTGTCAGGTCTTAAAGTGACATCAGCCTAATATACCTGTGGCCAAATTGTGAGATAATAGTAAAAATATATAGCAGTTTTTCCCCAGGGTATCGATGTCACAATTGTGGCCAGTGAAAATGCTCAGTGGCTAGTAACTTTGGAAAACCACTAGCCACAGTGGCTGGTGAGCAAACAAGTTAATGTCAAGCCTTGCATATAACTGTTACATCAGAGGTTGCGGTAACTGAATTATCTGTCAAATATTAAATTTAAAAAAGTGACTGATTCAAAATGTTTTCCTGCATTTTGACAGATAAAAATAAGGCATGTGGCCTAATGTGTTTCCCTAACAGTCCCACAGTAAAGGATGCTAATAGAGATAAACAAAGAGGAAATAAACTATCAAAGTAGCCCATGAAAATAGATGAAAAGATGTGTGGGAGGATTCAGGAAAACAAACAAGTGTAGTCCAGTAGAATCAAAAATGGGATATTGCTTATTCAGTGTCTGTTGTCATTTTCACATTACAAAAACAGAACAAAAACAAAAATGTCGGAAAATTTATTGAGATTATTTGTAAATGAAAATTAATTAGTATCTATATTTATAAATATAGTTATTATATATTTAAATCTATTTTTTTTTCTATTGGAAATTAGAGACATTGCCTTATGTTGACTTAAGTTTAAGTTGAAGAACTAAAATGACTAAAAATGAAAAGAAAAAAAAAGCTAAAAAGAAACATTAAACAGCTAAAAAAAGGAACAAGCAGAAAACAAAATGACTAAAACTAAAAATTACTATGAAAACTGAATAAATAAAAATAAAAGCTAATTCAAAATATGAATGAGTATACGAGATAAAGCCAAGGATTTTAGACAAAACCAAGAATTATTTCACAGTGAAAAGTGTGCAAAATCTTATAATCAAAAGACCTTACATTTAAAGTTATTTTAATAAAGTAAAAAGCATTGGACAAATATATGTCAGCAACAAAACGGCTTAAATTAATACTTTGATAGATGTAACATTGATCTTATAATGCAGACTGTACACTTTCAGATGCAAGTGATGAATGATAGTGTCTAAAATAAGAAACAGAACAATAATTAAAGACATTAAAAAAACAATATCAGTCAATCTCTGATGTGGTTTCAATGATCTGACCACAATGCATCTTGACACCACAATAAATGCACAATCCGAGATGTCATCCGATCACAGAAAACACATTAATGTCAATGTCAAAATGTCTGATTCCACCCTTCTGTTGTTTTCTTTCCACTCTCCAACTTCTCCAATTTAGCTTCCTCCCTTCTCTCTTTCTCATTTCGTCTCAGCTGGGACGTACCCAGCTGAAGGCGTGCAGCGGGCTGCTTCATCATCCGATCCTCTCATCTCATCTGATCTCCAGGCTGTGGAGACATTGGCACACGGCTCGGGTCCCTCTCCCTGACATCTTCATCGGGGGGTGGGGGATAAGAGCTGAAACGGGAACTCCGAGCCTCCTCTCATTTCAGCACGGGGCGCCACCGCCGGTACGCCGCTTGCCCTTTTGGGAAGGTTACCATGCCCCGGTAAGCCCCGCCACAGAGACGGAGGCAGCGGTAGCCAGCCAGAGGAGCTCAGCTGCGGCAGAGCATTGGCACAGACCACTCGCCGTATACCTGCACCATCCTGTGAATCTAATTGGCATTCAGTGGGTTGATAAATGAATTGGTATAATGGGACAATATACTTGACATATGTGGGGCTCTCTTGAGAAATAGGATTCATCTTTTGTACTTCACACGTCGACATGCTGCAGATACCGACACAGGCTCTTCCAAAACAGCTGCGGCCCTCACACTGACAGCCCCCTACCCATCACCTCGGCAGCCAATCAGCTCGCAGCCAGGTTCACGGCCCAATGCTTCCCTCCACGGGGGATGAGATTAGAGAAGAGAGAAGCCAAAGCTCTACCTCTCACTTTCTCTCGCGCACTCACAGCTGCTTCGAGGCGACCCTCGAAAAATCCACCGGCGTAGCACGGCATTCATTTTCAGCCCTGTTGAAGCATCCAGCAAGCTGTATCGCGTCGCACTCGCGCTCCCCTTCCCAAGACTAAAAACATACAGCAAATACACAAACAGCATCAACCTCATTTGTCTCAGGGGCAGTGAATAACAATGAGCATTGGATCAACACATTTGCATATCCAATGAATACAAACCGGTCACATCTGTGAGTGGAACGCATCAAGGCTCTCTCGCAGGTCACCATGGTGATGAACAACAGACGTGATATCGCAATAAATTAGGCAGTTTGCGCACTCCGCTTTCCTCTTTTGTTTTTATTTATGTTTATTTTCCAGGAAATCATACCGATTGCGATTAATTGAAAGCAGGCCAAACATTTCAAATGAGCTGCAAACAGATTTGAATGCCTTTCAGAGAACGCGAGCACACTTGAACTCAGAAAGTGACCTCTGCGTGTTCCTGGGGTCAAAGGTCGCAGCAGGTATTTTGTTTGGATGATCTTTTGGCCACAGCGGATGGCGGCCCGAGAACAGACACATCATCAGAGGAGCTGACCGGAATAATGACATCATATGTGTCAGTAGATCTTATAAAGGCAAAACACACACACACACACACACACACACAGAGAAGTCTTTAAATCAGTGTTTGTTCATATATATGTGTGTGTGTGTGTGTGTGAGAGAGAGAAAGCATAGAACTGATTCTAATTACTGCGTAAAAACAACATATGGAAACTTCATTGTCCATTTCATCCTTCAATGTGTGCCATCAAGTCGTATTTTTCTTGCTCAATCATCTTCAGCGGTGGGAGGGGCTTCTTTGCGACGGGCTGCTGATCTTATTTACTGTGGTTACCATTACACTTCATTAATTCAACAACATCTCTCACAGGTTTATTTTCTCTTTCTTGCATTGGCATAAAACACATTTAAAGTTGGCCTGATGGACTTGCAACATTTCCAAATCGCTTTTCACCCTTTTCTTCACATTGTTTTTCTTAATTATTGACATGACATCAGTATTAATAAAGTGGCAATAAGCAGAAACAAACACATGCAAAGGAAGTTACAGTATATTGATAATATTTTTTGACTCCTCCCTCATTTAACAAACAAACAAAAAACTGGACCAGCATTTGAAGCTTGTGTTGTGTTTTTAAAGCTTATGCAATTTAAAGTCTTATGCTGAGATATTTACTAAACACATATTATTTAGGTCTTGTTGACATTCTTTTAAAATGGCGTACATTTCAGTCTACATATCTATTTGAATATCTATCTAAAAAAATTTAAAAAAGACAAAATTACTTTTGGCGAAATGACATTATGCCAAATCCTGATGAATCTGATATAGCTTAATTTGTACTCAACCAGGATAATCATTTAAAAGTTGATCTAGAGCTCACATAGGTGTCATTTATGCATGTGATGTTTAACAGAGCAAACACACATTCACATTGGTACTCCTATCATTACGAGGACTTTCCATTGACACACACACAGAACGTATCCCAGGCAGCACACCGTCTTTCTCACATCACATATACACCCGTCTCTTCTGGTTTACCCCCCCGCCCCCCAGCACCATAACCTCCCCTCAAATATCTACCGTAAACCCCTCTGGCCACTCCAACTACGTCAGTTAATGAATCAGAAAAGAAGCTGGTTACCAGATGTCCCAGCTTATTAACACACACTATGTCTCCAGCGTAGAATGTAATGGCATTCAGACTTTAGAGAGAGACAGAGAAATAAGTCCAAACAGAGAAAGACCAAGAGAGTAGGAGTAATGGGCAAAGACATTATCTCTGTACGAAAAACTATAGAGTGAACTAAGACCTCAGGCCTATAGTATGATACTGACATGAGGGCTGTTTCAAAAGATATACACTCTTTTGGCCACATTCTTAGACGATGCATGTCACAGACATCCACACAATGCATAATGCATCCAAAATGGTGGACGAAGACAGCAGAAGATGGCAAACGAATCATGATAAATGATGATCATAAATGTACTTATAATTCATTTCAATCAATATGAAAGTTTATGTAAAAACTTACGTGTTGTTTTGAAAATCTGTGTGACATGTATTTTGCTAATTTGTGTACACAGCATTGTTAGCAACATGCTAACACCAAACTCTTTTGAAATCAAAAAATTTACTGAAGAATACAACTTACACTAATGCCCTCTATAGCACCCTTTGTGGCAATTCTGAGAATGCAATGTAAACTTAAAGAGTTAGTTGGTGACCCTCATGTCATTCCAAAGCAAGTGTGCCGCACAAATCCTGAAAAGTGAAGCCAAAACGTTTCACTCGCCACCAGGTGGCTGGATGCAGTATAGCTCATAAACCCCGCCCTCTCCGTGTAATCAAATGGGACATAAGACAAACTAAACAATCAAATTACACTTCAAATACATTTTTTCCTCAGATGGTTTCTGTCATTTTAGGTAGTTTTTAATAACGCTGATGTACATTCAAGTGTTTGTTTTTTAAATAAGTTTGGTTTTAGTTAGTTACTAAATGCTATAAAAACTGGGGTTTGACGTCATGATTGACAGCTTCTCTGAGCGAAGGCACCAATGTCTTTTTCGGGATTTTCGGGAGGAGCTTGCAACTTTAATTTCTACATTTCCATGTTTATTTCACACTGACATAATGATTTGTTCTGTAGTAAACTGTACTAACTGATTTTGCGGGAGTGTGGGCGGGGCCTCGATAGCACGGCTCCTCTACTGCGTAGATTCGGGCTCCTAGATGTCAGCGCCATATTTGGACATTGGCGGCTTCACTTTTCTACAATGGTAGAAAAGTAAATACGCTGTTGTGAGAGTGGTGTGTCGTCCATTTTTTTAAAGGTCTATGTTCAAAAACTGTATGACTTTCATTCTTCTGTGAGAAACAACATTGGAGCCCAATGACCAAAAAAAGACATTTTTCAAATATCATCTTTTGTTACCACAGAAGAAAGTCAATCGTACAGGTTAGGAACAGCATGAGGCTAAGTAAATGGTGACCGAAATTTTCATATTTGAGTGAACTATCCCTTTATTTTTTTATTATAAATTGTTGTTTGACACATTTTTTGAACAAAAAACATTTAAAGGGTTAGTTTACCAAAAGATAATTCATTACTCACCATCATGTTGTTCCAAACCCGTAAGACCTTCGTTCGTCTTCAGAACACAAATTAAGAGTTTTATTTAATGAAATCCGAGAGCTCTCTGACTCCTCCATAGACAGCGATTTAATTTGTGTTCCGAAGATGAAAGAATTTTCATTTTTGGGTGAACTAACCCTTCTAGTTTGCATAACTAGAAGTTCTTATGTTTCGGCCATAAAAGGCAACTGACAGTAGGCAGTAGAGAGTACAATAGCCTCTACAATACAATAGATCTATCCCTGATCCTCCAACATCTCACTACACCGCTCATTGTGTTGTAAAACTGTCAAACAAAATCTTTGTGAGGCTATAAAGACATTTTTAGAAAAGTGCCCTTGTGTTTAGTGGATTTTGAATTTGGTCCAGTGGGTCAAAGTCATGGAGAACCAACTGGGAGGTAGAAATGAATTAGACCACGAGGCATCCAGGAAAGAATTGTGGTTAGTTGATGACTGTTTCCTTAGTACAAGATGAACGGCATGACATTACTCAACTGCATTTGCAACATTGTCCATAAAATAACAAAAAGCCAGTTTAACAAGTTCAATGGCATGAAGTTACTCAACATTGTCCATTACAACAGTAATCATTGGTCTTTTAAGTACACATGTTATTTTAAACCACCCCAAAAGACTTACAGTAGACCATCTTCGCTTAACAGTTTACTATAAACTCCATGTTTAAATAAACAGGATGAGAATCTGACCTTGCTTTGGTTTCATTTGAATGTGCTCAAGCACACACTGAAACTGCTGAGGATTTTCTAGGTCTGTATACAAAGTCAAGGATATGAGGGGAACACTAATTAGTGATATATCAATGACCTACTTGTGTCTCGTCTAAATAAACCGGGAGTCAGCAGGATCTGAATGCCGTTTAACCCTCCCAAGCCCAAAGCTGCAATATTCCCCAAAGATTAAAGCTTCCTTCCTGACCACCCCAGACCACTGCACTAGATATGATATGAAATCCTTTGCAAAACATCTAGAAACTTGAGCTATATTAACCACAGTTGAAGCACTTAAGCACAGTGTTATAATGAGATCTGTCTTGTATTATTCTGATTTTGCCGACAACATGTTTAGTTGATCCTGGAACAACATTCCTGTCCAAAAATTTAATCCTAACTATATCCCTACCCCTAAACCTAACTTTACCCATAAGTTATCTCTCAAATCAGATGGAAATGATAGGTGAATAACACCGATGTAGAAGCACCCTGGTTGTAATCCTAAACTTGACATAAACTCTAAACATGTCCCTCAAATCTGACTGATTGGAATGTTGTTCCAGGATCAACAAAGATGTTGATCCAAGAACATGTTGCACTTGGTGACGTTTACCGCCCTTTACATGATCGTGTATTAAATATTTGAAATCAGGTTCTGCTATATAATGTCATTTAAATGTGCATAAAGTAATTTGTGTCCCAAAGTGCTCCAGAAAAGAACAATATCATTAGGGTTTAAGATTTGTAGCAACGCTGTCCGGTATAAAAAGCCACATAACAACTGCAGTAATGATAGTGAATGTGATTTATGAGCAAATCTGTAGGGAAACACATTCTAATATAATTCAATGCCGCAGGTTAATAAAATTGCAGCAAGTAAATCCCCAGAAAGAATGTAATATGAATGCTGTGAAAGATTAAAGTCAAGTAAAAGCAAATGTAATCCCAGACTCACTGACTTTACAAAAGCAGGGGGATTGTGGGATACTGCAATTTAATTTGAGAAATGATTCTTTGGGTTTTTGTGTCAGTAGGGCAGTGAGCCCTAATATTACGATATAGATTTTACAGTAAAGATAAGTTGGTGTGCTGCTGTATGAATGTGAGTTAAATGCATAGTTCATTAAATTATTTACTCATGCCATTTTAAATGTATGTGCTTTTATTTTTTCTTTCTATGCAACACAAAAGGAAAAAAGTCCATAAAGATGTTAGCATGCAAGTCAGTAATAGTAGAATGTTCACTTTTAGGTTACTACTAATTTAATTCTACACAGGAAGAGATTGGCTTCCTCATTTTTGTGAGGTCATGTCACACACATTTGTCTTAATGTAGGACACTGACCTTTAAGAGTATAAAATGACAGAAAAGTGGAAAATAACTGGTGCTAAATCAGTAGCATCTGACTCTGCAGTTGTGGTTAAATTTGCATAATCATGTGATATCATTAAACATCTTACTGTCAACCACAACTGCAGTTTCTGAAGGAAATTAATTACTGCCAGTAAATAATTAAAAATGTTTAGATTTGAACAATTGAATCTCAGAGCAAGAGTCATAAAGCACACAGCAAACATCCGCTCAGCAGTTAGCCAGAATATATTGATTTTATACACAAAAACAATTAAAAAATGTCTTCTTGTAATTAGTTTTCTCATTTGTTCATATTTGCTGCTGTTTTCTGTAAAAGGAGCACATATTACATCTGATCCTGAAACATCTGGATAAGCCTAAAACTATAGCCCTCTTTTTGGACTTTACCTCTGCATTCAATACAATACAACCAGAGCTTCTTTTGACAAAAATGTTTTAAATGAAAGTCAATCCTTACATGGTTCATTGGTACGACTCTTTTTGGATTGGCAGAACACAGATAGTTAGAGTCAATCAGAAATATTCAAATCCCATTGTCACTTATTCAGGAGCACCTCAGGGTTGTGAGTTCACCTTTCCTTTTTACTTTGTATACAGACAATAGTAAAACTGACAGTGTGAACACATATATATTGAAGTTCTCAGATGATACTGTGCTGTTGTCTTTATTGGGGATTGAAGATGATTCCAGTATGTATCAGTGTTGTATAAATAGTAAATAAACACGCATACATTAACAAATTTGAGTGCGCAAAAGACGCGATATGTGAACGGCCCCTTATTATGACCAAAGTAATACTACAGTGACAAAACACTCGTTATTTTCAGCAACTTAACTAAACAGTCAACGGAGGTGTCGTGTTTAATTTATGCTTGTACAGCCTGTTTCACACAAAGCGCACTCTTTCAGTGTTGCCATGATCACACATTTTAAGCGTTTTGGGCTTGTTGTTTAAGCTCGGCTCATGAAGAGATCGGGTTTATGGAGTTATTAAAGCGTCACGAGTCGCGATAAAGCATAAAGCGTTTGGATTTTTTTCAGTTTATTTTGTTCTTATTCGCTGATTTTTCTAGCAAGATCTGGCAATGCAAATAATTTAGGCTCATGCTTTCCCTGTGATTCACCGCACTAACAAAAGAGAGACACACTGCGTGGAATTTCTGTAAATGCGGTTGTCACTACCTGTATTTTTCAGGAGTTAATTCGGTTGTAGAATGCAGTTGTCACTCCCGTATTTTACTGAACTGTCTGTGTACAGAACGCAATTAAGCACTAAAAGGTGAACTGACAACCGAATTTAGCTGCAGTGTGTACATGGCCTTAAAGTCTCTCTGAAATCAAAATTTAAGTTTCGCATGAATATGCCTTAAGGTTATGTGTTCCAAAACAATGACAAAATTCACATTTAGGAGATATAAGCATTCAAAACTTACAGTCTCTCACTTCCACTAAAATGGATCACGGATTTTCATGACATCACATCGCACTTTAGCTTCTCATCAAATCTTCTGTCCAATGAAATGCTCTCTAGAATCTGAAGTCCCGCCCCCTCCTACACTATCAATAGACACTGAAGCTGTGGTTGAAATTGGACATTTGTTCATACATTTACTAGTTTCTACATCTTGAAGTGTACATAATGCACTATATAGGGGATAGGGAACGATTCAGAGAGTGTAAATATGCTTTCCATTGACGCGAATGAAGTTAGTATAACGTGAACCGACGCAGCACGAGTACAGTTTGCTGTGGCCCAGGGACACGAGAGCACAGAGTGGATCATATCCGTGAGTCGGCTCAGACCACAAAAGGTATCGGACCCATTTAAATTCTGCACAGAATGCTGTATTTTAAAGTGATATAGAGGAGATTAGGAGGATAAACGGTTAAATATTAAAAGGAAACAGAGGTTTTGGCTCTGGCCGAGCTGTGAGCTATTGGCTATTTAAAAAAAAGGGGCGGGGCTGTTCGATATATCGCCCTGTCTTCCTGTTTCAGTTGAAATTACATCAGCATATTGAATAATGCTGAGCGTTCCAAGACACTTCAGCGGGCCTTGAAGAGTACCCTATGCTAGAATGAACAGATTACAGAAATCTTTTGTTCATCAGTCGGTAAAATTAATAAATCAGAATTGAGGGTCTAAGTAGGCCTTAGGATTCTGAAGAATGGGCAGGAGTTAGGTGTTGCATTGCAGCTGGATTTCTCTCTCTCTCTCTCTCAATTGGTGTCTATTGTAGTGTCTTATTATTTAATGTGGATGTGTATAGATGTGAATTAATGTGAGACAGTAAACACTGTGTGATGCGTGACAAATTTTGGAAGAAATTCCAACAATAAAGTAAAATTAAATTGAATTAAATTGAATATCAGACATTAAGGAGGCCATATTATGCCCTTTTACAAAGTCTTGATTTTGTTTTTGGGGTCCAGTAGAATAGATTTTCATGTTTGAATGTTCAAAAAACATTATTTTTCACATATTTTACATTGTTGCAGCACCTCTCTTCCTAGTCTGTCAGTAACACTGTTTAGTTCCTGTCTCTATGAAGCCCCTCCTTCTGAAAAGCGCAATGTTCTCTGACCGCTTCGAGCACATTTCAGAAATGTCATGCCCCTTACCATAACTGCACATTAAAAAACGCAACTCAACCAGGCCTTGCCCCCACTGAACATTACACACTGAAGAATGTTTAAATGTTAAAAAAGCATAATAGGTCCCTCTTTAATGCCTTATATGTACGTTTTTCAACCCAACGTTACTACCACTTTGAATCCCTTCATAATGCATCAGTATTCATGTTTATAGCTGTTTCAAATAAAACTTACGCTACAAATATGTCTCTCTCCATGTGGTGTTTGTTAAAATCTAACAAACATGAAAATATTCAAGGAATATTTTCCACTTGAGAGCTATTGAAGGTTTTCAAATTTCAAAATAAATTGCCAGCAGGTACCATAGAACCACATGAAAATAAAATACAAAATTGCTTCAAATGATCATCACATGTACATCCTCTTGAAAGGAATGGATTAGGTTGCTCAAGTTCATTTGGAATGACTTTACGATTACAGTTCCCTTTTGCAGTGCTCTTCTAGGTCGACAAGACGTCATTTGGAATTCACACTGAGACTATCAGTATGAAAATGGATAAAGGGCGCCTGTTCTTCTAACTAGAGGAAAAAATCTTGCTAGTGTAATTCTATAACCACACGGCAACGAGGTTACGAAAGCATATTGACAGACCCTCGGTGTCGTTTTTGTATTATAAATTGCCATCATAACTTTTCCCCATGACAATCAGTCTTTTTTATTACAGAGTCAGATTCCCTACAGAGACCGTACGGGATATTGCATGCTGTCACTATGTCAGGCTAAAATCTAGCTTTAAGTAATGTGTACAAATGACCATACATACATATTTCTCCCATGTTCTGATTTTATTATACATCCCTCACCTGCTTATTATTTCATGCAGTTCAGTGGGATTTTACACAATGGTCTCAGCCTGTCGTTTATAATTTATTTCATGACAGCGCAGCACAAATTCGCTAAAGCATTATTCATTTGAGTGTTCATTAATTATGCAAATGAGTTGCAATTAACTAATCTCTTCATAAGACGCCATTTGCATGTTAATGAACTGCATGGTTGTGACATTATTTAATTGGGTAGATAGATACATTAAATGCACAGTGTGAGTCTCCAACTGATATTACAGCCAAAGCATTAAAACAAGTAAAAATTAATTATGTGTCACCAAAATTTGATCAGAAAAACAGTTTATCAGCATCTTTAAAAAAAAAAAAAAAAAAAAAAAAAAAAGTATTCTTAACCCAGAACATTCCTTGTATACTGTATAATAAATACATAAATATATGATTTATGTACTACTGTAGAGTTATATGGGGCTGTAAAGTCACACTTGGCTTGGAGAGGTTTGGTTACAGGGCTGAGAAATACAGACAGACTGATCACAGTAAGAGTCAGGAGTCTATGTCTCTGAATGAGCGGGATATCTCTATGTTATCAGAGGTCTTTTGAAGAACATCTGTGTTTGCAGTGTTTGTGCGGATTTAAGCCAGGCTACTATCTCTCTGCCCTGATCTGTAGCAGTGGAGCTGCTCTCTTATTATCTCCAAAGACCTCCACCCACTAACGGATATTTCCGTTCATATCCTCAGCAACCTTCCCTCTGAAACCCCCCTTGCCCTGACCTATGAACCCCTCTGCCTTGTAGTGTTCCTGTCAGTTGGGAAGTGATGTGATTCCTCAGGAAAATGCAGAGACATTATGGTTTTGTGAATTGAGGAAAGGTCTGAAGAACCAACAAGAAACTCTCATTGGCAATTGCTTAGCAGGCACATGCAGCCAGTTTCTGACCTAATCATCTAACTTTGCAACTTCTTACAGCAGACACAGAAAACAACCAACTAATTTCACACTTTAAAGGGATACTTCACCCAAAAATTAACTTTCTGTCATCATTTACTCATCCTCATTTAGTTGAAAACCTGTATGCAGTTCCCAAAAGAAACACAAAAGAATTTTGAAGAACTTTGGTGTTCAAAGAACTATGGAAACTGGTTTCCACCACCGAATAAAAATAAGTGTGTTATAAAGTCAGAATTGCAAGATAAAAACTTGCAATTGTGAGTTATAAAGTCAGAATTGCGAGATATAAACTTGCAATTGAGAGAAAAGTAAGAATTGCGAGATATAAACTCAGAATTGCACGTTTATATCCTGCAATTCTGACTTTATAACTCGTAATTGCGAGTTTATATATTTATAGTTTATAAAAATGTAGGATTGTGAGATTAAAAGTCATAATTATCTTTTAGATAGTTTATTCTATGGTGAAAACAAGCTTCCATAAAGAACACTGGACTCCGCTGACTTTCATTGCATGGACAAAATTACAATATTAAAGACATTGTTCAAAATATCGTCTTTTGTGTTCCACAGAACAAAGAAAGTCAAAAAGGTTTGGAACAACATGAGTTTTTTAAGGCCCATTTACACCAAGAATGATAACTATAATAGCAACTACACCAACGCTTGATATTTTTCTGTTAAAAGTGCAAGCTGCAGTTAAATCGTCTAATGTTTTAAATACTTGAGCTTTTAAAGCAGGATGGATTCTGATTGGCTGTCAATGTTTTTATTGTTTATCAGCTGGAAAAAACATATTATCCTTGGTGTGAAAAGGCTTGTCTTCTAAAGGAAAAAAAAAACATGATAAAGTATAGCCTACAGTATATATATATATATATATATATATATATATATATATATATATATACTTCTAAATGGCCAAAACCATGGACAAATATGTATTTTGCCCATATATTGACATAATTATGGCATGTGAACTATTGAACAAAATTATTCGTTAATTGTGATCATCGATCAGCAGCACAAATTAGTATTAATTTCACTCTTGGTGCGAACAGACCATTTATCAGTCTGCTTTCTCACTATACTCGAAACATACTGTACAACTAAACCGTGCAACTAAAAGTAAAAAATCCCTTTTCACACGTTTCATATTCAACTGAAGTGTTGGAAATGACTCGGCTTGCCAAATGAACCCTGACTTCCTAGGGGTTTAGAAAACCTGGCTGAAATCCCCTCTCTCCAGATATCAACGAGGTCTGCGCTGTGACGTGTGGATGCATAATTAGCAGCAGCATGAGAGCGAAGTGGTATTAATTATTACGATTAAAACATTAGCCATGCAGCTCATGCGTTCATTGTGATGAAATGGGCCCGCGTCCCCCTGACCTACAAACCACTGCGCACAGGCACCAGAAGGAAGATGCGTAATTGTGTTTCCAGTTCTCCTTAAGATGCTGGCATAATTAGTGTGCTTCTCGCCCGAAAGAATAGAGGTGATTTGGAAAGTGTCCAAATTGCAAGCCTTAATGAAAACGCGCCATCGGTGAAGGGTAGTCTGTCAAAGGAAGCAAACTTCTCTAGGGCGAATGCGTTCGTGTGACTTGGCCGTGTTTAAATGGGATCTAGCGGTCCCGTGAGACGTGGGAGACAGGGTGGTTTTCGGGGGGAGGGGTGCCGGATTTGGGGCTAAACTAAACAGATTTTGAGCCAGAAGGGCTCTGCAGTTAAAGTTTAATGAAACCGTCCACACAATGAGGCATGAGTGTATATGTACACAGTCTATGTAGAGTGCTTCCTCACACCCACTAAACAAAACCGAAATGCTCTGTCAAATATAAATGGCTTTTATCTCTGCTGATGTCCCTCTTCATCGAAAGGCACTCCCTGAAATCTGGAGTTTA
The DNA here is from genome assembly GCA_037950675.1 of Hypophthalmichthys molitrix. NCBI lineage: Eukaryota > Metazoa > Chordata > Actinopteri > Cypriniformes > Xenocyprididae > Hypophthalmichthys > Hypophthalmichthys molitrix. Next base: position 30,218,050 of record CM075500.1, on the reverse strand, counting down.
TTAAGGCAATAAACCACTAGAGGCCGTGCATTAAAGTGATTTTGTCACTGCATTGGTTTATTGCTTTTATCAAAAGGCAGAAAAGGTAATGTAATAAAAGTTACCAATGTTCAATAAAATGTTAAATGTATTGTAGACCCTCATGTTTGGGGTCTCATTGACTCATCCAATCATAATTTAGAGTCAGAACTATCAGTTTTAATAAAAAATATTTGTTTATATATTTTTCAATTATATTAAACAAATGTTTTAATACATTTTTATTGTATTTTCATTTTTTATTTCAACAACTGTACGTTTTAAATATAAATCAGAAATATTTTTACAACATAAATATATTCTATGTTTAGCAAATACACACATAAACATTACCCTTCGAAAGTTTGGGGTCTGTGAGATATTTTTTTAGATATTTTTTGTAAAAAGTCTCTTATGTGCACCAAGGCTGCATTTACAGTATGTGATCAAAATACAGAAAAACAGTAATTTTATGTAAAATATTATTACAATTTAAAATAACCATTTAATTTTTATTTGAAATAATTTTCAGCATCATTATTCCAGTCTTAAGTGTCACATGATCCTTCAGAAATCATTCTAATATGCTGATTTGCTGCTCAAGAAACATTTCTTAATTGCATCAACATTGAAAACAGCTGTGCTGTTTAATATTTTTGTCTGAAAGAACAGTATTTATTTGAAATAGAAATCTTTTTTAACATTATAAATGTCTTTACTGCAACTTTTGATCAATTTAATGAATCAATGAAAAATAAAAGTGTTAATATCTTTTTAAAAAACAATCTTACTGACTCCAAATATTTGAACAGTAGTGTATGTATTTAAATACAATTAAAACACAAAAAAATTACACACTTGTTTATTATAATTAAAAATAAACAACAACTAACAAACCTATGGTGCCCGTATTCAGTTACTGATGGTCAATTTCAAAGGACAGCAAGCCCATTAATTCTGGCTGTGTGAATTATCCAGAGACATTGAGCGAGGATAAATCTGTAATGGCTTTAAATGAAATAATCGGCTTTTGAAAATAAAGATGTGAACTGAATTAATCACCACAGAAATCAAGAAAGTCCCCATGAGTGCAGCTGCGCCCAATGAAAGAGAGTTTCAGTTAAATGCTAAAAAATGTACATAATTTATCCACCCTTCTGAAAGGGCCTCAGCTTGGAGACCAGCTTGAAATGGAGCGCCGTGTTTGCAACAACAGCAAGCGGCACGATAAAAAGCGCATGCTTGTATACGTATACATGTGCGCAGGCAGTGACGAGTTTCACTTAAGGAGCTAAGCGCTAATGAAGATGCTCTAAACATAACCCACAACTCTCTAGTTTTGACACCTACCAATTAACACTCCTCAGTATGAAGCCTTCTATTACCAATAAACTGAGCAAGCTTAAAACACTGCTCTGGCTCCCCTGTAATGGAAAATAATTGAAGAGTTAAGTGGGTCTTATTACTTATCCACCAAGACTCTGCATGATAACACACACTACCTAATATCAGAGTTCAATGCCCAAAATGCCTTTGAAGATTGTGTAATTGGCCCCCAACTGATGCTTATTCATTAGCTAGCCGTTCAGAGGTTGAAATTCAACTTCAGCTCTTTCTTTTCTGAAAAATAATGGAGAATCTACTGAGTAACAGTTTGCTAGCATGATAGCTCGTTTTACACAAATCTGCCAAACAGGTCATTGACATCATGGGACTGATATAGAAGTGACCAAATTTTTACAAGTGAAGCTTGAAAAATAAAAATATGACATAAGCCTCAAACAGACACTAATGATACACTTTTGAGCTTTAAAAGGTTCAGAAGAACATTTAAATTTGGTAATTTGGCAAACACTTCAAAATTCAACTTACAGTGCATTTAAGGGGTTAGTTCGCTTAAGAATTAAAATTTCCTGATAATTGATTCACCCCCATGTCATCCAAGATGTTTGTCTTTCTTTCTTCAGTCAAAACGAAATTATGTTATTATATGTTATTTCTCCATATAGTGGACTTCAACGGCTACCAACAGGTTGAAGGTCCAAATTGCAGTTTCAATGCAGCTTCAAAGGGCTCTACAAGATCCCCGGCGAGGAAAAGAGTCTTATCTATCAAAATGATCGGTTATTTTCTAAAAATATTTTTTAATTCATATACATTTTTTAAACCACAAATGCTCATCTTACACTGCTCTGCGATGCACCACGCATTGCGTAGTCATCTTGGAAAGGTCATGGAAGTACCGCGGCAGGGCGAAAAACTCTCATTTTCTCATCCAACTCCACTATATGGAGAAAAAGTCCTGGAATGTTTTCCTCAAAAACCTTAATTTCTTTTCAACTGAAGAAAGAAAGACAAACATCTTGGATGACATGAGGGTGAGTAAATTATCAGGAAATTTTAATTCTGAAGTGAACTAATCCTTTAAGGGATACAAATTGTTTGACAGAGAGCAAATCCATATCCTGTGCATTGTTAGATCGACACACTACCAGTTACAACTACAGGAAAATAAAGGGAAGATATAAGGCAACATTCTAGACATACCAGTTTACGATTATCAGATAGTCTTACAACAATCCTAAACATGAATTTTACCACCAAACACAAAAACATGGCATGAATGCTGAGGGTGGAGCCCCCAAACTGCAGTAGTCATTGAAAGCTCAATTCATTAGTAGTCATCTAGGGATTTTCATATGGCTACTTGCCAATTCCCAAAACACATGCTTGCCTACATATACTAGCCGTCTGTGGTATCATATGCTCTTCTGCATAAAACATAGGATACACATAAAAGTTCTGACCAATATGACAGATCTACACAATGGCAACTTTTGTTCATTATTATTTATTTTATTCACATCAATGTCATTGTTACTACAAATATTTGCTGGATCTATTTGTTTTCAACTGATCTCAGTATTCAAATGCTTGGGAGTTGCTTGCAGTATTCAGTATGCTCAATCTTACTTTCATGTGAAAAATCAGAAAGTAAAATCATAAATACTGCCAGCTATAAAATTAGACTATAACTAGATGTCATGTTCCTGGCAGACAACTGCGGAGTGAGTCAGGGCACTCCCCATCTCTTTTTGAGACCGACATGCTTTTTCCACACTAGGGATGTCAAATGTAATTGGTTACACTGTTGATTACTGAATTTCAGCACAAAAATGGTTGGTTATTATTTAAACAATACCTGTAAAGGCATACAAACTTACTTAATTGCAAAAATAAAGCAAAGCTCAAAAATAAACAGGTGCACCACAAGTGGTATAAAGCAGAACTGCAAAAATAATGACCGCTTTCTAACAGGTTTCCAACACTCCCAATGCAACTTATGTTTAGTTAGATTTCTTTAAACGTCTTTTGACGTTGTGACATTAACAAACCGATATCTGGCATTTTCTCTAACAGGACACAATGTTTTAGAATGAGGCAAACTAACTAATAGGTCTACCATAAAACAAGACAGAACCAACAAATACTCACTGATGTTTGTGCTGTCGGTTTCCCTCCAGCATGATGTCACTTCCTGGATGATGATGATGTCATAAAGGAAGTGTCTTTTGTTATATTAAAAAAGACTAACAGGACGGAATAAGATAGTGAGAGACACACACACAAACTATAAATCGATTATTCTCAAAATATTCCCTAAAAAATTCCCTAGGTATATATTCCCTATAAATATTCCCAAGAAAATATTTTTATTTGTTTGGAAACCTTTGCTGTATTAAATTTTTGCAATAGTTTAAAAAAAAAGTTACAAATAAACCACATGCTGCATAGAAGGAATATTAATACATTAATAATTAATATATTTATTGCAAATTATACATTCGTTTTTTTATTATTATTATTTAAAAATATATGTTTTTCAAAAGAAAGTTTTAAAAAATCATATTAAACTCATTAAAATACAGTGGAATACAATATATATTTCGAGTAAGTAATTGCATATATATACAGTATCTCACAAAAGTGAGTACACACCTCACATTTCAGCAACCATTTTAGTATATCTTCTCAAGCGACAATACTATAGAAATGAAAACTGTATATACTTTAGTGTAGTCAATGTGCTGCTTGTATAGCAGTACAGATTTACTGTCCTCTGAAAATAACTTAACATACAGCCATTATTGTCTAAATAACTGGCAACAAAAATGAGTACACCCTAAATGAACATGTCAAAACTGTGTCCAAATTGTCAATATTTTGTGTGAGCACCATTGTTATTTAGCACTGCCTTAATCCTCCTGGGCATGGAATTCACCAGAGCTGCACAGGTTGTTGCTGGGATCTTCTTCCACTTCTCCATAATGACATCACGGAGCTGCTGGATGTTAGACGCGTGGCGTTTCTCCACCTTCTGCTTGAGGATGCCCCACAGGTGCTCAATAGGGTTCAGGTCTGGAGACATACTTGGCCACTCCATCACCTTCACCTCAGCAAGGCAGTTGTCATCTTGGCTGTGTGTTTGGGGTCATTATCATGCCGTTCGGCCCAGTTTATGAAGGGAGGGCATCATGCTCTGCTTCAGAATGTCACAGTACATGTTGGAATCCATGTTTCCCTCAATGAAGCGCAGTTCCCCAGTACCAGCAGCACTCATGCAGCCCCAGACCATGATGCTACCACCACCATGCTTGACTGTAGGCAAGACACAATTTTCTTACTTCTCACCAGTGTGTCGCCACACATGCTGGACACATCTGAGCCAAACAAGTTTATCTTTGTCTCATCAGACCACAGGACATGGTTCCAGTAATTCATGCTCTTGGACAGGTTGTCTTCAGCAAACTGTTTGCAGGCTTTCTTGTGAGCCAGATTCAGAAGAGGCTTCTTTCTGGGAGGACGGCCATGCAAACCGACTTGTTGTAGTGTGTGGCGTATGGTCTGAGCACTGACAAGCTGACCTTCTGCTTCTGCAACCTCTAAAGCAATGCTGGCAGCACTCATGCGTCTGTATTTTGAAACCATCTTCTGCACCTGACGCACAGCACGAGGACTCAACTTCTTTGATCGACCCTTGCGAGGATTGTTCCAAGTGGAACCTGTCTTGGAAAACCTCTGTATGACCCTGGCCACTGTGCTGTAACTCAGTTTCATTGTGTTACCGATCTTCTTATAGCCTAGGCCATCTTTGTGGAGAGCAACAATTCTAATTCTCAAATTCTCAGAGTTCTTTGCCATGAGGTGCCATGTTGAACATCCAGTGGTCAGTATGAGAGAATTGTACTCAAAGCACCAAATTTTGACTGCTCTAATACAAGATATGCAAATTTGTATGGTCCTATCAAGCAGACAAAAACATGAACATGATGAATAGGACATGTGGCTTTGCATGGTTAAAAGACGTAGAGCTGTTATCACTAAGGGTGTACTCACTTTTGTTGCCAGCTATTTAGACAATAATGGCTATATATACACACACACACACACACACACGTGTGTATTTTTTTTTAATTTATTTATTTTTTGTCCTTTAGAAAATCATATATATAATATATATATTATAATATAATATATAATTAAAATATTTCTTTCATCAAAATAGATTTTTAAGTCCATTAATTAATTGACATTTAGGTATAACATTTTCTAAAAACTGGCATCCCTTTTCCATATATAGGCTTCGACCAGATGCAGCTGCCACAGGTGCATTTATTTTCCCCAATATTTTCCGCTTGGGTTTGACAGTGATTTTCATCTGTGCTTGGTTGTTGTTACCCCGGCTTGCCCTGGTGCTCCGGCAACAGATGTGTGCTGCTGACTCAGTTTCCTCAGCTCTGCGTTTCCCTCTCTCCTCTCCTTCATCAAGCGGTCTGTCACGGCCTCTGTCAAGCTTCTAATGGATAGAGAGGTTTGTGCTGTCAGCGCTCTTGATGGGCCGTCAGATCCAAAACACAATGCCTCCTACGACACCACACGCTGTCAACACACAACAGATATTTCACACTGACTGAGGATAATTCACAGCCATGAAACAGACTTTCTGCTCGGATCAGCGACGCTGTACAGTCACGGACACCCTGTCACCCCATCATTTCCCTCTGAAGTGTGTGAAGTTTACCGTGTTCAGCGTTCATGTCACACTTTGATAGCGCTGCTGTCGTGTTGATACTTCTCTGCTAAATCAAATAAACCAATAATCAACGAGGGGGTGGACTAGAGCGATTGTATACCACAGGTAAGCGATGTTCTTGGGCATGACGTGAAGCATTGTGACTTAAAGGGATAGTTCACCCAAAAATGAAAATTATCCCATGATTTAATCACCCTCAAGCCATCCTAGGATATTTTTCTTACAAAAATGCATTGCTTCGCTTCAAAAGGCCTTTATTAACCCCCTGGAGCCGTATGGATAACTTTTATTATGGACAGATGCATTTTGTTTTTGCTTCAAAATGTATATATATATATATATATATATATATATATATTCTATACTTACCTTTTCTTTATATTTTTTAACAATCTTTTTATTGAGATATAACAAATTATTCCAGTAGGCTAGAATACAACAAATCTTTTAACATTGCTGTTTTTACTGTATTTTTGATCAAATAAATGCAGCCATGGTGAGCATATAAGAAGCTTTAAAAACACACAGAGAAAGGAAATATAAACTAGTTATGTTTTTATCACTATATTACAGCTTTGAATATGATCATATTTGATTCACAGTCTGTTTTATAAATTATAGTCATATAGGAATGGAAAAAAGAGAAGGGAAGTAAAATATGTTTTGGTTGGTTAATATAACTCCATAGCCTACTAACCATGCTTGTTACAAAAAAATCCTTTTCAAATTACAGTGCAGTCATAGCTATAATATCCTGTGAAAATGTGATCAACTTTTTTCACATCTTTTTATTTAGTTCCTGTCATGCATTTTTTTAATATATATTTTTAGTGGAAGCTACAGTCACTGTTGCAGACAAATAGGGAATATATAGACAACAAACCCTCCATTCATTCTTTAAGTTTGCATGAAAGTTGTCATGTGGTATCTACACGAGGCTTACATGACATCTAAATGATGATTAATAATGTGCTTGGCCTACTTGTTTCTTGTATCCTTTGGCACTTATATCCAGACATTTCTTCCTGTGTGAAAAGCCCCTAATTTCTGCTCATTTCTTCACTATATATCATCCTATCAACATTTACTGATCTCATTTCCGTTTCATTAGGCCCTGCATTCTCATCATGTCTGCATAGTCCACTTATGTTCTCACCACTGCTCGGCTAAATAAAGCGGCTAAAGGTTGGTCTTTAGCATAACTAAAGGGGCCGTTGGCCACGCTGGGTGAGACACGCGACACTGTGGGTCTATTGAGCTGAGGGTGAGCGAGAGCTGAATGACATGAATAGAACCGGAGCACGCTTTAGAAAAAGTGCATTTTTTTCTCTTGCCGGGTCCCGTCTGAAGGGGATTAGACTCAACAATGAGAGCCTTGAGGAGGTTTCCTCTCAGCCCTCTCAGCTGGAACTGGCTGGAGGAAACGCTGGCCCAAACAAGCATACATGTTCAGAACTGAGACCTACATTTGTACAATAATGAATAAAGCTCAATGTTTGTGTAAAACGAGCATTTTCAGAAACTGTGGCTATTGTCTGAGATGCAGTTTTGTCTATTTCTAGTCTCACTTGTCTTACTGATTTCCTCTTCATTTTACTCAGAAACATAAACAGAATCTAATGGTCCATTAGATTTCTTTTATTATTTTTTTACAACCCGAATTCCGGAAATGTTGGGACATTTTTAAAATTTGAATAAAATGAAAACTTAAAGACTTTCAAATCACATCGGCCAATATAATTATTCGTAATAGAACATAGATAACATAAATGTTTAAAGGGAGGAATTTTACACTTTTATCTACTAAATGAGCTCATTTCAAGTTGGCACGGGGGCAACAAATGGCTGAAAAAGCAAGAAATTTTGAAAAGATTCAGCTGGGAGAACATCTAGCAACTAATTAAGTTAATTGATATCAGGTCTGTAACATGATTAGCTATAAAAGGGATGTCTTAGAGAGGCAGATGCTGTGTTCGAAATCGCCCCCTATACCCTCATTTACTATTCCCTACATTACTCCACTAATATAGTCCACTTGAAGGAGTGAATGAAACGAGTGAGTGAACTCGGACACTGAGTGTGCCGGAAGGGCTGCCGATTTCGCATAGTTTGTGCTTGCTGTTTAATAATCATTTGAAATGAAGCAAACTGGCAGCTCCAGTAGTAATGAATATTTATGTTAAACTCTGCCATGAAAACTAGCATGTACAAACATTAATTAAACGATTTAATGATCAATTAAAAAGGAAATTATACCTGTATGATATTATATTGGACCAGCGCGGTTTGGAAAATGAATGGATGATTGATTCAGCTGTGGGCGCCATCTCCTGGCGAGACACGGGAATTCACTCAGCGCGCGACTCTCACAGTCACAGTGCATTATGGGTATTCTCTAGCCGTTGAGCGTGCATCGGTTGTACACTCGTTATTGCAGTGCATTGTGGGATTGAATGAGTGCACTCAACATCGTCCACTATGGTTTCGGACACCACTACAATTGGCTGTCCCCTCAAATAGTGCCCTATTTAAGGGTATAGGGGGCGATTTTGGACACAGCCAGAGTCTCTCAGAAGTAAAGATGGCCAGAGCTGTGAAAGAGTGTGTAAAAAGATTATGGAATACTTTAAAAAACAATGTTCCTCAATGTCAAATTGCAAAGGCTTTGCAAATCTCATCACCTACAGTGCACAACATCATCAAAAGATTCAGAGAAACTGGAGAAATCTCTGTGCATAAGGGACAAGGCCGAAGACCTTTATTGGATGCCCTTGGTCTTCAGGACCTCAGACGACACTGCATCACTCATCGGCATGATTGTGTCAATGACATTACTAAATGGGCCCAGGAATACTTCCAGAAACCACTGTCGTAAACACAATCCGCCGTGCCATCTGCAGATGCCAACTAAAGCTCTATCATGCAAAAAGGAAGCCATATGTGAACATGGTCCAGAAGCGCCGTCGTGTCCTGTGGGCCAAGGCTCATTTAAAATGGACTGTTTCAAAGTGGAAAAATGTTCTATGGTCAGACAAGTCCAAATTTGACATTCTTATTGGAAATCACGGATGCCGTGTCCTCCGGGCTAAAGAGGAGGGAGACCTTCCAGCGTGTTATCAGCGTTCAGTTAAAAAGCCAGCATCTCTGATGGTATGGGGGTGCATAAGTGCATACAGTATGGGCAGCTTGCATGTTTTGGAAGGTACTATGAATGCTGAAAGGTATATAAAGGTTTTAGAGCAGCATAATTATGCTCCCCTCCAGATGACATCTATTTCAGGGAAGGCCTTGAGTATTTCAGCAGGATAATGCAAAACCACATACTGCAGCTATTACAACAGCATGGCTTCATCGTAGAAGAGTCCGGGTGCTGAATTGGCCTGCCTGTAGTCCAGATCTTTCACCTATAGAGAACATTAGGCGCATCATTAAACAAAAGATTACCACAAACTCTTCAGCAGCTGGAAACCTATAACAGGCAAGAATGGGACCAAATTCCCATACCAAAACTCCAGAAACTCATAACCTCGATGCCCGGACGTCTTCACACTGTTTTGAAAAGAAAAGGAGATGCTACACCATGTTAAACATGCCCCCGTCCCAACTATTTTGAGACCTGTAGAAGGCATCAAATTTGAAATGAGCTCATTTTGTGCATAAAATTGTTATGTTTCTCAGTTTAACATTTGTTATGTTATCTATGTTCTATTGTGAATAAAATATTGGCTCATGTAATTTGAAAGTCTTTTAGTTTTCATTTTATTCAAATTTAAAAAAACGTCCCAACATTTCCGGAATTCGGGTTGTAATAGCACAGAAAAAAAGTTACAAAAGGGAAAGTTCATCAAGACTTCGTCAAGAATTTGAATGTTTGCTTGACAGAGCCTTTCCTGAAAGGTAGATAAACAGTCAGATAGATAGATAGATAGATATGCTGTAGATGAACCACTTTCAAGTTAGTTTGTTTTGCCCCCAATTAGTCTCTTTATAATACATGACCGTTTCCTTGTAAACAGGCAAATTCATCCATTATAGATCAATTTACACTTCTTGTGAGTTTTTCGAGCGGATGGCACCACAGTGCTGTTTATTCTCTTCCCCTTGAGAGATGTGTGCATACTGATTTGCTTTCGTCATCTACATAAAGAAATAACATCATATAAAACTTGGTCACACCTGGTCTGTGGATTTGTGTCACCGTCCAGTAAAACTCTTCTGAAGATGTAATGAAAGACTCCGAGCCGCTGATATGGGTGGTCCACACGCCGGTCATGTGATGGACGTAGCAAAATCTAACAGAGAGATAATTATAGACACACACACTCCATTACAAGACACACATCAAAGGAAGAGGCACTTTGAGAGCTTGTTCCTATGAGGCATGCCCCACCACCCCCTTTAAACAGAATCTCAAATCTTGAATGCCAACGACTCAGCAATTACCCAAATTATCTGAAAGACTCGAACGCATTTGGCACGCCTTGCAAGACCCAGTCATTACTGCAGGGGTTAGCAGAGGTTGGGGCCATGCCAGATATGCTTTAGAAAACTTTAAATAAATAAATGGATGAATAAATAAGTTGGTAATTTATCTATTTACTCAGGGTGCTCTCAAGAATTTAAGTAAAGTACAGGGGTGAATTCAGGTTGATTGGGACACTGTTTGCCATTGAGATGACTGGGAAAAAGTGTCCTATTCAACCTGAATTCACTCCTACATGTTTGTACGTTGAATAGACAATGAAATATACATTATCAGTGTTTTGACAGCATCAGTTTGGTTGAAAGAATAAAAATGCCTAGAAGTGTCTATTTTTTTAACAAGAAAAAAGCATTGAAGTCATTAAAAATTCGGCTGGTTTTCTCTAAAGCTCAACTGGATTTGTTCTTGATCATTGTGATGTCAAGGTACCTTAGTTTCTTTAAAAGGTGCCTTTGTACTAAAACACTGTTAAATCATTGACTGACCAGGCAGTGAGGCAGCAAGGCAGCTGTGTTTGCTTTCAGACACAGCTTTATTTATCAGTAAATGATGGAGAAATTTTGTCAGAAATGGTATTTTTAATAGCAAATGTATTTATAAATGAAATCCAGATGGGACTAAAAAAGCATTTGTATTTTATATTAATTATCATCGAATCAATCAGTGTGAGATGGTGTGCAATGTAATGTTACAGTTTAAAGATGAACTGTTTTCATCCAAAAATGAAAATTCTGTCATCATTTGCTCACCCTGTGATTCCAAACCTGCACTGCATTTCGTTCTTCTGCGGAACACAAAGGATATTTTGAAGAATGTTGGGAACCAAATAGGGGTGGGATGGTTCAGATTTCTCACAGTTCGGTTTGCATCAGGGTTTTAGGGTCACGGTTTTGGTACAGTTCGGTATGTGCTATGTTCAGCAAAAAAAATAGGACAATTGTCAAATAAAGATAAATAAAAACAATAAAAAACAAATAAATCAAATAATCTAACTACAAGAAACAGCACAAATAAATACATGAGAGCTAAGATACAAATAAAATAAACAATGCATTACAGGTTTTTAGGTATCTAACAGCTTTCAGGAACAGAAATTGAATAAAGTAATCAAATATAAAATAACACTGCATATAAACTTCTTTGAATAAATTAAATAAAGATGAAACATTATTGAAGTTACAAAAGCTATTCAGTCGAGTGATTTCTTCGTGCTTTGTCGTTTGATTAACATTAAAACACAGAGAGCAGGAGTATTAGACTGCAGCCCATTTAAGACATAATTCAAAGATCCAGTACACTGATACTGACACACATGCGCTATCTGTCTCGTTTTTCTCTTAAGATATAACCTACTATGTTTGTTAAGATACTTGCTAAGATGGGCATGTCGACATAATTTTTGTGTGAATTTGTCCGTTTAGGTCCAAGATTTGAAAGAGAATTTGCGCGGTGACGTGGCTTTCCGTGGACGCGCTTCGGATGAGCACACAAATCTCCTCATAGCGCACGCGAGTTCTCTTTCGCGTCTTACGGTTAAATGTTTAAATTGGTTTAAATGAGTTTAGTTTAAACACAGATAGCAACGCGAGATGTTCATGTCTCACCTGTGCTTGCGCGCTATCAACACCCGGGTAATGATAGCGTAAATGATTGGTCAAAGATTCGATATGTCATTGAACATTTGTTTAAAACGAGTGACTGTTTTGTCCATGTTCTTTTGATCATCGCTGTTGTAACGTATTGGGAAACTAGAATGCATATCCATCGACTGAAACATACATACGAATCCGTCTATCTGTTTTGCATTTTGCAATTTGATGGCATTGCAATTTATTTAATATTTTTACTAATGACAGTGAAGTTATTGATTTTGTTTCATAATAAATAATCATAAAAGTTATGCATTTTTTGTCAAACTAAGTGCTGCAGTACAACCAGCAGAAGAGCAGTGACGTTTGAACTGAATTTGGTGACAGTACAGTATGTTACAGTGAAGTTATTGAGTATTTTTCATAATATAAAATGAGCAAAAGGGTTTTGGGTTTTGCACTTTTCAGACGGTCCCTTCAGACTTCTCTCCGCCGCCTGCTCGTAAAGACCAATTTATATATTATAAACAAATGCAAAGTTTCTCGGGGGAACGCAAATGTTTTGCGAGGGAACGCAAAAGACCATTCTGAATATTTATGTAAAATACAATACAGTCAGCCTGTGGATATTCTAAGAATCTCAAAGGATTCATTAAGATTTGTATGTAAAAAGTAAAAAAGAGTTCTACACATGTAGATAAGAAGATCCAGGACAAAGAGATGAAGGAATTTCTCAACAGCTCTAATAATGGATGCATGTTTACTGAATAGTTTGTGTCAATGCAAAAATTTGAGTTTCCCATTTCTGCTTTTGAACTTTCTCAAACACTGCATCTGTTCTGTATCACAGAAACTGTGATTTGTGCATCTTTTATTTTTAAGTAGGGGCAAGTCAACATTTTTTTTTTTCTATAGTAATCAACATTGTGCCATGGACCCTGTCGATTCTTGGCTTGTACTGAACCCGAGGCATTCTTTTAACTGTTCTTCTGCAGTTACAGTATCAAAAATCTCTCAAATAAACATGTCGACTACAGTATCTCAGTAAGCCAGATGCAATGGAAACATTGTTTCATGGGTGTGGTGCATCTGACTCAGCAGTTGAATAAGAAACAGACTCTCTCTTTATCCCTGACTGCCACTTTCTTTCACATCTTTCCTCATCTGATCAGTTACAACGTAATTAGCACACATGTTTTCTTTAATAAGCATTTCCTTAGATACAAAGCCATGACTCTGTCACAACAGTCTTTAACATGAGAACAACCACAATACAATAATCTACCATCAGCAACTTTAACAGCCTCTGCATGGGAAGAACTGATGCCTGTGAGGTCATCTCCAATAACTGGGTCTGCTGGATGTTGGCAGTGCTTGTTATAACCATCAAAGACTGATCAAGACTGGGGGGTTTGAGGAAAAAAGAATGCCAGATGTGGGCCAGAAAGCTGTGATTATGGATCAGATCACCCAGATCCCTGCAGGCTCAACAAAGAGGAAGGGTCAAGAGAGAGATGGGTCCTGCGGAGAGAGTCTGCAGTAGGATACTGACAGCTTAGAGGACAGAGTCAAAGACAAACAGGAAGTTGGGGAGATGCACAGAGAGAGGCCACCCTTTTCAGCTTGCACAAATGGGCACAAAGCCACAAGGTCAAAAGACTCCAAATTAAAATCAGAGCACTGGTTGAAATCTTTTAAGCTCTTGCTTATCAGGACTAGAGGTTGATGAGGGAATCCACAAGGACGATGGGCTTTGGTTATTTCAAACTCAGACTGGTTTGACCAGAACTGTGAGGGTAAGTACCGTTGCCTGGCGACCGCCAAACCCAGACTCGTCCATCGGATTGCCAGACAGAAAAGCGTGATTCATCACTCCAGAGAACATGTCTCCACTGCTCTAGAGTCCAGTGGCGGCGTGCTTTACACCACTGCATCCAACGCTTTGCATTGCATTTGGTGATGTAAGGCTTGGATGCAGCTGCTCGGCCATGGAAACCCATTCCATGAAGCTCTCTACGCACTGTTCTTGAGCTAATCTGAAGGCCACATGAAGTTTGGAGGTCTATAGTTATTGACTTCACAAATGGACTTTATTGCACAGGTATCACAGTACCACGCTTGAATTCACTGAGCTCCTGAGAGCAACCCACTCTTTCACAAATGTTTGTAGAAGCAGTCTGCATGCCTAGGTGTTTGATTTTATACACCTGTGGCCATGGAAGTGATTGGAACACCTGAATTCAATGATTTGGAGGGGTGTCCCAACACTTTTGGCAATATAGTGTATATGCATTTATATTTATGCACTTGAAAGACACTTTTATCCAAGCAACTTAGTGCATTCAACCAACAATACTGTTCAAAAGTTTGGGGTTGGTAAGATTTTGTTGTTGTTTTTAAATAAGTCTCTTATACTCACCAAGGCTGCATTTATATGATCAAAAGTACAGTAAAAATGCAATATTGTTAAAAAAAAATACAATTTAAAATACCTGTTTATGATTTTAATATATTGAAATATAATTTATTCCTGTGATGGCAAAGCTGTATTTTCAGCATCATTACTCCAGTCTTCAGTGTCACATGATCCTTCAGAAATCATTCTAAAATGATGAGATTTGCTGCTCAAGAAAAATGTCTTATTGTCAAGTTGAAACAGTTGTGCTGCATAATATGTTATGTGGAAACTGGATATGTTTATTTTCAGGAAACTTTGCCATTTCAGAGAAGTTATTGGAGTAACAAGGATGCACGATTGTGTGATATTGCTTTTCTAGCACAGTTCATTAAAGGGATAGTTCACCCAAAAATGAAAATTCTGTCATCATTTATTCAAATATGCTGGTGATTCATCTACAAACAAAACTGGATCCGAAACAGAATATTTCCCTACTATATAGTATGCAGAAAACAGTATGCCAACAAAGTAGAATGTCAGTGGGCAAAAAGTACCCAGATGACCAACTACTTCCGTCAAGATTCTGAAGTGCGCATTCGATGGACACTTTACTATCCCATGAGGCCACGGGAGAGGATTTGTGAATGGTAGTAAAGCGTTGCAAGTGATGCAATAGGTCGCATGACAGTGACAATATAGGAGATGTAGTATGTCCAAATTTCATTCATTCTATACACATTCATACTATATAGAATGTACTTTTTTAATGGTTGTGAAGTAAGCTTAAAACCAAAAATACTATACAGTATGCTATTTCAGAAAAAGCACAAGTCTTGGGTGAGTCATTGAATCATTCACCCAATCATTCACTGTTTTTTGAAAAAACAAACAAACAAACAAACAAACAAAAAAAAACAGATTCATTTAGGAACAAAACACCACTACTGGTCTGTGTGTTGCTCTGGTTTCGCAGTGGCTTTTTTTTTAAACTATTTTCATTGGCGGAGCAAAAATAAATGAAGTAAATGACAATATTGTGTCTAAAATGTAAGTTTCTCACTATTAACTTAAAGGGATAGTTCACCCAAAATTCTGTCATCATTTACAAGTAGTTCCAAACCTGTATGAATTTCTTTGTTCTGCTGAACACAAAGAAAGATATTTGGAAGAATGTCAGTAACCAAACAGATCTCGACCATTGACTACTATAGTATTACATTTTTTTCCTAGGGGCGAGATCTGTTTGGTTACTGACATTCTTCCAAATATCTTTCTTTGTGTTCAGCAGAACAAAGAAATTCATACAGGTTTGGAACTACTTGTAAATGATGACAGAATTTTGGGTGAACTATCCCTTTAAGTTAATAGTGAGAAACTTACATTTTAGACACAATATTGTCATTTACTTCATTTATTTTTGCTCCGCCAATGAAAATAGTTTAAAAAAAAACCCACTGCGAAACCAGAGCAACACACAGACCAGTAGTGGTGTTTTGTTCCTAAATGAATCTGTTTTTTTTTTTGTTTGTTTGTTTGTTTGTTTGTTTTTTCAAAAAACAGTGAATGATTGGGTGAATGATTCAATGACTCACCCAAGACTTGTGCTTTTTCTGAAATAGCATACTGTATAGTATTTTTGGTTTTAAGCTTACTTCACAACCATTAAAAAAGTACATTCTATATAGTATGAATGTGTATAGAATGAATGAAATTTGGACATACTACATCTCCTATATTGTCACTGTCATGCGACCTATTGCATCACTTGCAACGCTTTACTACCATTCACAAATCCTCTCCCGTGGCCTCATGGGATAGTAAAGTGTCCATCGAATGCGCACTTCAGAATCTTGACGGAAGTAGTTGGTCATCTGGGTACTTTTTGCCCACTGACATTCTACTTTGTTGGCATACTGTTTTCTGCATACTATATAGTAGGGAAATATTCCGTTTCGGATGCAGTTTTGTTTGTAGATGAATCACCAGCATATTTGAATGAACAAGTCAATGAATTACTCAAAAAAGACAGTCATTTGTCGCAACCTACATTTATATGAACTTGGATAAATAGCGGATGATTTAAGTCTCCCAAATGCATAAATGTAAGTGTACAAGTGTTGTTGGCTTGTTCAAATAACAGCTATGTGCTGTAATTTGTGGTCATGAGTAATACTGACTAACTGTTGAACTTCAAAGAGGAAATGTACTTGTAGAGGAAAATCTTAGGAATATAAATCATGATAGTCTATGTTTTGCTTAATGATTTGCCAAAACGTTAGTCACCAGTTACCTTGCTAAAATGTACTTTTAAATATACATTCTTGTGTAAAATACTGCAAATTTGAGTCTTATTTATATGTCTCCCATGGAGACATTTAGCTCAGATGTAAAGAATGCATGTGGTAACGTCTAAAGTACTAAAAAAAAAAAAAGACATATGACTGAATCAACCTGATTATATTAAGGGTCAGATCATGTAAAAATGGCTCCTATTTACAATGTGTTTTCTATAGCTGTAGTGATATTTTGAAGGGTAGGCTACAGACTGTCCCAATTAACCAATCACTCAATAAATAGTTGTAACAACATGTTTAAACAAATCACTTTTTGGGTGAACTATTCCACCCACCACTATAGGCAAAAACACTGGGGGGTTTTTTCAAGCACCTGTCAATTTTGAGATTTTGTGCTTTTTTGGCCTTTCATAAAGTGTTTTTTTTTTTTTTCTCAGACTGGTGGAAAGAAAACATCCAAAATACACTTTTAAGTGTATCTTTTTTATAGCACTTCATCTATTTGTGTTTGTAGATTTCAATTACAGTACATATCTTTAAAGGCTGTTTTCTCAAAATGATTTTTTTCTCCTGCTCAGAAATCTCCACTTCAGACACTAAACATACACTAAACTTTACAGTTTTATTCCTATCTATTCCTAAGTATTTTCCTCCTGACTTCATCCAATATTCAGATTTGTATTCTAGAAATGTATGCAAATAAGTGCATATTTAATTAGATAATGTCTCATTTGCATATTTAAACATAACATTTCAGAAAACTTGTAATACAAAAAAGTTTGCAGTTCTTAATGTAATCAATCAACTGGGAAAGTATGGTGATATCTGTTAGTTACACTTTTCACCTAGAGTGTATCTCCTTAATGAGGTCTGGATTTTCACCCCCTTGTATGCCAATCAAACAAAGAAGATTCAAGGTCAAATAAATGTAGTAAAAATATCAGTGTAAGCTCTCTAAAGTCTATTATGAGTCTGTATATTATGAGTTCCTGTGCTGGTGAGACTATTTCCTTTTCAAACTTTGGTCTCTCCTCGGGGCCTCTTCCTGACACACGGCCCTGGTCTCTGGTGCTTTTACCCATGCTGCTCTACTACACAGTCCTTGAACGGTCAATACAGGTTGTGAAATGAGAAGCATATTTTTAAAAACCGGAACCATATAAATTTTGCTTCCATTAGCGGTTCTCAAGCATGCATAAAATACTCTGACAAAGTTTCCTGCAGTAACCTATTTATTCAGTGGTCACGGTCAAGGTCACTACTAAAAAACCTTTATCTACTACAGCATAACCAGTGTAGTCTGATTATAGAACGAAATGTCTTTTTTAATGCATCACAAACATACAGCACAGCCTAGCCCTAGTGTATGAGACTGTTCTTTTAAATGACTCAAACATACAGTATATAGCAAGACCAATGCTGTCAGATTATAGAATGAATGAATCTAATGAGCAGTTTCTTTTCAATGGATAAAAACATATAGCACAGCTGGTGTAGTAAAATTTCACCTCCCTAGTCTCTTTTACTCATTTATCTTGTGAACTAATCATTTCTGTTTCCTGTACAGACTGAAAGCCTAAGCAGCTGTCACATGACAATAGAACGAATTTCGCCTATTGAAAATGTAACCTTTAGTTTAATTCTGCTCAAATTAATGAAATGACTTGAATAAAGGTTCAATCATTTTGCCAAACGAGATTTACTTCTGGAAATAGACATATAAACAATGGTAGCACACAAAAAATGGCAATAATACACACAATTCTGGACTATTAATTAATAAAGAAAACAAAGAATATACACTACCAGTCAAAAGTTTGGACACGGTAAGATTTTAAATGTTTTTAAAAGAAGTTTCTTCTGCTCACCAAGGCTGCATTTATTTAATTAAAAATACAGTAAAAACAGTAATATTGTGAAATATTATTACAATTTAAAATAACTGTTTTCTGTTTGAATATATTTTATAAAGTAATTTATTCCTGTGATCAAAGCTGAATTTTCAGCATCATTACTCCAGTCTTCAGTGTCACATGATCCTTCAGAAATCATTCTAATATGCTGATCTGCTGCTCAAGAAACATTTATTGTGTACAATATATTTTTTTTTTTTCAGGATTCTTTGATGAATAGAAAGTTCAAAAGAACAGCATTTATTTGAAATATAAACTTTTGTAACATTATAAATGTCTTTACTGTCACTTTTGATCGATTTAATGCATCCTTGCTGAATAAAAGTAATAATTTCTTTAATTTCTTTTCAAAAAAATAAAAATTCTTACTGACCCCAAACTTTTGAACGGTAGTGTATAATGTTACAAAAGCTTTGTATTTCAGATAAATGCTGTTCTTTTGAACTTTCTATTCATCAAGGAATCCTGAAAAAAAGTACACAACTGTTTTCAACATTGATAATAATCATAAATGTTTCTTGAGCAGCAAATCAACATATTAGAATGATTTCTGAAGGATCATGTGACACTGAAGACTGGAGTAATGATGCTGAAAATTCAGCTTTGCCATCACAGGAATAAATTACTTTATAAAATATATATTTTCACAAAACTCCACAGTCTCTGCAAGTAACGGGACCCACACCTGTTCAGAAATCAACCAGACATAAAGCATGCTGGGTAACCAGCAGCACTATAACCCTGCATCCCAATGTGCATATGATATACATCCAAATACACTGCTGAAAAAAATTAAAGGAACACTTTTTAATCAGAGAATAGCATCAGTTAAACTCCTGGGATATTGATCTGGTCAGTTAAGTAGCAGAGACAGTTGTTAATCAGTTTCAGCTGCTTTGGTGTTAATGAAATTAACAACAGGTGCACTAGATGGGCAACAATGAGACGACCCCCAAAACAGGAATGGTTTTACAGGTGGAGGCCACTGACATTTTTTTTCCCTACTCATCTTTTCTGACTGTTTTTCACTAGTTTTGCATTTGGCTAGGGTCAGTGTCACTACTGGTAGCATGAGGCGATATCTGGACCCTACAGAGGTTGCACAAGCAGTCCATCTCCTCCAGGATGGCACATCAATATGTGCCAATGCCAGAAGGTTTGCTGTGTCTCCCAGCACAGTCTCAAGAACATGGAGGAAATTCCAGGAGACAGGCAGTTACTCTTGGAGAGCTGTACAGGGCAGTAGAAGGTCCTTAACCCATCAGCAGGACCGGTATCTGCTCCTTTTGTGCAAGGAGGAACAGTATGAGCACTGCCAGAGCCCTACAAAATGACCTCCAGCAGGCCACTGGTGTACAAATTCTCTGACCAAACAATTACAGACAGACTTCATGAGGATGGCCTGAGGGCCCGACATCCTCTAGTGGGCCATGTGCTCACTGCCCGGCACCGTGGAGCTCGATTGGCATTTGCCATTGAACACCAGAATTGGCATGTCCGCCACTGGCAACCTGTGCTTTTCAGATCCGAGCAGGTTCACCCTGAGCATGTGACGGACATGAAAGGGTCTGGAGAAGCTGTGGAGAACGTTATGCTGCCTGTAACATCGTTCAGCATGACTGTTTTGGTGGTGGGTCAGTGATGGTCTGGGGAGGCATATCCATGGAGGGACGCACAGACCCCTACAGGCTAAACCATTAGGTATTGGGATGAAATACTTGGACCCATTGTCAGACTCTACACTGGTGCAGTGGGTCCTGGGTTCCTCCTGGTGCACGACAATGCATGGCCTCATGTGGCGAGAGAATGCAGGCAGTTCCTGGAGGATGAAGGAATTGATACCACTGAATGGCCCCCACACTCGCCTGACCTAAATCCAATAGAACACCTCTGGGTCATTATGTTTCGGTCCATCCGACGCCGCCGTGTTGCACCTCAGACTGTCCAGGAGCTCAGTGATTGACTAGCCTGCTGCATCATCTTTTTACTTTGATTTTCGGGGTGTCCTTGAATTCAGTCCTCAGTAGGTTGATAATTTTCATTTCCATCAAACGATGCGGCATCCTTTCGTTCCCAACACATTACGCAGTCCATTTCTGTACAGATGTCCAGCATGAAATATTTCCCCATTGAGTTCTGATGTGTTTTCAAAGTGTTCCTTTAATTTTTTTGAGCAGTGTATTATGTGAGATTAGAATAAGTGTCCCAAAGCATAGTATGATGAAAAGAGTATGCCAAAAGTCCTCGGATGGTCTATTATTTCCAGTAGATTTACGATGTGCAGATCCGTGCACACTCTAATGGCTAATATTGCCCACAACCCATTATGCTTTGGAGGAAGATTTGGTTCAGAACTACAAACACAAAGAAAAGTGTTAAAAAACTACAAACATGGCGGAAATGGGCAACCGACATTAAAGTAAAGAGGTTTAGATAAAAGCATTTGAGTAATTAATAATCAACATTTAACCTGATAAAAAATATTAATTTAATATAATCCATGTTATATTTCATCTGCAACAAAAATGTGAACTTTTATTAAGATCCGTTTGGCAGTTAACTTTTAAATACGTTATTATGCGAACATATGAGGAGAGTTCTCCACATGAAAGACCCATGACTGGCAGATCAACATGCTACTTCTTTTCTCTCCAATATGATAGGAAATTAAATTAAATTAAATGTGGAGGATTTTAACTGTGACAAGATGATTGACAGGCCATTTTGTGGTGACAGGATGCGCGTAACTATGCGACAGAGCATTTTTCCAAATACTTATTCCTTAAAAGTACTAAAAAATTGTTAATGTAACCACAGTTGTAATTCCAACAGAACTGGAATTGTTAAGAGGAATCAGAAGCAGAATCCTTAAAATTCTTAAATACGGTGTTAAAATGCATATACTGTGACTCATCCTCTATTGTCATGCTGTTATAGGGAAGACCAGAGATTTCACAAATGTTTGTTTCACCCTGTTCCGAAAGATCTTCACTGAAGCATATCAGAGTCAAAGTCCCATTTCTAAAATTCATGGCCATATGCTGGAAATATTTGATATTCAGTTTCTGTCTATCACACTGCTGCTTGACAGATGTGGGCCAAACTGCTATGCCTCATAAGGAGGTGTTCTCCATGCACCATGGGAATTCTGCATACATTCAGGTGTCTAATGGGATCTATGAGAATTTCAGTAACTACATAACTCTAGACTTGGGTGCGAGCAGAGGAAGTCTTTTGTCTCAAGGCTGTGCAGTGAGGAACAATGATCCTGCAGCAGACAGGGAGGACGTGTTTGTCTTCAGCGTAGAAGGCCTTGCTTTGTTTAAATGAAGCTGTCATTTCCTACAGCAGTTAGTGCAAACGGATTGTAGGAAGTGAGGGAGGTGACCAACTTCCTGTTGTACGGACACAACAATAGTATGGCCTGACTGTACTGAAATTGCAGATTGTAATAAGCAGAGCATATTGTAAAGCCTCCACTTAAATCAATAGCTCACCAAAAAATTAAAATGTTGTTGTTATTTATTGGTCACTATGAACTGCATTAAAGATTATTTCCATATAGAATAACACTTTACAATAATATAATTTATTAAAACATGACAAAAAGAAATATGATTTCAGTTACCATCTTGCTTTTGTCTTTTTTTGAAAAAAAAAAAAAATAATTAGATCTAATTTTAAGATTATTTGAATATTTTAACAATATTATTCATTTAAATTATATTAATTATAATGTATTACTTTAAATAATTTTAAGTCATTCTGCAGTCCCCTTGGAAGTTTGCTGAGTCCACTGGATTATTATACTGTTCTCATTAAAATAAATAAATAAATGACACGAGGGTTAGTAAATGACAGGTAAGGTAAAGGAAAATGCATTTACGCTAGCAGTATAGGGTGGTCTAGTAGCTAAAGTTCAAGGTTGCTAGTAAACAAACTGGATACTTTATCTCAAGGTTGTGTCAGTGAACCAGCAGCTGTAGAGTTGAAATGTCTGTGGCCTTGAGCACAACATCTTACAATAAATTACTCCCTGCCATTTAGCCATAAATCATTTCAGATTAAACTTTCTCTTAATATTATATTACCAGACCATTGCTGGCCTCAAGGCTGGAATAGACTATAAAACTTTTTAAAAATCTGTATAGATTTTAAAACACTATAGGCTTCAAACACTTTGGCTTTGTAAATTGTTACAGAGAAAAACTAGGCATCATGCAATAAATGACTGAGGAGAACACACTAGCAGACTTTCAAGTCATTCCAAACAAAACGGATGTAGAAACTTGTGCCTCATTGCTAAGATACGAATGACAAATAAAAACAAAAATCCCCTAAAGGAACTTCACGAGTTCACATTTACATATATTTAAGTACAGTAAGAGTTATGTGTATTTGGCGTGCTGTCCCGGGGAGGGCTCCGAGCTTGGAAATTTTGGCCCAAACCCAGAGTACTCTCCACGTTGTGGTAGAAGTAGATAGAACTGAAGTGAGGAGAAGGGGTGGAGGAGGGATGCTGATGAACTGTCAGACGAACAGAGGTAAGTCTGCTGTATTTATACCTCTTGTCATGGTTGCATTGATTAACTGAATGCTCTCCACCTGAGCTAATTAGGTTAATTATCTGCACCTGTTCCTCCCAAACTTTGTTAATAAAACATCATATGGTGGTAGAAAAAAATATGAGATGGGAGGAAAAATTATATTTCAATGCTTTTGTGTTTTCTCGCATATTTTGCGTTTGTAACGGAGGCCAGCTGAGCTGTGCAGATAAACCTCACTACCTTACCCTGCCTCTTATGCCAGAAACAGCAGTTCGAGTTCCGCTTGGAGCGGGCCGAGTACAACTGGAGGGGTTATATTGGTGCCGTGACCTGGAGGGGAGTCTGGTTTTTAGGGGTGAGGGTAATAGAGGCCAGCTAGTAAGAGCTGTGCGAGTAAACTTCACTCTTCAGCCTCCTTATTAGAGCACCTGACTCCCATGCCGGAAACAATGGTTTGAATCCCGCTCGGAGTGGGGACGAGTAGAACCGAAGCGGTTACATTGGTGCTGTGACCCGGATGTAAGTGAGGTTTGGGGGGATGAGAGTCTGTCTGAGTGTAATAGAGGCCAGCTAATAAGAGCTGTGCAAGTAAACCTCATTACTCTGGCCTCAAGTGGTGCATTACAGACTGACACTAGAGGCTGTGATCTTCAGCGTCCTTATTAGAACGCCTGACTCCCAGGTCGGAAATGCCAGTCTGAAGGTCTTTGCAGTCCGAGGCTGAAATTCGTGTCCGAAATGTTCGCACGTTAAAAAATAAATACGATGCATCAGACTCAGTGTGTAAGGTCTCTGTACGTGATGAATTTTTAGGATCACGAATATGAAAAAACGCATACGAAAATTTCGGACTCAGTGTGCAAAGGCCTTGAATCCCGCTCGGAGCGGTGCGAGTAGAATTGGAGGGGTTATACATTCCCCCAAGAAACTTTGCGGTCGTTAGCAAAACCTTTGCATTTCTTGGGGTAACGCAAAACTTTTGCAAGTGAAAACAAAGTTACTTAGGGGAACATTTGTGAGTGAACACATTGGTGTCGTGACCAGGATGGCAGTGACATTTGGGGGGTGAGGGTAATGAAGCCCAGCTAGTAAGAGCTGTGCAAGTAAACCTCACTCCTCTGGCCTCAAGAGGTGCATTAGCAACTGATGCTAGAGGCTGTGGTCTTTAGCATACTTATTAGAGCACCTGACCCCCATCCTGGAAACAACGGTTTGAATCCCGCTCGGAGCAGGGCGAGTAGAACCAG
Source organism: Hypophthalmichthys molitrix (assembly GCA_037950675.1). Lineage (NCBI taxonomy): Eukaryota > Metazoa > Chordata > Actinopteri > Cypriniformes > Xenocyprididae > Hypophthalmichthys > Hypophthalmichthys molitrix. The sequence goes on along the minus strand of CM075500.1, from coordinate 30,193,467 downwards.
AGGGGTAACACATTTACACATGACGCAAAACTTTTGCAAGCGAACACAAAGTTACTTAGGGAAAATTTTGTGAGAGAACTCAAAAAGCATTGAGACATATTTTGTTCTCCCATCTCATATTTGTTTCATCACCATGTCCCTTGGCTTTAGCGGCTATGTAGATATTCTCTGACTAAATGGAGTCATAGTGAAAAACTAAAGAAAATCTGAGCCTGTGCCCATCATGCACTAATTGATTTTCTGTGAAATCTGACAACTCCGACTGCCTAAATTTGCAGCCTGGTTCTGGCTTTTGACAACTGGAGTGGACTGCAAATCTGGACAAAAGTCGTTTTGTGTATTCCAGCCTTTAGTATTTATTTCCAAAAGCATTCAATAGCCAACAGCTTTCTTATAGGCTCAGATGGATTTTAGGGGGAAATTCAGATTTTGCAGAATGAATTTTAAAATTGAAAATGTAAAATTACTTATTATAGGCCTACTGATAATTAAATTAGCCAAATTCATTGAAACAACTATTTTTTTTTATTGTTATTATTTTAAAGAAATGGTGGCACATGGAAGTTATATGCTGAATTTTCTGCAGAGTTCTGCAGGCTCAGATTTCGTGTGGGCCTGGCAAGAGGCTGGAGAAATGATCCTTGTAAAGTAATCAGTGAGCTAACTGACTGTGTCCCATGGGCTGTATTTTGGAAACTGCCTTGCCTTCTTTCAATGAGGGAAGAGCGCTGACTGATTTTCATTGTGCAATGTATCACATCCACTCACAGGAATGAAAATTGCATTTTGCACACATTCATGTGTGTGGCTCTTTATTACCAAAGCAACTTACAAGAAGAGGCCCTGCAACAAAGTTTTGCTGGAGTTTGTTGCTTCTCTGCATGGAGAGTGGCAGCTGTGCTGAGGATGAGCATGACTGGCAGCGGTGCCCCAGTGTTGTGTACCCAGAATCCTCAGCCTCTGCAACAGCTGTTCCAGCCACAGGCAAAGAGACGGAGTCAGGACCGAAGAAACAAGGAGGGGCTGCTGCAACCCCTGGAGAGAGAGAACAAGAGAGACAGATACCTTCACTGTGTATGTGTGTGTACAGAAAAAAATTAATCTGACCTAAACCACTTTTACCAAATTCACAACACAAGCTCAGGATTTACATATGCATCTCAAAAGCACTCCAAAAGATACTACATTTCTGCTTTAGGGTGAGAACAGAACAGCAGATATACTCATAATGCTTTGCAACATGAACAACCAATCATAACTTTGTCCTGTCACTAAGCTTCTAGAATCAGAATCCAAATTCGAATCTGAACCTAAGCATTATTTAAAATCAAATTAATCTGGATTTTAGCCTTTATTTGTATCCAAATTCAATTCCAAATCTAAATCTAAATTCATTTCATTTAATTGTAGATTTTAGATATGGATTCTGATTTTGATTCATACTGTTTTAGAAGAAATAAATAACACTAAATAGCATATAGATGGAATGTACGCCTATATATATTTGTAGAGGTCACTTAAAAACAAAAAGCCTTGTTACCACAGAATGTGCTTAATCCCGAACCTCCTCAAAGAAGAAAAAAAGAGATCTTGAGTTACTGAGAGAGTCTATTCATGACATCATTAAAGTCTTGATTCCTCTTTTCCACATACAACACCACATTATATCTGGTATATTTATCCTCTTGATACATTTTCTCACATCACCAGTGATCCAAAAACACTTCCATTGTTGATTTTGTCCACCCACGTTGTAACCATGTTAGACAAAACCCATTTTAAACATCGATACAGCTGGAAGCATGTTAGCTTGTACATGTGCTTCAAAAAGTTCTGTGCTATCTCTATGATAGATATATGCTAAAACTACACTAATCACTTTCCTAATGAGACACACTATTGTCCTTTAGTAGGCGATTCTGTATTATGATGGTTAGGAATGGATTGGAGCTCTACTAGCTGATTTTTCTGCCAATTTTCAGTCAAGCACTTCATTTACATAGTATTCTGAGAATCAAGTGGGATGCCATCTTTGGGGTTTATGTTGTAAATTACATATTCACAGACATACACTCAATACTGTGGCTTTATTAATGTGCTAAAGAATGCAGACAGACAGGGAAGCGTGAACTAGTGGGAGTAAAAATTGGCACATGATCCCATTAGCGTCACACCCTGGCCCTCATGAAAAAAAGAGAGATGGTTTCTAGTACTAGAGCTTATCATAGCAGTGATGTCTTTCTCGCATAACGGCCGAGATCGATATTTGTGTTAGAGTGTTTGATGTCCTATCGCATACATGCAGAAAAGTAAGGAAAATTGTTTTCTTAACATGAAACTGCCATAACACACTACATTGCAGACTTAAGTATTGAGATAAGCCCAATAAAATGAGACATAAAAGCAACTCAAAAGAACTTTCAGTTCATGATTATCTTAATTTGCTAAAACCCAGATAACCGGGAATATTCTCACTTTGGCTAATGTTCTCTCAAAGTTATGAATTAACATTCTTAACTTTCTTCGTTTGTTCAAAGTTATCTGGTCTTTAATAATGTTTTCAAAACAATAGCACCAATACATTATTTATATATTGTTCGTGGAAGTTTTTTTTTTTTTTTAAACATTTTAGTTGGATGTTCATCTAACATTTTTTAAATGTTACTACTTGTTTCAAAAGAAACATTCCTAATTCCCATACTGTTTGCAGAATGATAAAATTGAATGTTTCCTTGACATTTGCATAGCCAATAAAAAAAAAAACATTTTTAAAATACTGGACATTTTGAATATTCAGAGAACATTCAGAAACGTAATAAGTACATTAGCAAAACATTATTAGAACATATTTTGTTAGCTGGGAAGCCAATGTTTCTTACTGTATACTGTACTTATTGTGAGGGATTTGAATTTAATTGTGTAAGCATTCACACAATAAGGAGTAATGTTGTATTTACTGTATTTAAAAATCATCCTCAACCTAAGCACAAGCATCACTCTTTGGCATAATGGTAACCACAAAAATGCCACCACAAGAGAAACGCTTCTACTGTACATCCCAACAACAGAACATTAAACAATAACAAGCTTCCCCTTTACACATACAAAAACACTAAGGGGCCGTTTTTTAAACAACACCATTTTCAACTTAAAACTGAAAACTTTTTATGTGTTTTGGCTGTGCATTTACACGACAACGCAAACTTTCAAAGTGCACATTTTTAAAAAATGATACCATTATTGTCTCTGTGTAAACTACAAAAATGCGAATTTGTGAAAAACGTGACGTCATGCACATGCATATTATGTGTTCAGTCTATAGGTGTGTAGTGTTTCTTTACAAAGTGAGATCGCCAACTACTGGCCTGGCATGCATAATACAATGTTTGTAGTCGTTTTCACGGATCCTTTTTAAAGTTGTCGTCTGTATGCGAAAAACACATAAGAAAAACTTTTCTGTTTTTTATTACATCATTCATTGTTGTGTAAACGTACCCTTAAAGGGTTAGTTCACCCAAAAATGAAAATTCTGTCAATAATTACACACCCTCAAGTCGTTCGATCTCTATTGACAGCAAGATAATTAACACCTTCAATGCCCAGAAAGCTACTAAAGACGTACACTACCAGTCAAAAGTTTGGAAACATTACTATTTTTAATGTTTTTGAAAAAAGTCTCTTATGCTCATTAAGGCTGCATTTATTTCATAATAATTACAGAAAAAACAATAATATTGTGAAATATTATTACAATTTAAAATGATGGGTTTCTATTTTAATATACTTTAAAATATAATTTATTTCTGTGATGCAAAGCTGAAATTTCAGCATCATTACTCCAGTCTTCAGTGTCACATGATCCTTCAGCAATCATTCTAATATGATGATTTGATACTCAGTTATTATCAATGTTGAAAACAGTTGTGTTGCTTAATATTTTTTTGGAACCTGTGATACTTTTTTCAGGATTCATTGATGAATAAAAGGTTAAAAAGAACAGCATTTATTCAAAATATAAATCTTTTCTAACAATATAAATCTTTACTATCACTTTTTTATCAATTTAACACATCCGTGCTGAATAAAAGTATTAATTTCTTTCAAAAAAAAAATAAAGAAAGAAAGAAAAAAAAATTACTGACCCTAAACTTTTGAACGGTAGTGTATATTGTTACAAAAGATTTCTATTTTAAATAAATGCTGATTTTTTTTTTTTACTTTTTATTCATCAAAGAATCCTGAAAAAGTATCACAGGTTATAAAATAATATTAAGCAGCACAACTGTTTCCAACATTGATAATAAATCAGCATATTACAATGATTTCTGAAGGGCCATGTGATGCTGAAGACTGGAGTAATGATGCTGACAATTCAGCTTTGCATCACATGCAGAAATAAATTATATTTTAAAGTATAATAAATTAGAAAACCATAATTTTAAATTGTAATAATATTTCACAATATTATTGTTTTTCCTGTATTTATGAAATAGATGCAGCCTTAATGACCATAAGAGACTTTGTTCAAAAACATTAAAAATAGTAACTTTTCCAAACTTTTGACTGGTAGTGTTTTTAAAACAGTTCATGTGACTACAGTGGTTCAACCTTAATGTTATGAAGTGACAAGAATACTGCCAAAGTCACGCCCATTGAACCATTGAAATTTCAAAACACTTATGACGTAACAAAGCCTCATTTACTAAAATCACGTGACTTTGGCTCCTAACCACTGATTCGAAACAAAAGATTCATAAAGCTTCGAAGCTTCATGAAGCAGTGTTTTGAAATCGCCCATCACTAGATATTGCTGAGTCGTTATTTTTTTTTTTATTATTATTATTATTTTTTTGGCGCACAAAAAGTATTCTCGTCACGTCATAACATTAAGGTTGAACAACTGTAGTCACATGAATTTTAAATATGCCTTTAGTAGCTTTCTGGGCATCTGGAAGAGTTAATTATTATTTTTCTGGCAATGAAGGCCTCACTGAGCCATTGGATTTTATCAAAAATATCTTAATTTGTGTTCTGAAGAATTTGTGTTCCTTTAATTTCAAAATTTACTCTCACTATCTGGTCCCATGCAAAGCAAAGCAAACTACTGCAAACAAAAATGATTCATGTAGTGCCAATACAAATAGGTCTATTTTAATAAGTAAATGTCTATTTTACAAATTTCATTGGATTGTACAAGAATTGAGTTGCATTAACACTTTTATACATTTCTTTAACTTTTTAATTTGAGGTGGAAATTATTTTAATTTTTATTTATGTATTTATTTATTTGTTTGGTTTGTGTATTTATACACATACACAAGAGCAGACAAAAACTGGTTACACTTTATTTTGATGGTCCCCTTTAGACATTCTGTTGACTATAAGTAATGTTACACCTACATGTCAATTAACTTTCATTAGAGTATTAGTTGAGTATTAGTAGACTGTTAGGGGTAAGGTTCGTAGAATAAGGGGTTAGGGTTCGTAGAATAAGTTGACATGTAGTTGCAAAGTTACTTATAGTCAGTAGAATGTCTAAAGGGGACCATCAAAATATAGTGTTAGCAGATATTAAGCAGGAAGTCTACTAATACTCTAATGAGAGTTAGTTGACATGTAGGTGAAACATTACTTATAGTCAACAGAATGTCTAAAGAGACCATCAAAATAAAGTGTTACCCAAAACCTTACTACACTGAGGAAAGAATTACAAAGCAACCACAAAATGGAAAGAATAGGAGGATCAGAAAATGATAAATACAACAAGTATATGGAAGCTGCAAGAGATAGATAAGAAAGAAAATTAGCTTAAGTATTTGCATTCTACACCATTGAGGTGAATGGGAAATCTAACAGTATTATAGACATCCTTTGTCAGGTTATCATTGTAGTGTGTACATTGCCGAAGTGAGTAGACAGTATGGGTCACAGGGCTATAGACAACACGCCTCATTTATAATCAACTCTGCTGGCACTGAAGGAAGAGAGAGAGAAGACTTGGAACAGGAAATAAGTGGATGCATAGCTCATTTAACACTCCTTCCTCTGCACCACGCTTTAGTGAAATGGTATATCACAGGAAGGAGCAGGACATGCCCATGACTGCTGGGCAGAGCTTGAGTAGGGCTGGGCTCAGGGTGGGCCGTCTGCCAGCTCATAAACATGATTATAAGCCATTTATATTTGGCCCGTTGTCATCTCTGCAAACAATCTCACTGCCATACAAAAGACTTTAGAAGCAAGCCTACATCATACATCATAGATGTTCATGATATAAATGGAAGCTTTAATTGTATTCCCAATTCTCTCTTCCGGTTGGAGACGGTTCCCATGCTTTTTATTTCACGCTTCCGTGCTCTGCAGTATATTTTCCCACCAGTTATTAAAAACTCGTTCTATTCACAATGTTGTCTTATTTACCCTAAATAATCTCAACTTCCCTATTGATGAAATTTAAATGATGTTGTATTTGGACTGAATAGAATTACATCTGGATTGTCTCCAATGTGATTCTAATGCATTATGTGACAGTCTAATTTTAATTGACTAAATCCAGATCAGACTGGTTCAGAGACAGACGTTCAGACTGTAAATTCTATATCAGTGATATGACAGTTTATAGGCTCTTTAAATAGAGCTTTGCTTATTGATGCTGACACACATCTGTGTTTAACGCATTTACACCCCATGTGCCTCATGCTATTGATTCTGTTGAAATATATGTACATTAAAATCTGTGGTTATTAACTGAACTTCTTACAAAATCCTTTTAAATCCTTCACAGACAATTCATAATAAAGGTATTCTAAATATATTCTATATAAAACCTGTCTATCATAGCAGCTTACCACATAGTATAATACATTTTATAAAATGGATGCTGATTGGTCAATACAGTTTTTAGCATTGCTAAAATACAATATAGTAACAGATATGATGCAAATAAATTAGTATACACTGCAATGCATGAAACGTTTTTTTTTTTTGTGTGATTAGCATTCATTCTGTGTTGATTTTAATTTGTTTGTCACTTTCTTTTGTGAACCAAATTGCGGTATACATTTTAAAATACATCAGTTAGTTCAGTCAGTCAGTTAGTGTTGTTAGTGGTAATGATTTTCAGTGATTCTTCACGCAGGTTACAACATTATGCCAGTAGGTGGCGACAAGTCTGTCTTTACGAGTCACCGTTCAAACATCCAATTTGTTTGCTCTCTATTTTGCTGTACAGATCATTAAAGCGTTACGCTGACTCAGTCCGAAATCAGTTTCGTGAGGTACCTTTGTGCGCAAACGCTGCCTGCAAAGTCACTACCTGATAGAGCAGTGAGGCAACAAACAAAGTCCCTTTAAGACAAGTCATTTCACTCGCCGGCCATCTTTGAAACGCCTCTCGGGCATTCAAGTGCAGCTCCTATCTCTTTGAATGGGGAAACATCAAATTCTCCAAAGCTGTTTGCCAAGCTTTCGATTAAATTTCATATTTGAAATCACCAATGAAATCTGACAACAACTGTCTCTTAAATTTTCTTTTTTTTTTTTAAATGCATTTTGATATAACATATGAAATGGTATCATGTATTTTAATGCACCATAAAGATTTAACTATGGATATGTGGAATGTATCAAAAACATATGGTTGAAAGCATGCAACTAATTATAAAGTGGATTATAAAGCACCAAAAGTACATCCATTATGCATTATATTTACAGGCAAGTCGAAAGTTGCATGCATGTCTGAGCCTAATTGGGTGTTTGGGTGTTTAACAGTGTACATAACGGCGTCATCTAGCCTTGAGTGTTCAGGCAAACAGTATGCTTATGGGAGGTGCGTGTGAGCATGTGTACATGCACATGTGTTTATGTGTGCATGTGCATTTGTGTGCATTCACGGAGGACTCGGTGCAGCTGTTAGCTCGCTGATGCTGGAGGATCTGGGCTCTGGCCTCTGGAGGAGGGAAGTAGAGCATTAAAGTTGATGTGACGTGTTCGTCTCTCCCAGGCAGAGCGGTTCCAGCGGGGGCTGCCAGGTGGGAGCAGGGCTGCTGACTTCATGAGCTTTGTGCTGAAGAGCCACTGTCTTCTGAACTATTTCAACCAGCTGCAGCCATGTCGAATACAGTGCCACCACCATATCCTCGTCTTCTGCTGCACAATACACTCACACATCAGCCAAGCGTGAACACGCACAGACACACACACACACACAAATTCTTTCAACACAATGGAATATGCACACAATCAAGTCAATGTTATTTTAGCATCACTGATATACTATTATATTTTTATTTATTGATTTATTTTAAATATTTTTATTAATATCAATATTTTATTAATATTAGTTTTAATTAATTTTCATTTTTATATTGTTTTAAATTTAATTTAAAGGGTTAGTTCACCGAAAAATTCTGGCATTAATTACTCACCCTCATGTCGTTCCACACCTGTAAGACGTTCGTTCATCTTCAGAACACAAATTAAGATATTTTTGATAAAATCTGATGGCTCAGTGAGACCTCCATTGCCAGCAAGATCATTTCCTTTTTCAATGCCCAGAAAGCTACTAAAATCATATTTTAAACAGTTTGTGTGAGTACAGTGGTTCAACCTTAATATTATAAAGCGACGAGAATAATTTGCGACAAGCCACCAAAAAAACAAAAATAGCGACTTTAATTTCCCATTACAATATCTAGTGATGGCCGATTTCAAAACACTGCTTCATGAAGCTTCTAAGCTTTACAAATCTTTTGTTTCGAATCAGTGGTTCAGAGTGCGTATCAAAAAGCCAAAATCACGTGATTTCAGTAAACGAGGCTCTGTTACATCATAAGTGCTTTGAAATATCAATGGTTCACGTGACTTTGGCAGTTTGATACGCGCTCTGAACCACTGATTCAAAACAAAAGATTTGTAAAGCTTCATGAAGCAGTGTTTTGAAATCGCCCATCACTGGATATTGTTGAATAAAGTCTCAATTTTTTTTTTTTTTTGCCACACAAAAAGTATTCTCGTCACTCTATAAAATTAAGATTGAACCACTGTAGTCACATGAACTGTTTTAAATATGTCTTTAGTAGCTTTCTGGGCATTGAAAAAGGAAATGATCTTGCAGTCAATGAAGGCCTCACTGAGCCTTCGGATTTCATCAAAAAGATCTTAATTTGTGTTCCGAAGATGAACAAAGGTTTTGTGGGTGTGGAATGACATGAGGGAGATGACAGAATTTTCATTTTTGGGTGAACTAACCCTTTAAGTTACATTTTTAGTAATTGTGTTGTCTGTTTTGTGATTTTTATTAGGTGTTTTTATGTCTGTATGGTTTTTATTAATTTTTATTTCAATTTTAGTTATTTTATTTTACTTTACTTTAAAAAAGGTTAAATTAAACAAATATTGAAAAATCTTGCCTTGGCAACTAGTTGAAGTAAAATATGTTTAAGGTTTTTTATATTTTATTTTATTTCAGTTAATGTTTATTTCATTGCAAACAATGGTTTTAATGGTTTTATTAGTTTTTTGGTCACACTGTAGATTAGGGTCCAATTTTCACTATTAACTAACTATCAACTATGACTTTTGCCTCAATAAACTAATTACTGCATATTACTAGTTAGTAAAGTTGTTAAGATTAGGTATTGAATAGGAATTGGGTGGATTAAGGAATGTAGAATATGGTCATGCAGAATAAGACATTAATATGTGCTTTATAAGTACTAATAAACAGCCAATATCCTAGTAATATGCATGCTAATAAGCAACTAGTTAATAGTGAGAATTGGATCATAAACTAAAGTGTTACCGTTTTTGTTTTACAGTAATAACCCTGATTCAAGTCTCCATTATGAGCAGTGTAAACATAAATTATACATACTTCATTTGTGAGTTCTGAAGTCATTATGAAATCATATATTTAATTCTATCAACTGATTTTTTTATTTTAAAAAAAACTGATTCATTCAATAACGAAAAGGGATTGTATGTATGAAAAAACATGATTCATTCAGAAAGAAAACAAGTAAGACTGCAATTTACAGTCAAAGTTAAAGCTCAAATATAAGACAATTTTCATTTGTTTGACATTAATTGGTCATTGGTTCCCATTCTTCTTTGTGTTATTTCATATTTTCTATTAATCTAAAATCTGGAAAACTGTAACAATACAGAATGAGTAGATGTTTAAACTTTTGACTTGTTCTGTACATGAATATCTTTCTAATGCAATGCATTTGAGACGAACCATCTCGAGATTTTCATCTACATCTATTGTTCTTCTTAATATGTGTCAGATGACTTCCCTACTGATCATAGTTTCAGATCGGCTTCCAACTCTGTAGTCTGCAATTCACAGAAAGATGATGTATGTGACAGGGTGTGTTCATGAAAGATATGTTTTTTGGAGGCCTTTATGCAGCTCCTTTCTCTTCTGCTTTTCTGACTTCCCTTTCCTTGTGCTGGACCTCCTAATAAGGTGGGATTGTGAGAGGACAAGGGTTAGAGTGTTTTCCCACGTTTGCCTACACAGCGAACAGTAAACACGCCCAATTGAGGAAACCAGACAACCAACATTATACTGTAACACCTCGTTGCCAGCAACAACATGATTAGTCAAACATTTCATGCTAACTACCATTCAAAAAAAGTTTGGGGCGGGTAAATTTTTTAATGTTTTGAAAGAAGTCTCTATTTATTTAATCAACAATACAGTAAAAACAGTAATACTAAGGAAAAATTATTGCAATTTTGAGCAAGTTTTAATATATTTGAAAATGTAAATTATTCCTGGGATGGAAAAGCAGAATTTTCAGCATCATTACTCCAGTCTTCAGTGTGACATGATCCTTCAGAAATCATTTTAAAATGATGAGTTGGTGCTCCAGAAACATTTCTTATTATTATCATCCTTGCTGAATAATAGTAAACCTATTCATTTCTAAAATCTTACTGACTCCCCTCGTTCTCGATCACCTTTCCCCCTCAGGCCATTCGCCTTAAAGCGTAAATAATAGAAACTTGTTTACATTTGTGGAATGGAAAATGTTTGAAACTGTCATGTGATAAGCATTACTTTGGTATTGTGTGCAGCACAGCACATTGGACAGTAACCAGGTCAAGTTTTTTTCTTAAGCAATCTGCACTTGATCAGTTTTATGCCTCGGATGATGCTGTCGGGGGCCAGTGCTGTGTCAAAACCTAGTGATGAAGACCCAGGCCATGAGTAACAAGGCTGAGGACAATGATTTACAGAGTGTATTCATGTAATGTTTAGCATAATGAGACAAACCACAGCAAGGGGCTGAAAACGCATGGTCTCTGTTGATGGAGTGTGAGCTTATACACACACACACGCACACTGGCCCTTCCTGCATGATACCCCATTCTGCTGAGCTGTGAAACTCACTCATATCATACTTTTGTCTTTATTCTAGAACATTTTATTTTTACGCTTTTGTTCTGAACTCTTTTTTGAGCTGTTATTAAAAGGAATAGTTCTACCAGCCTCTGACAAGATACACGCCATAGCCAATGAGAGTGAGCAAGCTTCACCTACCGGATGTTGCGTGCTTCTTTAGCTGAAACTTGGCAGCCAAAAGCATGCCATGAAAGTGGAGTATTGAGAAAGAAGAACACTCATATACTTTTTTTTCTATTTTGTTTTTCACTGTAAACCAGAACACATGACAGACTGCTGACAACGTTGATTGTTCTTCTCAAATCACGTTTTATCTCACGAGTCTCCGTGAGATCTTGTGTCACTGTGAAATCGTTCCTGCAATCAACAGGTGTGTGGTCTCACAGTCCGGTCAAATCATAGGGCCAGTTGTTCAAAAGTAATCTGATCGGATTTCGGCTGTCGGATTGGATCAAATCTTGAAAATGGGTTGTTCAAAAGGAAAAAAGAATTCTGAGATACGATTAGATCACGAAATCCAATCTTGGTTTTGATCTGGATAAAATCACCAGTTTGTGTTGTTCAAAACTTATTAGTAAGATTGGGATATCTTTGATCTAAAAAACCTGGATTACACTGATCCCATCAGTAGATTTCAGAAACAAAAATGTAATAAAACTTTAAAACAGGTCAAAAAATACAACTTTTTTATCATGTATTATACAAACACACGTTTTTTTATTTTACTCTTGATTAGTTTAACTGTTAAAGTAATAAATTGGAAGTAGACATTTAGGTACATATTTAGCCTTTTGGTAACCCGCTGTAAAGAAAGAAAAAAAGAGAGATTCTGGTGCCATAAAAGTGTCTCAGGTGAAGGCAAAAGCATTGAAATGTTTTCCCCCAACCCCCATCTCAGTTTCTTTCTATCACCATGCCCCTTTAGGGGCTCCGTAGCGCACCAGTGATCCAGCTTTGTTAATCTGAAAAAGTGTGTATCTGGATCAGGGTGATCCAATCCAATTTTGCTTCGAAATACCAGCACAAAAGTAGATTACCTGATCCTGGATAGCAAAACATGGAATTTCCAAATCCAGATCATTCTGATCCAGATTAAACTTTTTGAACAACTGGCCCCTAGTGGGTGCGTTCAGTGGATTATAATGCTAAAAATCGGTTGAAACTGTCATTATGGTCTACCACAGTTTCAAATTCGGTTTAAGATTTGAAAATCATCTAGTGTTTCCCAGGCATAACTTGGATGGGTTAAATGCAGAGGACAAATTCCAAGTATGGGTTATACTTGGCTTTTACATGTCACTTTCACTATTGTCACACTTCCTTTAATACAAAATAAAATGTTAGGTTGGATGTTTGAGCTGCTCTTTTTTTCCCCTAATAATAATAATCATTTTTAATAGTAATGGTACTTCCAATGGGGGAAAAAAGTGCCAGAAAAGAAATCCGTACTCACTATTTTCCAAGTCTTCACAACTCACTATTTTCCAAGTCTTCTGAAGTCATAGAATAGCTTTGTTTGATTTTGGCGGTATAAATCATCCAATTTCATATGGAAAAGAGCAGATTCAACTTTTGGCCTAAGACTTACTTTTGTTTTCCACAGAAGATGAAAATAACACAACATGAGGATGACTGAACCAGGGTTATTATTATTATCATTACTAAAACCTAAAAATTTTAATTAAAACAGAAAATATAAAATATTTACAAAAACTAAAAAGGTATAGTATATTGATGCAAAAATAGCACTGGACTGAATGATAACATTTTTTTCCTTTTTAGGTGAACTATTTCTCTAAATTCACAACATTCCAATGAGAGACACTGACCATCGCACCAGTGAGTGATGCGTCTGTACATATCGCTTTGTTTATTTGGAAACCGAGGAGTAATTCATTTCCTACTTCGATTTGTCATGGGGTTATAAATGAGCTTCTTGTGAAATGACAGCAATAACATAAACAAATGAGGGGTCCTGAGGCAAGACACTGAGACATGGCAGTACAGCGCACACCCAGGTTGGCCCCAGCTGTTCTCGGGAGGAGCCGGAGGAGGAGAAAAGAGTGGGAGAAAAGAAGGACGGGGAAACGACGGAGGAACATATGGAATGTGCTGCCGACCGCTGTGTCCCTCAGAAAAGCCGTGAGCCATCACTGTTTCGACAGCTGGAGGTCATTAGCCTGAGGGACCAGTGCTACACACCACTACACTCACATAAAACACACTGCATCTTGAAGTATGCATTGACATAGAGGCATGCTGTAGTATGCGAGAGTGAAAGACAGAGAAAGAGACTCGTCTACTTGGCCAAATACACCACTATTCCCCTGCTGTTTTAGTGGAGAACTGTAAATATCTGGAATAGTTTTAGAAGTTGTGGTGAATGGGGGCTAAGGAACTAGCTTGGCTCATGTATATTAATTAGATGATGTAACAAATGGTGCTAACTGATACTCTAAGGCCAGGTTTTACAGATAGGGATTAGACCTTAGTTCAATTAGGACATTTAAATAGCTTTTATAAATGTACCCTAGAAAAAAAAAAACACTACTGGTGCGCATCTTGAGACAAAACAATGGCACTGACATATTTTAAGATATGTCAGTACAAGTTGCTTCCAGTTAAAACAGCTCAAACATGCATTTTAGTCCAGGACTAGTTTAAGCCTTGTCCGTTAAAAGGCAGGTAAGTGTACACCTCCCCTCCCGAGGATTTTTTTTTTTAGCTTAAAGGCCTGTTCACACCAAGAACGATAACCATAATGATAACTATATTTGCGTCCACACCAATAAACGATAACGGACTGTTTATTCTAAGCTCATGCGCTGCGGTTTCAAAGTGTCTACAACATGTTTTTGCTGTTCTTGTTGCCATTTACACAGCTTTAACCAGCAGTTGTCCTCAGCATGCTGTTTCGAGTGAATAGCTAGCGTAATCGATCTAATCTAACAGTGAATTTAGCTGACGAAGTCAATATAGTGGAATAAAAACAACGCCTAGTCTTTTTCACTGCAACTTCAAAGGAAGCAAGACAATGTTGTCGAAACTAGCGCTGGATATCCGAGGTAATTTTATTTTACACTGTTTAGCCTGGCATATATCGTTAATACTTCTCACCATTTATTCCGAGGATATGACCGATTGTTTTCCATATATCCATTTTCTTTAAAGTATCCCTCATGGGATAGTAAAGTGTCTATTGAATGCATACTTAAGAATCTTGCCGGAAGTAGTAGGTCATCCAGGGACTTTTCGCCTACTGTTTTTCGAATACTATGTATTTCAGACATACTGCTACTGTTTTTCGCATGCTATATAGTAGGGAAGTATTCAATTTTGGACGCAGTGATGGTCTTATTATTGGAAGATAATCCGTAGGTCTATTGGAGAAAGCCTAATGGCTAACTTGGATAATGTGTAATTTGATAACCAATCACATTACAGCCTTGATGTCACTGAATTTCGTTCAGAATTGTGCGACAGTCAATCACTGTTTGCGGATACCATAGAAACGAACGACAAGTGCCGTAAACTGAATCATACCTGATGCGCAATTGTCCATGACTTCTCAAATAAAACAGCATTTATTTCGTTGTGAACTTTAAAAATCGATCAATCCACAATTAATGTTTAAGAGTATACATGTTGAACACTAGCTGATGGGCTGTTGATTCATTAAATGATATGCTGTTTTCCCACAAAGTGGTTTATTCAGCATAGTGAAGCCTCTTCCATTAAAATCCATTAAAAAATGGCCTCTGCAGCATTATCAGACGTTATGCTTTTTTTTTTTTTCTAACCTTGCAGGCTTGCCTTCAAGTGGCTTTGAAGGCAAGTCAGTGAAGGGGAGGGTGAGGCAAAATCCATTGCTGGAGACTTTTGCCTCCATTGGTAAAAAAAAAAAAAAAAAAAAGTTAGCCAATCACCATCAAGTATTTCACTTTAAGCTGTTAGAGTGTTGAGGGAAAAAAAAGCATCGCAGAGGAAGCTAGCTTCCCTTGGTATATTAACCTATCATCGCAGATACATAACACCAGCCGCCACTGGTGTACGCTAGCATGTTTGTTCAGTTTTTGTATGCTAGCATTTCATTTTGTGCCATGCTGATTTCAAGATTGATTTTAACTTATTTATCCTGTTTATTTTTTATTTGTGGGCATTTTAAAGTGATTTTATCATACTAAAAGGACAAGTGACTAAGTGTCCAGTAATCCAATATAGTCACAATCAACAAATTAGGACAATGAGGCTTTAACACATTGCTAAGTCAAGGCACGAGCTCCTGTAACTATCATCAGTCGGACTTCAGACAAATCTTTTGCACAAGCAGTGGATTCATAGAGCTGTAATAGGATATCACGCATATCCTGACTCAAAGAAGGTCTTTTCACTCCTAATTACTTCTCTTTCACGTGCCATATGATCAAACAGACACAGGTCTGCTCCCTGTTTAGGGGGCTGTGGTCAATAGCCCCCAGCTTGAAAAGAGAGGAAATGCAAACCATGCCCACCTCCTCCGTCAGTGCCCACTGGGGTCACCCAGCAGGGGAACGGTCCGGATGGGGCCCACAGCTTGAATCTCAAACAAAACTGTGCTTACACAAACAACATCAACCTTTCTGAGATGCAAATGTTCCAACTGCATATGCTACAATGCAAACCGCACAGGCCCAATGATATGCACAATTAATAACATGACATACTGTAGGCGAAATAGAAAAAAATATTTTAAGAATGACTCTCAAAATGTCAATGTTTTCTTGCCATCAATTCTCCATACCGCTTATCCCCTGTAGGGTTGCAGGCAGGTTGGAGCTCAGCCTTTTAGGTCGAAAGCAGGGGAAACACCCTGGACAATTGACCGTTCACAAAGACCTGCCCCCTTTAGTTACTGTTGCTATGTCCGACAAGCCAGGCCGATCTCTCGCCACACATCATGTTCTCGCAGTGAAAAATACATTGCGGAGCAAAGAGGACACTGACAAAGCGTCAACAGACAAGACAGAGCAGGTTACTTTTGATATGAAACAAAGTCTCAAATTTCAAATTTTGTCATTTTTAAAGACATTTAAACAATAAATACCATTTTGTGGCTCTTTAATGTGTCGTGACAGTTCGCTGTAGCGCCTCAGTTCAAATGGCACGTGAACCGATCATCTCTTCCTACTAGTTCATTTATAGTATCAATTAAACATGAATGAACATCAGAAGGAATGTTGCTTCAGTCGTGGAAAGACGGCAGTACACACCATTTTTCAAGTTCAAGTCCACCTACGTTAATCTGCTAACTCCCCTGACTGCTTTGTCGGACAAAATGGCGGATTTGGTGTTTTGATTGGTTAGATCGCCTGTCAGTCAAACTCCTGGCAAAGAGTCAATTGGCCAGTCCGTCATAATATAATATTTTAGAATAATATTTGATAAAATTCTATAATTTCATAACATTTAAATAATAAAATATTCTTTTTTTAAATGACAAATTACAATTTCTCGGACAGTCCTGAAAACGTTATGAAATTCTGTTGAAGCTTTTCTAATTTATTTAAGTCACAACACAATTAATCTTTGCTGGTGTAACACTGATTTATGGGCATTTTAAAGAGATTTTATTGCGCTAAAAAGAGAACTGACTAAGTGTCCAGTAAGCTAATTTAGTCAAAATCAGCAATGAAGATTTAGGTTTGACTTAAAAAAGTAAGTTACTTGGTTCCCTTAAAATTCTGAGGTCATTGAAATTAAAAGTTTGAGTAAATACAATGCTGGCGATTGGTTTAATCAACAGAAACTCAAAATATTACGTTATCTGAGCTACATTAATGATCTAAGTTGATTTGATAAAAGAAAAAATGTTTTGATAACAAATCATGAAAATATTTTTTTACAGTGTTTAGGACTATATATAAATTAAAATGAATTTATTTAATAAATAACCAATTGAGGCTTGACAATGACAAGAAAGGCTTTACTGAAAAATAATAATGTAAAAAAATAATGACAAGCAAAAAAGATAACAGGAAATGTTTCAGTCCTTACAAACTATTTTTAGTGCTTCAGTTTAAGTTTATTTTTCTGTCCAACCAATGGATGCTTATATGGTTAGTTAGCATTGTTTTTCCCCTGCTGTCCACAATCAGAGCAGATGACCCTCCACCATCATAGACAATCTATTGGTTTGGAGGTCTCAATTTTAGGCAAAGAACAACTTTGAGCAGCTTAAATGAGGCAGCAAACACTGTAATTTCATGTTGTGTTGACAGCATGGCTTGGAGGCAAGCTTATCTCCATGCAGAAGGAGCCCCATCTGAGCCCATGATGGAGTTCCAGAACCAAAACGGGGCATAATCCGGCTCCACGGGGAGCCACAGTAGGACTGATTCACTTAACATTTACTTCCATTCAAATGAGGCCTACAGCCACTGCTTTAGGAGATGCCGTCATTAAGAGTGACTTTCTTAAATATAGGAACTGTACGACGTGTATTGTTGCAGGTGCAGCGAAACAGGATAAAACCGGCTGAAAGGGCAAGAGAGCCATACTGAGTTTGCTCTGACCCTGCTTCAACGCAAGGTGTGAAATGAGGTCTTCGGGTCTGACCCCCTCATTCCTCCCTCGGCCTGGAATAATAATCATAAAAAAGGGGGGAAAAAATGCAGCCAAAAGCAGCAGCCGTGACAACAATGTTCCATTATCCTGTCTGTTTGTTATACAAATGTACCACAGGGACATAACAAAACAATGCTAACCTGTACCCACAGCATTTCCCACTGTCAGCGGCCCTAAAGTAAGAGTAATCTAAATGAAATACCCCTGTGTGGTTGAGAACCAACGGCTCATTTATCACGGCGATCAAAAAGCAGGATGGCTGGCGCTGTCAGGGCCGCGCCACTGTACCGCCTGCTCCGTAATGACGGCAATAATGTGTTTATTTTGTAAAGAGAGCACGTGAGGGCACGAGTTTATTAATGTGCGCTCAGGTGAGAGATCGATGAGTAAGAGAAATACAAAAGAAGCGCGGTCAGGCTGACGCTAAAATAAAGGAGACCGTTTCTAATTCATCAAACGGGAAGATGAGTAGGCGGAAGAACAAGAGGAAGCCGAAGGAGGGGAGGGGAGCGTCGCTGTGTTTGTGTACTCGCGAGTGTGTGTGTGTGTGCGCTCGAACCTTATTTGCTAATTGCTCCAGTCCAAAACCGCAGCTGGGAACGTCTTCCGAAAACAATGTGCGTGGAAGTCGTGGACTGGTACAGCAGGACACATAACGGTTCCCAGGGACAATGCTAAATCTGTCCCCTGCACACATTAGGAAGTAGATCTCGTTTGGGACAAATGTTGTCCACCCACACTTTAATTTGAGACTCCTGCTGTATTTAGACTTAATTAAATGACTTTGCCACATTTAAATAGTATTAAAATATCTCCAGAAGCTATGTTTGGATAAAAAGTAACTCAGCAAAACAAAACAGGCATCTTTGTTTTAATATAGGCCTATCATCATACCCTCGCTTAAGAGCTCACATCAGAAATGCATGGGAGGCTTTGTAATTTTGCACATCACTACGCTTATTTATTTTGTTTGTATATAAATAATTCTTGCAGGAATTGCTCAAGTAGGCTCTTTATGTTGCAAAACATGACAGAAACACCAGCTAATAGGTCAGTCTTTTTTTGTCATGCACACATTTATAAACATGTCAGAATCAATGCAGTTGTGTTCATATTAAAATAATAAATACATTCTTAAGCATTAGAGGCACACGAGAATTGTTGGTAAAAATTAAAAAAAGGAAGTTACCTGGTTGCCTTAAAAGTTTGAGTTCATTGAAATAAAAAAATTGAGTTAATACAATGAAGGTCATTGGTTTAATCAACAGAAACTCAAAATATTGTTATCTGAACCACATTAATTATCTAAGTTGATTTGACAAAAAAAAAAAAAAAAAATGTGATAAATCATGAAAATATTTTTTTTTACGGAGCACAAATCCCATGTTTTTACAGTAAGAATTATGTTAGATGACTATATAATAAAAAATAAATAAAAACAAATGTTTAATTAAAATGAAAATCGGGGGGTTTAAACTTTAATCACAAAAATTACAAACTTCATATAAAATAGAAGAAAAATAACTCAGAATATGACCTTGTGAAGATGATGATGATTAACATTACCTAAAGTTTAAACAAATCCTTTCACTGACCTTTTGCTGAAAAAGAACATATTCATTTGTATGAGATTTATTTTGACCTAATATAGTTAAACCTGATAAAATCATAAAAGAATGATAACAACACCCACATTTTCTGATAAACAACTGAATTTATGATCTTAAGCAAGTTCTTAACCTTTAATTTGAGCACAAGCATATGGTAGCCTACGTGTTTAGCTTGTTTGGATTCAAGGTATGTGCAATCTTAATAGTGATAAAAACGATCTTATCCACTTGTGATGCAATTTTCCCTTGGGAGATTGAGCTAACTGGTTGATGATTTATAAAAGATACTGTGTGTCTTACCAGAGTGTACATAAGCAAGCTCATATTACTGCGAAAGGCTGCATCAGACGCTAATATAAACATGACTCAGGGCAGGCTTCGTCCCTGAGAAAACGGTCCCACAGATGCGAGATGTGCCTTCTCCTGCTGCAAGCGGGGATGGGAGTTTGTCTGTATGGAGTAAGGCTGGAAATATGCACGTTCAAGGCTCTGGACAGCATATGATCGCATATCCATGACATACATGCTGGGAAAACTCCTTGTAAGACTCTAAAAAAAACAACAGACAAAAAAATCTCAACATTGCTTGAACATTAAGTCATTTTAAGTCACTCTCTGCTTTTTCTAATTTTATAGAAACTCTTTACTATGTCTGAAATATGTTTACTTTACTGGGAGAATTTGTAGATATTTATGAAATGGTCACTTCCTGCCAATTTCCACCCACCTCCAGCTACTTTTTCTCACCAAGCCCACCCTTACCCCACAACAACCCCCAGCTCTTTAACTCATGACAGAGTCTGAAGAAGAGAAGGTCAATGAGAAATGTTTTGGATCATAATGCGAAAATGAAAAAGAAAACATTTAATACAATCATTTGCTTTTCTTTAAAAAAAAAACAACAACAAAAAAAAAAAATTGTTTTCAAAGAATAGCTACTAACCTATATGAATTAAGTTTTTTTTTTTTACAATCGCATTTGCAAATATTTTTGTCTCGGGGCAGTTTACACCAATTTCAACTAAAAACGGAAAACTTTTAATGCATTTGGTTTCAAAGTGCAAGTTGAAAATACAAAAACATGCGCATGTGTATTACATGTTCAGTCCATATGCCAGAGAAACAAGCGTGCCGCCGTCTTTATAATCTTACGTTTTTGCATAGCTCTGTATATTTCTATGGTATCTCTGATCTCTTTTGCAGAGTTAATGAAAGTTATCATGAGCATTGCAATGTTTAAAGCAGATGTCTTAACAAATGTCAGTAGACCGGGAAGATTTTAAAACGAGCAGTTCATTCATAAATATGTACGATCGCTGTGGAAATACAAACAGGAAGACAAAAGACAACGAGCGCAGCGCTGAAAAGGAGCGAAAGGGGTCTATCTACCTTATTGCTGACTAGCCTACTGCGTTTCGAATTATGGGTTGCACTTCCGGTTTGGGGAACTTCCATTTAAAAACACTGAAATTAATAGTTTCAAATCATAAGGTTGCCCTACAAATAAAGCTTATCCGTCAGTTTATGAGCTGTCAATTTTTTATTCATGTTTTATTTTCAGACATCGTGAGAATAACGTAACGCTTGGTATTTTAACGTAACATTATAACAAGAATATCTATGCCAAGAGCTCTTTTCATTCGCTGCTTTCTATCCTTGTGATTATTTTCTTTTGTCCCTTTGCATACCGCTGTAAAAGGACAACATACTGCACATTTGTGGTCTGTTCTCCCGATATAATTTACGATATATCTAATTAAAAATTCACTGGAATGCACGAAGAATCTCTCGTTTTTCTCCTGAAGCCTGTCACTTTCCAGGTTTGTTTTCACAGGTAAATGCAATTTATTATCTGTAAAAATGATGGAAATCACTTTGAAATAGTATTACGCAATGCTGAAGTTCATGAAATTTTTTATTAAGGCAACGTATATTACATAATACAGATATATATCACTATAGCTATATTTAAACCGTCTGTTATGGCTGTGGAAAGGATCGCGCTTTTTCATGGCCTGTTGAAAGTACCTTTTTGATGCCTTTACACTTTTAAATTTCCTTTTAATGCTCGTTGGTTGAAGGGTGAGTAGAATAATGTCATCTCACTGTACCCAGTTTTTATAAAAAAAAAATAAATAAAATAAAAAAAACGTATTATTGCGTTCATAGAGCGAGCCTTTCACTGTTTACAGCTTAATGGAAGTTACACCCATAATTCTCGCAAAGCGTCATGGGGCGTAGGAATAAGGTGGATAGAGAGTATGCATTAACGTCACTTTCCCGCCAGAACACGCTCCCTCAGCTGGACTGAGTGGCAAAAGAACCTGCTGCATGACTGGATTTAATAGGGGAAACTGCGAAAACGCGAGTAAAACAAACGATTACACTAAAGGTTGGGCTCGAAAGTGAAACATGTCAAAGAAACCCAATCCATGGATATTGACATGCAGCCAGGAATCGTGTTTCCTGACATTTATATGTGCCTGATTTCGACGCCGGGGAAACACATAAAGCAAATCTGCCTGTGAACACTTTATATAAATACAATATAGGTAGATCTAAATAAGAGTGATCACTTATATCAATGTTATATATATCGTCCAGCCCTAAAACTTGTATAGTTTTTGTCAGTGTTTATTTAAAAGCACCTAATTAGGCAGAATATAAGATAATAAATATTTACTTGATGAGTTATCAACACAATATATAACAATACAATATATAGGGTATGATTTTACCCCAAAATCCATGGTTTCGACACAAATTGATAACAGCAAATCCATGTTTCTCTGCCTGGAGTCCAGTTGTTTCTGTGAATTGCAGCGATCCATTTACTTCTTTTTTTCTGTAGCTTTTGGCAGTCTGTAAAAATATACCTCAGATTTTGTGTCAAAGCTATTTGTACAGTCAATTGCAAAACTCTCTCCCGTTTTGGATGTGTTTTGTGTGTTTTTCGCGGCATTCACGCTGAAAACCAATGCTGCCACTCAGTCTTTTTTCCACTCAGTGGCATAACCGCAGTCATAACGGTCGACGGTGACGTCACGTGTATACCCTCTATCCACCTTATTCCTGACTAGCCTACTGCGTTTCGAATTATGGGTTGCACTTCCGGTTTGGGGAACTTCCATTCAAAAAGACTGAAACGAATCTTTCAAATCATATAAGGTTGTCCTACAAATAAAGCTTATCCGTCAGTTTGACTGAATGAGCTGTCAATTTTTCTTTCATGTTTTATTTCAGACATCATGAGAATAATGTAACCCTTGGTATTTTAATGTAACATGTTATAACAAGAATATCTATGGCAAAAGTTCTTTTCAGCCGCTGCTTTCTATCCTCGTGATTATTTTCTTTTGTCTGTTTGCATACCGCTGTAATAGTATGAAAAAGGACAACATATACTGCACATTTGTGGTATGTCCCATTAATAATTCACTGGAATGCACGAAGAATTTCTCGTTTTTCTCCTCAAAGCCTCACGTCTCTTTGTTTGTTTTCACAGGTTAATACAATTTATTATCTGTAAAATGATGGAAATCATTTTTATGAATCAAGTTTATGAACATTTTTATTAAGGCAATGTACAGATAGGCTATATATATATCACTTGTTATATTTAACTCGTCCGTTATTGCTGTGGAAAGAATAAGGTGGATAGGCGCATAGTGTTTCTTTACAGACATCGCCAACTACTGGCCTGGCAGCGTAATACAGCGTTTTTTTGTCGTTTTTGCAGATCCGTGTGAACGTGATCGTTCTGACGACATTGTAGTTTGTAGCTACTCGAAAAGTCTGTCTGTCTGTCTGTCTGTCTGTCTATCTATCGGTGGTGTGCGGTGGTGTTTTAAAATGAGGAGGCAACGTCCTCATTTATTTCCCTGTTACACATTTTTCCTGGTTAAGTTAACATTACATAAAAAGAGAGACCAAATATGTAATGTTCTATTTATTAAAACCAAGTATAAATTTCATCAAGTTAGTGTTTTTACACATTTTAACATTTATTCCAAAATAATAACTAACGGCAGTAACAATTTAAACAATATATTATTAATAAACTAATATTCAGCTTTTCTTTTAATAGTTTATTTTCAGCAGTCATCAAGCTGGTCACACTGGTCAGTGGTCACAGACACGAAGATGTACCTTTAATTTCACCACGCTGATTGCTCACTAAAAACCCCTGCAGTCATCATGTTTTCAGGCCATTTCAAGTTTGATTTTGACATGAAATAAAGTGGTGTTATCTAAGTGACAGTCTTCCCATTAATGCCATCACTGTCTTCATTCAGGCCGATTCGACGAGAACGTGCACAAAAACAAGAGGCGGGATTCATCGCACGAACCAATCATGTCCAATCGTAACTGATCATATCCAATCATAGCGCGATGGAGGCACTGCCTCCTCTCACGTGACTTTCCCTCATTCATTTCTTTTAAAAAACAAGTGACTTTTACACTTTTTAATGTCAAATTTGGCAACATTGCGTTGTTTTATTTTTGTAATATCGATTCTTTTTTCATCCAGTTTTTTGGATGGACTATTTATATTCATATTTAAATTCATATTAAATTGAATAATTTAGCATTCAGTTTTATTTTAGGATGAACTTGTTTTATATTTGTCTTTTTGAATCCAAGATATAGGGAATGTCTTCACTGTCTTCTTTCATTGTTTAGAAAAGAGCATCTTGTTCATTTGGCCTAGCATTTTCTTTTGTGTCCCACAGAAGTAAGATAATTATATGGATTTGGAACTTCATGAGGGTGAGTAAACGTAACCTTCACTTCCCCAGGCGCAAAATTCTCATGTCCCATTTACTCCATTTGTATTTGTATTTTTATTAAAAGCCTACTTTTTTGTACTCTTCATAAAAGCCTCTCTGAGGGGTGTTACCCCAATCCCACTGAGTCTGTTTTCCCTTCTGTTCATGCTATTGTGTGTAAAACGCCTGTGGAAACAGGGCCACCGGAGCATTATTTATGTGGCTGTTGAAATATTCAATACCTCAGAGGCTGCAGTCTGTACAAACATACTGAAATCAAATTGTGTTTTTACATCTGAGGAACAGAAACATTAAATTCACTGCATCTGACTGCGATCATACAAAGAAATCAATAAGTACAATAATCATGTTTATGATTTTTATAATTATACTCAGCAAATGGTTCCTCGTCAGACTGAATTTGCATACACAGAGCAAAAAGCAACATGGGATGCCATGCAAAATTCAGAATTTAAAAACAAAACAATGATCCATGTTACATTTAATTTGTTCCTCTGCCATGGTCCATAAAATTACTAATTATAATATAATATAATATAATTATTATAATATATAATATAATATTTTTATATATGTATTTATGTATTGTTGTGCATTTTGTATTATGTTCATATATTTATATTTATGTATTATTTGTATTTGTAAAGTCATAATACAAGATTAATTCTTACGTAAATTCAGTGTCAAATATATAATATAATATAATATAATATAATATAATGACCTAATATTTAATTATATATGAATATATGTATTTTGTGCATTTTTTTATTGTTTAAATATTTGAATAATATATTTACTTACGTAGATTTTTTATTGTAAAGTCATAATACAAAATTATTATTTTTTAAAATTCCATAAATCATTCCATTTCAATTAAAATAAAATTAAAATTACAATTCGGCATTTCTACCCTAGTTCATATTTAAAAATCAATATGACATTCTTAATTCGATTCAGTGTCGATTCAAAAATCATAAATTGGTAAAAAATATAAAATCTGAAACAGGCTGTGAAGAGAGACACAGAGTAGGAGAAGAAGCCTGAGAAATCTGGCTCAGGAAGTCCAGTGTTCCCTCACAAATAGACGGCTGGTACAATAAGCCTATCTACAAATGGCAGCAGTATGTAAAGGGAGTGACCACATGTTCAAGTGAGAGTGGAAGGATATGGGCCGTGGACCCTCATGGTCAGCGAGCTTTTGTGAACCACGTCTCCTTGGCACTTCCTGTTTGATGAAGAATGCAGAGCTAAAGGAAAGGCCTGTTAGGACGACTTCAGAAATACCATACAAGAGTTTGTAAAAACAAGTTATGTCAACCAAAACTATTCTATGTAAAAAAATGCATGTTTACACATACTCGCACAACATTAGGGAGGATGAACCCTCACAAGATAAGGGTGCAGAGATCTGGTGCAGAGGTCTGAAGTCTGATATCAACACTTGCAACATTTTAAATACTGATCCTGCACAAATAAGACAAATTGTTTTATGAACTGTTTTATCTTGAAATTTAGGGGTTTGAGTAGCCTATGACAAATTATATTGTAAGGGTGGAACTCCTACAGGGGTTCAGGCTGTAAGGTTGCCGAGCGACTAAAGAAACGTTATCAGCAAGATGGTAGAAAACTGTACATTTCTTGTCTATTACCACCCACTGCAACTTATACCAACGACGGAAATAAGCGCAGTTATAATAGCAAAATATGTGGGAGAGCGTTGCTATAGTGTGACGATATTATATTACAATAGGGAGCACATTAATGTTAATACCAAATCAAAACTAGTTAGCACATCATTTGTAATAGAAAGGGTTTAATGACAATATCGGATTATGGTTACACTTAAAATAATTACAAAATAGATGTATGAGATGATAAAATCATATACCATTAATCGTACATAGCATGTATGAAAAAAGTTACCTGAGAGATAGAGAGAGAGTGAAAGAGAGAGAGAGAGAGAGAGAGAGAGAGAGAGGGCAAGAGAATGCCCAAGAAAAGCCAAGAATCAAAGAAGAGCCAGAGCAACAGTTACAGTCGTCTTTTATCCCTTCCTTGACCATGTGACTGAAACACAAATATGAGACATTCAAACTGACCAATCAGGAGATTAAAACTTGCCCCATTGTACTAAAGGTGTGACAATTTGTAGACCCCCGATGTACACACATCTTGGCCTACAGGGCTTGATCACTATCAACACCTCTTTGACTTCCAAATGGCCCTTGCAGCAAGAGAGAGGGGGTTGAAACAGTAAAGCAAATGTCTTTGTTCATTTTAAAATATCTTTTAGATATTTTCAATCTTACAAATCCCTCCTTGGCACCGTTGGCCACAATCATGGAGTCCAAAGGTGGCACAGTCCATGAAGACATGCTTTCTGTTGTGTGTAGATGTCAACTTCAGACTTTTGTCCAGACTTGTTTCAGTAGCAGTCGGTCAGTCTTCAGTCTTTGTTCTCCTTTCAGTCCTGCATGAAAAGGTCCATCAAATGGTGTTGCACCGTTCATGCAAATTATCCATTGAACACTTCACACCTCCACAAGAATCAGGCACTGATGATAGAACTCAGTTGTCCCTCTTTTGAGACAAGACACAAGATTTGAACTTTGGCAGCAGGGATCCTGTGATTTAAAAGAACATATAGCACAACAAACAGCAAAAGCATACATATGGCATTTGTCACTGGTCAGAGGTTTGATGTGGTCAGATTAAATTTGTCTCTGGCAATAAGCCCTTAAATCGATTTACTTGATAAAGTGGTCAAGGCGAGAATAAAAGAAGATCTTACAAGCTCTTACACTGTTTCTGGAAACATTTAAATAAATTGCATTATAACAAAACAACAATTGTTGGGTTTTAAACCCCCCTTTATCATGAAGAGTATCAGCAAAATATTCAGTGTAACCAAATACAGAGATTCAGTTGGATTGATGTCCGAAAACATTGTTACAATTCAAATGGACAAAATACAAAGAAACAAATCAAATAAGTTTCAGAAATGTTTCAAAGGCATTAATGATAATACAAATTTTGTGCTTAGGTAAGAATTTGAAATACTCACATACATTTTGATATTTAACTTGGTGAGACAAATGATAACAAGTGATTTAATAAATCCAAAGAGAAAACAAAACAAAACTATAACTGGATGAAATTCACAGTTATAGTGCAGTCTAGACTTAAAGACTTAAAAAACATTATATGGATACATTTTGTGAGGCATATGTAGATGTAGATTTGACTTTGTGTGTGAAGATCAAATCTATGTGGCTGCATTTAGCTGTGGCTATGTGTAAATTCAATCATGCTCCAAACAAAGGTGAGGAGGTTTAACAGTTGTGATGCAAATTTGTTCCTGTTTTTGTAACAGGGAGCCAGCTTGAAGATGTGAGTATGAGGTGTGATCTGGCTCAAAATCCTTCAACACCAATGTTTTTGTTAAGGGGCATGATAAAGTGCAAAGTTCAGAGTTACTGAATCCTGTTGTGAGGAAAGCATTTTCATGGTTAATACAATTGTGAATCACACTGTAGCCACATGGCAATTCTGTGCTCCTGTACATGGTTTTACTCTAGCTATATGGAAAATAGCAGAGTTTTCCACTTACGAGGCAAACAAATTTAACATAGTCACACACGCAACTAGAAATTGCAATACAATTCCAGTACTACACTTATTATTCCAATTTACACAAGATACATGGCCTAGAATGCATAACATCTACAACCTTTAACCTAAGTGTTTCATACAACACTTAGAGTAAAGCAATCGTGTGTTTTAAAGAATAAACTCGGCTAGTCTATGTGTACATATAGTATCACAAACAACTTTAATGTGTGTTCTGTGCACACAGTGTGTTTAGCACAAATACAAATAGGATTGTAGCAATTTGGATGTTTAACTATTAAACTTATCGCTATTGTGCTGCTAATCCACTAGCAAGTGAAGTTAATAGTTGGAGGCCTTGCATAAACAACACAGTTAATTCACTTAGAGATTTACCTGCAATTGAGCGTTGATCTTTGCCCTTAAAATGTGGTTTCCTGTTTTTCTGAAAATAAGGTGGAGGTCTACCCCTACCCAGTGACCAGCATTTTTCCTCTGTATGGCCTATTTTTTGACAGGAACTGCAAAACCTGTTCTCTTTGCCACAGGGTTGTTTGCTGTGTTCTCCTGGAGTTTGAGGATTTTCATGGCTCTCTAATGCTTGTACACCATGCGTTCTGGTACATGACTCTGCGCTATTCCGGTGCCGCATCACCTTAAGAACTGAAAGAGGCACACTTTCTTGAGCAGTGGCCTCTGAACAAAACATTCCAGATTCATCAGAGCAAGTCACCTCATCTAAGAAGTGAACATGCTTTTTAGCCCCATCGCTGTTAAGCGCTTTGGGAGACTTTTGAGCATTTAGCTTAGCCTTGAGATCTGCAATGGTCTCTTTGTGTTTTTTACACTTTTCAGTCAGAGCTAACTGTTCAGCTAGTAAATTATCTAGCTGTGTTTGAAGATCCTGAATCTTTAACTCTGACTTTTGTGCCTCTGCATTTTTAGAATGCACTTCTTTACATTTAGCGTCTATACTTGAAAATAGATGTGTGGTCACATCACGCAGCCGCGCACAACTTATGAAGTTTAAAGCCTCAATTATTTCACCACGTTTTGATTTCTTTTGATGTTTGCCAATTATGTCCCACCATTTGAGCATTTCATTATCTGAACATTTAATCCCAATATATTGTTTCTTGAGTTTGGACAAGGTAGGCTCAACTTTTTTGCTCCATAAAGCAAACAATACGTCACTCTTTTCAGAAATTTTCCCTTCCATCCCTGAGGAGATCTGAATATCATACCATTAAACAATTAAAACAGACTTACCCATTCCTTGGTGAGAAGGTCAGCTTTAATCCATTCACAAGATCAACTGTGAAAAAATGTCCTCATTCTGACAACCAATCAAAGTAGATTTCAGAAAACTCACTGCAAGGGATCCCGGGTTTCGGCACCATCTGTAAGGGTGGAACTCCTACAGGGGTTCAGGCTGTAAGGTTGCCGAGCGACTAAAGAAACGTTATCAGCAAGATGGTAGAAAACTGTACATTTCTTGTCTATTACCACCCACTGCAACTTATACCAACGACGGAAATAAGCGCAGTTATAATAGCAAAATATGTGGGAGAGCGTTGCTATAGTGTGACGATATTATATTACAATAGGGAGCACATTAATGTTAATACCAAATCAAAACTAGTTAGCACATCATTTGTAATAGAAAGGGTTTAATGACAATATCGGATTATGGTTACACTTAAAATAATTACAAAATAGATGTATGAGATGATAAAATCATATACCATTAATCGTACACAGCATGTATGAAAAAAGTTACCTGAGAGATAGAGAGAGAGTGAAAGAGAGAGAGAGAGAGAGAGAGAGAGGGCAAGAGAATGCCCAAGAAAAGCCAAGAATCAAAGAAGAGCCAGAGCAACAGTTACAGTCGTCTTTTATCCCTTCCTTGACCATGTGACTGAAACACAAATATGAGACATTCAAACTGACCAATCAGGAGATTAAAACTTGCCCCATTGTACTAAAGGTGTGACAATTTGTAGACCCCCGATGTACACACATCTTGGCCTACAGGGCTTGATCACTATCAACACCTCTTTGACTTCCAAATGGCCCTTGCAGCAAGAGAGAGGGGGTTGAAACAGTAAAGCAAATGTCTTTGTTCATTTTAAAATATCTTTTAGATATTTTCAATCTTACAATATATATACTGCACTTTAAATTATTCTTTGCTATAATAATAATGAATGGTTATACAAATTGAACCAATTTGGGAAGTATTTAGAATTAAATTTAAATTTAAAAATTCTAAACAGCTGCTACAGTTTTACAGTAACATTCTATTAATAAAGAGTTAAAGGCATAGTTCACTCAAAAATGAAAATTCTGTCATTAAAGGCACAATATGTAAGTTTTCGTCACCAGAGGTCAGATTTTAAAACCAATAAGGCGAAACTTGATGACGCTATGGAGGAGAATGGAATGGTGGGAGTTTTCATCCTTGTTTTATTTCTCAGTGTAACTAAGTTAAAGTATCAGGGAAGAAGGAGGCGGAAACCAGCGAATGTTTTTAAACACTTTAATAATAAAATAAACAAACCGAAAGTAAAAGCCTTTCATGGACGACTGCAGAAACACACATAAACACAACATAACGTAAAATAGTCAAGGCCTGGTACTCTCTATCCCTTCACTGTGGTCGGTTCTCCTTTTATGCTTCCGAAGCTCCTCTGTGAGAGATATGAGACCTCAGTTGATCTACGTTTTGGATTTTCTGTATTTTCCAATGAATAATCGTGATCCACGATGACTGAACGACACAACAAGCTAGATGCTGTATAACCACCATGTCCGCATTTGTCCGTGTGAGTTGCCATGGTTTCTACAAGCGGAAACCAAGGATAGCGCGGATATTACGTCATTGATAGATGACAATGACAAGGGACGAGCCATAATTTAAAATGGGGATTTCTCTAGATTTACAAATTTTTGGGAACTTTTGGGATAATGTAAGTCGACAACTGCATGAAATATATCAAACTCTGCAAGTTGTTTTTGGATATTTTATTACAAAAATCTTACATATTGTGCCTTTAATTACTCACTCTCATGTCGTTCACATGTTAGAACACAAATGAAGATCTTTTTGATTAAATCTGAGAGCTTTCTGTCCCTCCATTGACAGCTACGCAACTACCGCTTTGATGCTTCAAAAATTTCATAAAGAGATTGTAAAATTAATCCATATGAATTGCACGGTTTAGTCCAAATTTTCTGAAGAGACTCCGTGCTTTATATGATGAACATATTTAATTTAGGCTTTTATTCACATTGATCAACGAACATGAACAGAAGCTCGACCGAACCTGCTTGACACGCAAGAATAAACCTCTTGCGGAAGCTCAAACGAACCTCATTGGTTCTTGTACTCGTCAAGTGAACATGCTTGAGCTTCCGTTTACCATAACGGATGTGTGTGTTGATGAATAAAAGCCTAAATTAAATCTGTTCATCATATAAAGCAATCGAGTCTCTTCAGAAAATTTGGACTAAACCACTCAATTTATATGGATTAGTTTTACGATCTCTTTATGAACTTTTTGAAGCTTCAAAGTGGTAGTTGCATAGCTGTCAATGGAGGGACAGAAAGCTCTCAGATTTCATCTTCATTTGTGTTCCGAAGATGAACGAAAGTCTTTTCTGGGTTTGGAACGACATGAGGGTGAGTAACTAATGACAGAATTTTTGGGTGAACTAACCCATTAAAGGGATATTTGACTGGTAAGTTAACTGCTAATCAGATGACAGATGTTATGTGCAAAAATTTAAATGATTTCTGAGACAGGTGTCAGCGTGCAGCAGGACTGATCGGAGGGGGGGGGCGTGGATCGAGGACAAGTGATATGATGACAGATTCATGACAACATGTCTAGCCCCTCTTCCACCCACACACGCCCAGAAAGGTGCCAAGGTTTGCACCTCATCTCATCTCATCTCTTTTTTTTTTCTGAGCACTTTGGCACTTCTTTGCCACAGCCTCTGATAGCGGATAGCTCGCTGTTCTCATCACTTTATTCTCACAGGAAGGTGTCAAGGTTCCCACTGACGCTTTGACAGGCTTTGCCATTAGATGGGAGTGTGATCAGGGCGAGATCCAGTCGGAGGTGGTAATTAATGTACCAGTGCAGTTATTTATACCGTAATGTGCGGAGCTGTTCCATCAGTCATTTGCAGGACTCGGTTGGCTCCAGACATGTACAAGAGGGAGAAACAGCACGCTTCGACTTTGGAAATGGATTCCGATGGAAGAGAGCATTTTCTTGTTAATTACCCACAGAATGTATTAAGCTTTCTAGTGTGCATTAGCAAGCAGCAAGATTTCCTCAACTCAATGTGAAGTTTCTTCTTCATAAAGAAAAGTTCTGAGCAACACAGGAGGAAGTTTATAACACCTAAAGAATATACAGTATTCATCTCAATAATCATCTCAATGGCAGTTACTTAGGCTGGTGCTGGACCCACCTGGAAGCACATGACCGGCTTGCGGCCATCTTTGCACAATTCTAGGAAAGGAGGTATCAATCACATCACATCAGCCGTAAATGTCATGTGAATATTCATGAGGGTGCAATGCAGTTATCGTTGACAAAAACTAAAATTAAAACAAAAGAAATAACATTTTCATTAACGGAACTAAAGAACTATATATAATTAAATATATATATATATATATATATATATATATATATATATATATATATACATATATATATATATATATATATATATATATATATATAAATATATCATAACAAATTATATCCAATATAAGAAAATAAATATATAATATAATAAATTATATATTCTGCAAAAATAAATATGAAGGTTTTAGAACAAATATATAAAATATTTTTTTCTATAATACTATAATTACAAATAATTTTGTAAATTCTTATTCATTATTTTTCAGAAAAAAAACGGCATGTTTTTATATAGTAAGTAAAAAGAGGTAAAAAGATTTTTTTTAAAAATGTGTTTAAAATAAATTCTAGAGAGCAAATATTGCCCCTTAATAATAAAACAAATATACAAAAAAAATAAATAAAATAAATAAATAACTGGGATAAACTGAAACTAAAGTACATTTTCATTACATATTCATGAAAAAAATGACAAAAACTTTTGAGGCACATGTTAAAAACAACTTGAAACCTTCACAACCCTCCAGTGCACGCGCGCACACACACACACGTATATATACGCACATTCAAAATTGTTATATCTCTGCACTGGAGACAATAACATCTTGACAACAGTGATTGACTGATGGCAGCTTCATTAGTGACTATACTGAGAAGTGACCTCAAAGATGACAGACAGGGAAAAAAGTGTTTTTTTCTTTTTTTTTTCTTTTGTTACAAGGAACCCTTCGAAAAATTAGCCACCGGCAAAAATCTCTGTTATATTTAACAATGTCATCTCATATTTCACTTTTAATAGTCTTTAAACACATTCTATCTCTTTAACCAGAACAAATGTTACAATCACTACCGAAAACAAAAAAAGCACTCTCTCACCCCTCAGCTTAAATGAAATGATACTAAAACCACCAGAAGGTGGTGGCAAATCATTGTTTTAATTCGTTCAAAATGGCTGATTCATTCACGGACAAAGCAAGTGAGAGTGAGGCTGAAACCCATATGGCACCCTAAACACTCGCTGTCTTCCTCTGAGTCCACACTTTCGTGATGTAATGGCGCTTTGACTGCCGGGTAAAGTCCTCTGCGTAGCTTGCAAACTTAGCTGTAGTGTGCATCAAGGGCACGTAGCAGCCGCGAAGGGGGCGCTCGCGAGCACCCTTCTGAAACCTAAAATGATGAATGGGACACCCTACGGCCTCGTGGACTTAACGTACATGCGCACACGGCAGACACTGTAAGTCCACAAGACCATAAGTGCATAGAAGTGTGCCATTTGGGATTCAGCCTAAATCGTCGAGTCATTCTAGAGGGATTCGTTTAAATAAGCGGATTCATTCTGTAACTGTATTGCCTGGAGACGTGCAATGGCTCTACTGTTTGGAACTTTTTTTTGTTGAAAAAATGATAATATTGTGTCTAAAATGTAAGTCACCTAATATTAACTTATTGTTTATTGAACTGTTGTAGAAAATCAATCAATAAATCACATTTGCAAACATGCACATATTTGGGAAAACAGCACTCTTGCCTTTGGTATTGTTTATAAATATTAAAAACAATTATACAGAGAGATTTTTTGCACCATATCTTGGATTTTGGGGGCATTTTTATTAACATTTTTGCGTCAAGCCCCCGTTAATTTTTGACCCTGGTGTGTACATGGCATAGCTTTGGCGGAGGTCCCTTTAGCTGCAAGGCCTGTTTCAAGTGAAATGGGCAAAACATAGTGTAACCCCTCCTGTTCTCTAAGCGGGACTCGAACCCGGGTCCGCCGGCATGGAAGTCGGGCGCTCTAACAAGGAGGCTAAAGACCGCAGTCAGTTGCTAGAGCGCCTCTTGAGATCAGGGGAGTGAGGTTTACAGCACGCACAGCTCTTACCAGCCTATGTCCGTTACACTCACCCCCCTAAACCGCACTCCCATCCGGGTCACGGCACCAATGTAACCCCTCCTGTTTTAACCGCCTGCTCGGCATGGGAGTCGGGCGCTCTAACAAGGAGGCTAAAGATCACAGTCTCTAGCGTCAGTCGCTAGAGCGCCTCTTGAGATCAGGGGAGTGAGGTTTACATGCACAGCTCTTACCGGCCTATGTCCGTTACAATAGCAAAGGCCACTACTGATTATTACCTAAAGTGTATATTTTAGTACCTAAATAGTACAGATTAGTACCTTTTGAAAGGGTAATTGTGTCATCGATCTGGTGCTACACTAACTTGTTCATGCCAACCAGCCAAACCTTGAGCCCTTAACAAAACAGATAAGTTATCAAGCCCTTCACCGAGGCCTCACTGTTGAAGTGCGTCCAAAACAGCTCAACGAGGGAGAGGTCTGTTGGAATGTGAAAATTCTCACTTCTGTGAAATCCCACCTCGCTGGCTTCTGTGGAGTGTTTACCTGACTTGTCAGATATCTCAGAGCGAGTATATGAGGCTGGACATTACACAGTGCTGTTTCCCCCGTCACGGTGAATTACAGAGTCTGTAGTAGAGCAGTTTTACAGGGTTCTGCCCTCTTAAGCATGTCAAGATTAAAGCCATGCATATTAGCCCAAGACTAACCTTTGGTTTAACCTCAAACGACATCTATAATCCAGAGAGTTAATGAGGACAACATCAAACAGAACAACAGCGTAACAGTGCTTTAAGTTATTCACAATGCATCCAACTAATAGATTCTACTATTTTAGAGATTTTCAGAGCAAAATCATACTCTAGACATGTACACAAATGTAGATGTGAATAATCGACCAATGTAGTGCATGCGTGTTGTCAAAAAAAAAAAAAAAAAAACAGGAAAAACTTCACCATAGACTTTTATTGAGATATCAAGTAATTTCATATAAACTTACCAAGGCCAGTGTTATCTTTAGTAGATTAAAAATAAGGTCAGAAATTAAAGGATTAGTTCACTTCTGAATGAAAATTTCCTGATAATTTACTCACCCCCATGTCATCCAAGATGTTCATGTCTTTCTTTCTTCAGTCGAAAAGAAATTATGGTTTTTGAGGAAAACATTCCAGAATTCTTCTCCATATAGTGGACTTTAGTGGGGTTCACTGGGTTGAAGGTCCAAATTGCAGTTTCAGTGCAGCTTCAAAGGGCTCTACATGATCTCAGACGAGGAATAAGGGTCTTATCTATTTAAAAAATAAAAAATTATATACTTTTTAACCACAAATGCTCGTCTTGCACTGCTCTGCGATCCGCACGCATGACGTGATCACGTTGGAAAGGTCACGCGACGTAGGCGGAAGTACCGATCCAGTGTCTACAGAGCGAACGTGCAAAGATTAAGCCAAACACCCTTTACAAAAAAGGTAAAACAACGAAATCAGACGGAGGAGAAAATTAGATTAAGTTTTTCACCCCACCACGCGTGACCTTTCAACCCGGTGAACCCCACTGAAGTCCACTATACGGAGAAAAATTTTGGAATGTTTTCCTCAAAAACCTTAATTTCTTTTCGACTGAAGAAAGAAAGACATGAACATCTTGGATGACATGGGGGTGAGTAAATTATCAGGAAATTTTCATTCAGAAGTGAACTAATCCTTTAATAAGGGTATGGGGCAAAAATGGCAATAAATGTGAGAATATTTCCCAAAATATTTCAAATATTATGGGCAAAAAATATCTCCCCTTTTATCCATTAACTAATATTTTCTATATTTCATAATACTCTATTTTAGTAACAGGTTTCTGCTTCTGCAGACACCGTAGTGATCTGTAACTGTCATGTTCTTTCTTTTCTGTATTCACTGTCTCTCACTGAGCCGAATGTTGTTGAAAGTGGATAATATAATATAATATAAAATATAATATAATACAGTGTTGATTTTTCAGCAAAAAATTATTATTTGAGAAATAATATAATAATAATAATATAATATAATATATGTTGTTTTCAGCAAAATTATATTAGTTTTTGCTGAAAAAAATTATTTTTTATAATACATAACAACTATATTTATTTTATTTATTCATTTTTCAGAAAAAAAAACAAAAAACAATTTGATATTAGTTCACAACACTTACCCTCATATTAATTTCAATTATTTGACAATATAATTTGACATGGATGACACACTGTTTTTATATAATTTAAAAAAAAAAGAGGTAATGGTTAAAAAAATGCTTGCAAAATCAATTCCAGGGAGCAAATGTTGCCCCTGAAGAAAAGAAGTTAATTTCTGACACTGCTTGACAATGTTTATCAAACCGTTTTTGCATTAACTCTATTACACCTTAATGTTCCTTGGGAATACAGTCTTTCTATTGTAATATGTTGTTGTTTACTAAACAGGCTGTGCTTTGCTTTATCTCCCCAGTGATCTGCATTAACTTTAAGGCTCGTACCCTCTTCTCCCAGCCTGCCAATGGCATTTATCGCAAGAGTAGCCATGGGACCCGCGTGCAGCACATAAAGATTGGCAATCTGCAGAAGTAATGTGAGGCTGAAACTCCAGGCTCCAGACGTCCTGACACGCGTCCTCCTCTCTCAAAGTCATCAGCGCCGCTGGATTCAGCCGGCTGCTGAGATAGAAAGTGAAAAGTCTCTGCTAGATGTCAGACCGTATTTTCCCTGATAGTTTTAATGTCTTCTCGCTGAAAATGAGCTTCCTTTTAATTGCTCCTGAAATAATTTAGGGCTCTGCAGTTAGGCTAAATCTCATTCAGGGAGCAGAAGGGGAAAAATATGATGGATTCGTCGTGTCTACAGCATTTCCTCCAAGTTCCTCTCTGATGTCTTGTTTTTGTAGATGATTCACTCTCAGTGATTCATACGAGTTGATCTCAAGAGACACATGGTGTGAAGTGTGTCAGGAACATTCAGAAAACACTGTCATCAACTCAGTCATAGATTTTAGAATTGAGCTGTTTAGATTCAGTTTACTCAAATGGTAAATTCTGTTATCATAAGTCATTTGAAACTTATGACTATTCTGTGAAACAAAACAAATATAATCAAATATATTTAATATAATAAAGTAAAAAATAGTGAATAATGTACTGGCTGCTCCTTTACATGCAACTACAATCTCAACTTGCAGCGGTTGAGTAGGTCAGTGAATAACATTTTAATTTCATAAAAAATTTAAAAATCTGTTTGTCATACAAAGCTTATCACTTTTATCATACTTTTTGGGTGCTTTATATCATTTTTGAAGTTGGAAAACATCACTATTCATTTATTGCAAATGGACAGAAAAGATTAACCAGCATATTATTTATTTTAAATAATGTGAAGGAAAATAAATCATTTGTTTGCATAATATAATATAATATATAAAAAGTTGCTTTAAATATTTTTAATATAAAACTGGTGTATCCAAAATGGTCAAAGTTTATGATAATGTCTTTATTCATATTATTTCTTTTATTAATGATTCTTTATATATTATTATTCTTTTCCATGCTATTGATTTCTTTAATCATTTATATATTTTCTACTATATGCTCGGATATGTTTATTTTCAAATGTAGGATCTTTGGTTTGTCTTCTGTGCTGTAAGATTGAGTGGGTGTATTTTCCATCAAAATTGATTATGTGATGTACCTTCATATAAAAATATCTTTGATTCCATCTCTGCAGGCATGAGATAATGCAAGATCTGCAATAATCTCTTAAAGTTGTCAAAACAACACCTCCTATATCTATATCTGCTATATCTTTGACATTTGACAAGTCACTCTGACCTAACAGTTACACCAAAAATGACATAATTAAGTCTGTTTGACCCAGTGTTGCCAAGTCCACGGTTTTCCTGCGGAATTGGGCTACTTTTACACTGTTGCTGCGGGCTGTTTTTCATGTCCGCGGGTTGAATCAACCCAAAATAACGTGATATTTAGTCCCTGGAATGCGAATTTTACCATGGGAGCCCCGCCAAAAACGTGTGTTTTTACTGTGGGACCCCCCTGAAATGCAATTGGGCTAGTTTTGAGGAGCAATTGAGCAGGTTTTGTTGTTAAAACCTGGCAACCCTGGTTTGACCTTTTCCTATTAGACCAAAACGTAAGTTTAAGAGGGTGTAAGTTTCCTGCATATATATTTGTTGCTCATGTTTTACTCTTCTTTTTCTACTCCTTTTGCTTCTTCTTCTGGCTGATTCTACTCCTGTTTCTTCTTCTTCAGCTTCATCTTTTCTACCTCTCCTTTCATTCTGCAAATATCTTACTTTTTTGTCCTTCTTTCTCCATACTCTGATCTTCACAATCATCATCTGTTAGATACAATACTCTGGATTTTATTATAAACTATAAATTACTTGATTCATTTGTTTGTATTTTACATTTTTACTTAATAAGTTTATTATTCCTAATTCAAATCTGATGTCTGACATAATCATTGCTGGATTGCCTGGATCTCACTGCATCAAAAATATAAATATTTTAAATTGTAACAAATAAAAAAAAATATTAAAAAAAAAAAATCATTTTTTATCCTTTTTGAAGACAGATAGCATCAGTCATCATTCATCACCATAACTGGACAGAATAAAAAATCAGAATCACTACTTGGCTGAGAGCCGTGTGATATTCTAGTGATAACAGCACTCCTACCTTTTTACTGTTTGTATCACTCCGCTTGAAACGACTGTCATGGCGGCCAAGCAAATCCCACGTATTTTAGTTTTTTTGGGCGAGAATGTAGTTGTTTAGACCTGAAATATGTGACTCATATTTAATCACCGTGCCTATTTTACAATTTGTTTAGACGTTTTCGGAGGTGCGAGCTCCAGGCCTTCAGAGGCCGTTCAGTGCTCATGTACCCGCCGAGAACAGCTTCATCTCGGCCAGTGCTTCTGGGATTTGCCGCAGTCTCTTATAGTGGTTGAACATGAGATATAAGTCATTTTGGGTACATAAAACGGGCAATCTTTGGTCTTAATCTATTACCTGTTCCTGAGCAAATCGAATTAGACTATGTTAAATTTAATAATTTAATATTAAGGCTATATTTAACTTCCT
Organism: Hypophthalmichthys molitrix; assembly: GCA_037950675.1. Taxonomy (NCBI): domain Eukaryota; kingdom Metazoa; phylum Chordata; class Actinopteri; order Cypriniformes; family Xenocyprididae; genus Hypophthalmichthys; species Hypophthalmichthys molitrix. The sequence goes on along the minus strand of CM075500.1, from coordinate 30,153,806 downwards.
GTAGAGCACTGCTTTTGTACATTTTGCACATATACACATATTAATATGTGTGTGTGTGAAAATTCATGCCTTAAATGCAGTGTCACTTTAGACAAAAGCATCTGCCAAATGCACAAACGTAAATGTCAAATTCTCCTTTTGTGTTCGACAGAAGTACATCAAACTGGTTAGGAACAGTTTTCATTTTTGGTGAACTATCTCTTTAAAAACCTGGTTATAAATGATTGAGGCTGACAGCATCTGGAAAGCTGGTATTGCTGATGGATCCTGCACATGGCTGAGGTAATCCATGAAAACCTGTTCCCTGTAATTGGCAGGATAGTGAGCTTCTCTCAATGCTGAGCTGTGGGCTGTGGGTTTATTTATCTTCATGTGATTACTTTTATAATCCAAGCTATTCTTGGGCAAAGTGGCTCATCCAGCGTTAAGTACAGCGTGAGTCACCTGAGAGCGGACCACACTAATATAAAACACAAGCTCCAGTCGACCTGAGGGTGCAGTCGGTACTTCCTCTGAAGTTTTACGAGGTGAGGTCATGAACAGTTCAGAGCATCTTTTCTATTTATTCCCTCTGGGTCTGCATCATGCATAGTGCCAGTCATACTTTAGTTGAAGTCTAATACAACCTTTCCCCCGAAAATGCCCCAGTGGTGTCGTATGATGAAAACCATCTGCTTTACTCGGTTTGATGGGGTCACGGTGGTTTAGTGTGCTAATAGTGCTGACTTATTTGGCAATAAGCATTTATAGGGGAGGGGGAAACCCCTTCTGTAAGAACAAAAGCAGGCAGGGAACAGCCAGACGGACGTTTCTATCCTTATTTGGACATGCAGGCGATTCCTCTTCCTGCTGGCCTCGTCTGGATCTGAGATTCCTGTGTGATCTCTGCTCGGCTCACACGCTCCCAGCTCTGGATTACAAGACACTCAGGATCATTCAAATGAACTACATAAAAAAGGACAGTGGACTGCAGGACAAGCTCTCTAAAGCTCACGTGCAAGACTATTTCTCAGAGAAACCTTACTTTGGTTTCTCACTTCTCTACTTGTGGTTCATGTCTTTTTTTTAGTCCCCTTTTCCCAAGTGTTGACACTGTCCACTCCTAAAAAATTAAGAATCCAAAAGGGGGTTTTCACAACAAAGCCAGAGAAGAACCATTTTTGCTTCCTTAAAGAACCTTTCAGTGAGTTTTTATTATCTTATGTAGAACATTTTAATAATCTAAAGAAGCCTTTTCCACTATAAAGAACCTTTTATGTAATTGAAAGGATCCAATGATGTTAAAGAACATTCACTATATTATATAAAGAATCTTTATTTTTAAGAGTGTGATAAAGAAAAAAAATAGTGTGCATAATTCATAATTTATCAAAAACTTAATAAAGAACCTTTTGTGGAATAGAAAGGTTTTGTAGATGTTAAAGGGGACCTATTATCCCCCTTTTCACAAGATGTAATATAAGTCTCTGGTGTCCTCAGAATGTGTCTGTGAAGTTTCAGCTCAAAATACCCCACAGATCATTTATTATAGCTTGTCAAATTTGCCCCTATTTGGGTGTGAGCAAAAACATGCCGTTTTTGTATGTGTCCTTTTAAATGCAAATGAGCTGCTGCTGCCGGCCCGCTTTCCAAAAGAGGGTGGAGTTTTAACAGTTTGCTCTTCGGTTGCTCAACAACAAAGATGGAGAATCTCACGCAGCCAAAATGATGATTGTCATTGTTCAGCCTTACATTGTTCAAACCGGAGTCGGATGGAGAGACTCAGGAAGAAGTTACAACTTTTAGAATGGAACTGGACGTTTCTGAATGGTTAGTGGATAAATTTATGTAATTGCTGTGGAGTTGATTCAACTCATCGACTAGCATGTGCCGTCATGTTAATCTTTTGTGCAAAACCCGTATGGACGCCCACTATACATTGCGTACATGTTTGCCAAACAGAGTCATACACACCAGGCTAACGTTTATGATCGCTATCAAATGCTGTGAATGGTCTAATATTTTTTCCAAAATATCGCTTGGACAGAAACACTCCTTTTTTAGCAATCGAGCTTGCCAGGGTCAATTTGCAGGCTATCCAAGCTAACGAGACTCTTAACAGTGTTTTGTTCTCGTCTGTGAGGCCAACGACAGAACAGTTAACATGCTTTGCTTGAACTTTTGCCATGGCCTTAGATCTGGTTCACCATTTTCGCTTGTGAGAACAAAATGACGGCGCCGTGGGTGGAAATGTGCAGATTAAGGGGTGGTATTATTAAGATCCCCTTCTTAAGTCACAAGGGGAGCGAAATCTGAGCGGCTCGTTTTTTCAAATGCTTGCAGAGAAAGGCTTGCTAAAACAAAGTTACTGGGTTGTCCTTTTTCATGTTTTCTGGGTAGATGCACCGGGGACCCGATTATAGCACTTAAACATGGAAAAAGTCAGATTTTCATGATATGTCCCCTTTAAAGGTTCTTCATGGAACCATTAATGCCAATAAATACCCTTTATTTTTAAGAGGTTACCTTGAACTTTAATGTTTCTATTTAAACAAATGTTGAATAAAAAAATAGGGCTTTTCACAAAGTGCTTAACCCTAGGTTATCGTCATTCTAAACCCCACTTTTTAACCCTGGGTAAAGGAATATTTCACACTTTTTACCCGGGGTTATGAAACCTTGCTCCGGATCAGTGTTAGCACCGCTTTTGAGGCATGAGCGCGACAGCTTATGAATACCCAGGATTAATTAGCCCCAGGTAAATTATAAGTAGAGCAAAACGTAACCCAGGATTCAGTTTACCCGGGGTTTAGAATGACCCAGGGGTTAACTATAACTATTATATAAGTGTAAAAAAAAAGCCCTAATGTGGTAATTTTTGACTGAACTGTCATTTTAAGTGGCAACATTTGATATACTTAGAGTTTATAAAGGAAAGGGCATATTGCAAAAGTTAAAAGTCAAAAAAAAAAAAAAAAATAGGTGAAAGGATCCAGAATGAGCTCAAATCATACTTCGGCCAGACTCACCCCGCATGACACTTTGACTTTTCCACTTTATGATGGATGTCATTAGAACACACAGGCTTGGGAACTCCCACCATAAGACACAAAGACAGAAAGAGAGAGTGAGAGACAGTGTGGTTGCCTTGTTTTGAGTGCCAATTAGGGGCTAAAATAATTAGGAGGCGACTGTCTGCCGACTGGTTCCTCACCACCAGCAATCTGTGTGTTTGAAGCCCAGATGAGCCTTTTTACAAGCTCTCACAAAGACCCATTGTTAGGGACATTTTGGACAAATGTGCCCTGACTAATTTGAAACATACTCTTTTAGGAATACGATGCACTGGCTTTGAGTCTACAACAATGGAATCTGACCGCAAGAAGCCACTTTGGTGTCAGAGATGATATTTGTTATCAACACAGATACTTTCTGACAGATTCATTTTGGAGCCTAAATTTCTCAAAGCCTGAGGATCAAAGTGGGATGGGTGAGGTTATGCAGACAGACAGTTCCATGTTCTGAGTGAGTGGAGAAGTGAGAGGAGAAGGGTGTTCACTCTCACTATAACTATCTCACAGAAGGTGACATGCAAACCATAAAGCAATTGATATGTTTTTAGTATAAGCAAAAAAATCTGAATCTGTATTTTGGTAAACATCACAATTCATCAAAAACATGTCCAGGTTATACTTCACCCTAAAAGCAAACTAAAGAAATGTGAAATTATTAGTAGAATTAAATCAAATTAAAATGCATTAAAATCTAATTTTTTATTTATTCATTTTTGCTTTTGATAAAAATAAATATGTGTTCTTAGGACCATTAAAATATATATTTTTTTGCATTGTGGCATTTGTCAAATTTAATCAAATTTCATTTTATATATATATATATATATATATATATATATATATATATATATATATATATATATAATATAAAGGATATATTTATGTATATATAAAATATAAGGATATATTTATGTATATATATATATATATATATATATATTATTTAATACGCATTATATTAGATGTGTATAATACTTTAAATCAAACTATTTAAATTATTTTATTAATATATATGTATATATATATAAAATAATTTAAATAGTTTGATTTAAAGTATATTTCAGTACTTTACTATATATATAGACAGTATATATGTGTGTGTTATATATATATATATATATATATATATATATATATATATATATATTTATAAGTACATTACTATATATATATATATATATATTTATTTATATATATATATATATATATATATATATATATATATATAAAAATAAGTATATTAGAGTATATATACAGTATATAGTAATGTACTTATAAGCACTTACATATATAATATATAAGTATGCTTTAAATCATTTTTTTTTATGTCAGTGCAAAAAAAGTTGTTTATTTTAAACTAAATTATTTTATTTTTATTTAGTTTATTTTGGTATAGGGGTGAAATGTGAGCTGGACACATTCTCAATAGGTTGTGTGTGATTCACCCCATTCGCTCTTTGCAGTAGGCCTAATAAAAAATAGATTCATCTTGTTCAGTCAAGACCTGGAATGATAAACATCTCTGGCGTTGAGCATTTTGCCAAGAAACTGAAGGAGGATTTCTAATAGTTGCGCTGATGATTTTTTCCCTGGCATCTTTCCTGCAGATAGAGAAAGGGGATCGCAGGCACTTCTTAAAGTTGACAGGTTAACAGTGCAGTAATCCCAGCAGCAGCTGCGATCTGTGGAAGCATCTAGTGTTGGTGTGTGACTGCTAAAACTGCCATTACAATAACCTCCCCGAGGAGCTACTTAGCGAGCTATCCGAGCATCATCATGAAGACAAAGGCTCTCCAATTTGTGGGCCAGAAGCCTCACGCATGTGGAATCAGTGCCATCTGTTGGCTGCGACAGCTTTACACTTAAAGCTCACCCTATCGGCCATGGGGAAGATAGGAACAAAAGCATTAAGAGTCTTAAGACTCATGCCAATCACAAACTGCATATTAGTTATTAAAGATATAAGGAATTTGGTGAAGAGGTCCAGATTTCCAGTCCAAATATTTTTTACATAGCCGCACAAAGACAAATTCAGCAATATGCACACATTTACCAAGCGATCTATATGGGAACATAGTAATAAAGATATTACTACACACTTACCCTAACTTCACTGAGGAACCTATACATCTGAAAAGAAAAAAAAATTCAATTATGAACCTATTTTCTTTTGAGGATGCCGTAAGAAAGAGGTTTAGCAGATTTAGCTATCTTTTAGAAACATTTTCAGCATTTTTGATAAAACAATTTTAGAAACACTAACCCTCTATGCGATCAGCTGTCTCAAAACACACGGTTGGTCTAAATATTATGATTCTGGAACATACTGGTTTGAGTGGGAGAGTTTCACACCTCTCAGTGCCTAAAATCAGAACACTTGTTAATGAAAGAATGTGCCGAGACCTAATTGGGGTCTACAGGGATTGTACTTCATCTCATATTCCTCGAAATGCTTGTCTTGTGTATAAAAATAGAGTGAGGAGTATTACTGATGGAACACACAACTTTTAAATGTTTTAATACAATATTATGTAAAAGCCAACTGTACTTATCTAACCTAAAAAGCAAAAGAAGATTTGGGCTTGCCACACTTTGGGCATGTTAAGCTTAAAATTCAGTTTCTGTATAAGAACAGACCTTAAAGGATTAGTTTACTTTCAAATGAAAATTACCCTCAAGCCATCCTAGGTGTATATGACTTTCTTCTTTCTGATGAACACAATCGGAGAAATATTAATAAATATCCTGACGCATCCGAGCCTTATAATGGCAGTGAACGGGATTAATGAGTATGAGCTGAAGAAAGTGCCTCCATCCACATCCATCCATCATAAACGGCTCTGGGGGCTTAATAAAGGCCTTCTGAAGCAAATCGATGCGTTATGTAAAAAAATATCCATATTTAACAAGTTATCAAGTTAAATATGGATTTTTTTTTTTTTTACACAAACGCATCGCTTCGCTTCAGAAGGCCTTTATTAACCTCCGGAGCCGTGTGGAGTACGTTTATGATGGATGGATGTGGATGGAGACACTTTCTTCAGCTCATACTTGTTGATCCCGCTCACTGCCATTGTAAAGCTTGGGATATTTATTAATATTTCTCTGATTGTGTTCATCAGAAAGAAGGTCATATACACCTAGGATGGCTTGAGTAAAACATGGGGTAAATTTCATTTGAAAGTAAACTAATCCTTTAAGGTCTTGACTACAAAAATTGCTATTGAACATTACTAAAATATGCATATCAAAAATATACAGTTCACTGAACACACATCATAACAATTTGACTTAATATCAGGGCATGTTGTCACATTGGGAACTTAAAGAGCCGAATATGCTGGTCTATTTGTACACTGTAAAAAATAATTGGTTTAACTTAAAAAAGTAAGTTACCTGGTTGCCTTAATATTTTGAGTTCATTGAAATTAAAAGTTTGAGTTAATACAATGAAGGCGATTGGTTTAATCAACAGAAACTCAAAATATTATGTGATCTGAACCACATTAATTATTGAAGTTGATTTGACAAAAGAAAAAATTATTTTTTTTTTTACAGTGTAGCATCATTTAAAACAATTCTTAAATGCAAAATTCATAAAGCAAATGTAACAAAATGTTGTTTTAGCCGATAGAAAATATTAATTTAATTAATCTAAATGATTAAATTCCATGAAATTACATCAAATGTTTTAATATTTATGTAAAACAGCCTTTTGTTCTAAGTATGGTTTAAAAGTTTGGGGTCAGTACAAGAATATTTTTAAAGAAATTAATACTTCTATTCAGCAAGGACAGATCAAGTGATAAATCATTTGTAACATTAATAATTTCTTTACTTTTTCAAATAAATGATGCACCTTTTGAACTCCTGAAAAGAATGTATCACGCTTTCCAAAAAACTTTTAAGCAACTATTTTCAACATTGATAATAACAAGAAATGCTTCTTGAGTATTAAATCAGGATATTAGAATGATTTCTGAAAGGTCATGTGACACTGAAGACTGGAGTAATGGCTGTTTTTACTGTATTCTAATTGCTTTAATTGCTAGCCCTGAAAATGCAATACATTAAAATGCATGCATTGTTAATGCAATGGATTTTATTTTCTATTATTGCACTTCAGCATGCTTTTTTGTTTCAAATGTCATTATTTTTCTTCCAAATTACTTCTTTTGAGTGGTAATGCATGTTTAAAACCATCACGTAAACCACTGCAAATGGACTTTTGACTCAATCCCATATAGCTGAAATATGATTCTCTGTGTGACAATAAGCCCTGGTCTACCCTGTACAAATTATTGTGGTCAATTATATAAACATTCCTTTTCCTCTTGTGGATATTGCATTTGTCTAAACAAAATTAAATTTGATATCTTTAGGAACATTGAGTTTTTCCTCCCCTATTTGCTTAATGAAAAACCAACAAACCGAATCTGATTAACACACTCACTCACATACAGCCTAATTTAGACACGGTTACAACACTTAAGAATCGTCTGCTGGGCAAATGCTGTGTGGTTTGGAGGAGGCAAACACACAGGTCCTTGAAAAACAAAAGAGGAGGCTGGGTAGTCGCAGCCAACGGGCCCCTGTCAGAGGGCCTCTATTGTCAGTCAGGATGAGGGCATTTTCCAGCACCCATACTAATCCACGGCTCACTTCATCTCAATTAAGCCTTTGTGCTCTCCACTTGTAACCGCACACAAGAGGCCTGCGACGCCCCTATCGCCGCGGCTCGCGTTCACAGGCCTGTACACACTTGAACTCACTGACGGAACGTCTCCACCCCCTTCCTTTGTCTCAAAGGTATTAACTAACACGGGAAAAGAGGGGTTAATAGCCAGAACACTGCTTATGAGAATGTAATGATAGCTTAAGGAAATCAGCTTAAAGGACGTTAACCCTTCTTATGAAACAGATAGTTCTGACTCTGATTGGATGAGCCATCATAAAATAGGGATAAAGGCAGACTTCTAACTGTAAATGAATATATGAAGTCACTATGCAGCTTTTGTTCGGCTAATGAACTATAGCAGAAGAACTGCTTACTCCGATAATAACCCATTTTTTTAAATTAAAATCAATATAATTCATTAATACTACTAATAAAAACAATAATATTAACAATAAACAATCATTAATATTAATATTAATAATAATAAAACCAATTCTAAACCACTTGAATACATTAATAATAAAAATGTTTTTTTTTCACTAAATATATTTCATTAATATAACAATAAAATATTAACAATAAAAATAATTAATTAATAATAATAATCCATTCAATATAATTAAAATCAATATAATTCATTATTAATAATATTATTATTAATAATAATTAGAATAATTTATTAATGATAAATATTAACAATAAACAATCATTAATTATAGTAATAGTAATAATAATAAAATTATTTTTTAAAATTTTAAATCAATTGAATTCATGAATAATAATACATTTTATTCACTGAATATACTTTATTAATATCAATAATAATATATTAACAATAAATACTAATAACAATAAAACTAACATACTTTTTACATAATTCAAATCATCAAAATAATCCATTAATATTAATAATAAACTAATTCAACTAATATAGTTCATTAATAATAATAATAATAATATATTAACAATAAACAATCATTAATAATAGCAATAATAAAAAATAAATTAACTGAATTCCTTAATAATAATAATAATAATAATAATACTTAAAACATATTTTACCTAATATAGTTAATTATTAATAACAATAAAAATATATAAATAAGTAATAATAATAATAATAATAATAATACAATAACACAGTTAATGCATTAAATATGAAGAAAAAATGTTTACAACATTAAACGTGGTTAATGTTCATTTCTACATATACTAATAAATTTTAAATTTCAAGTTGTTTAAATTAATAAAGTGCTAACACTTTACAATGTTAAATATTTGTTAGTTGACATCAGATAATGCATTAACTAATATTAACAAATGAGACCTTATTGTAAAGGGTCACCGTTAATGTATTATGAACATGAATTTAGTATAGTATAGTATAGTATAGTATAGTAATAAATTACCATTACAAATGCTGTGAAAAGTTGTTCATTGTAAGTTTATGGTAATTAATGCATTAATGTTAACAAACTGAACAATACTGTAAAGTGTTGCCAATAAATTTAAAACTATTTACCACTGTTGTGACGGTCTGTTACAGTGATTTTACTAAAGAGCTTTCTGTCACAAAAATGTACAGTCTTAAGCGGGTTATTGCTTTGGTAAACTTGACACATCTGAGCACCAGGAGCAGAAAACAGATATAGGTGCACACCATCACACATATACAGTAACATCAACAATGCCACATAGAAAACATCTGATAAACAAAGCACCTTAGGAAAATCCTCATTCATAACACCTCAAGGCCAAAGGGATTTCTGTAGGGATGAAGAGAGGTTAGAGTGAGATCTCATTTTTTACTCTAACAGACATAAATCAAGACGAAGGTCATGTCTGTCCTCTCTGCCCTGATCACAGCAGAGCATCCCGTCTCATTATTCACCGAATCTGAGGCTGTTTATGACACGCGGCTGGTGTGTGTGGGTGCTTAATCAGTATTCCACCCCTCTCATCAGCCATGGACATGAGACTAATCTTTCCCTCAATGTTCACATTCTACCTGCCACAGGTCATTTAAGGAGACCGATCCCTGATGGAATCAATGAAATTAATATATATATAAACAGAACATTGTCAGCGAGAGGAATAGACGTCATGGTTTGTCTCCCTCGTGTGGCCATGTGATAAAGACCCAGTTCTCAGTTTCCAACAGGTCCTTCATTAACAATTAATTACCATTTTCCATATTTTAGAAAAATAGTGAAGTCATCAAAATAACACAAATAGAAACAGTATTGAAGGAATTCACTACTGGACATGTTTTGACTGTTTTTTTTCTAACAGTCAACTATCCAATACAATACATCTTCTAAAAACAAATAAATAAATTATAAATAAAATAAAATAAATTATATTATTTAATATAAGACAAAAATATATAAAGTAAATAAATGTAAATAAAATAGAAAAATTAAAACAAAATACAAATAAATATTATTAATAAAATAATGTATACATAGAATTTTATTTCTTCATATTTAACGTGCGTGTGTGTGTGCGCGCGCTGTATAATATTTTTGTGGAAATCTGATATTTTTTTACATGATTCTTTGATATGAATTATATCATTAAAAATACTATTTTAATTATAAATTCTAATTATATATCATTTTAATTCTAATTATATATTATTTAAATTGTAATAATTTTATTATTTTTCATTATTTTGATATATATATATATATGATAATATATAAGTGCTGTCAAATGATTAATTGCATCCAAAATAAAAGTTTGTGTTTACATAATATACAGTGGGTACGGAAAGTATTCAGACCCCCTTAAATTTTTCACTCTTTGTTATATTGCAGCCATTTGCTAAAATCATTTAAGTTCATTTTTTTTCCTCATTAATGTACACACAGCACCCCATATTGACAGAAAAACACAGAATTGTTGACATTTTTGCAGATTTATTAAAAAAGAAAAACTGAAATATCACATGGTCCTAAGTATTCAGACCCTTTGCTGTGACACTCATATATTTAACTCAGGTGCTGTCCATTTCTTCTGATCATCCTTGAGATGGTTCTACACCTTCATTTGAGTCCAGCTGTGTTTGATTATACTGACTGGACTTGATTAGGAAAGCCACACACCTGTCTATATAAGACCTTACAGCTCACAGTGCATGTCAGAGCAAATGAGAATCATGAGGTCAAAGGAACTGCCTGAAGAGCTCAGAGACAGAATTGTGGCAAGGCACAGATCTGGCCAAGGTTACAAAAAAATTTCTGCTGCACTTAAGGTTCCTAAGAGCACAGTGGCCTCCATAATCCTTAAATGGAAGACGTTTGGGACGACCATAACCCTTCCTAGAGCTGGCCGTCCGGCCAAACTGAGCTATCGGGGGAGAAGAGCCTTGGTGAGAGAGGTAAAGAAGAACCCAGAGATCACTGTGGCTGAGCTCCAGAGATGCAGTCGGGAGATGGGAGAAAGTTGTAGAAAGTCAACCATCACTGCAGCCCTCCACCAGTCGGGGCTTTATGGCAGAGTGGCCCGACGGAAGCCTCTCCTCAGTGCAAGACACATGAAAGCCCGCATGGAGTTTGCTTAGATGGTGAGAAATAAGATTCTCTGGTCTGATGAGACCAAGATAGAAATTTTTGGCCTTAATTCTAAGCGGTATGTGTGGAGAAAACCAGGCACTGCTCATCACCTGTCCAATACAGTCCCAACAGTGAAGCATGGTGGTGGCAGCATCATGCTGTGGGGGTGTTTTTCAGCTGCAGGGACAGGACGACTGGTTGCAATCGAGGGAAAGATGAATGCGGCCAAGTACAGCGATATCCTGGACAAAAACCTTCTCCAGAGTGCTCAGGACCTCAGACTGGGCCGAAGGTTTACCTTCCAACAAGACGATGACCCTAAGCACACAGCTAAAATAACGAAGGAGTGGCTTCACAACAACTCCGTGACTGTTCTTGAATGGCCCAGCTAGAGCCCTGACTTAAACCCAATTGAGCATCTCTGGAGAGACCTAAAAATGGCTGTCCACCAACGTTCCTGACAGAACTGGAGAGGATCTGCAAGGAGGAATGGCAGAGGATCCCCAAATCCAGGTGTGAAAAACTTGTTGCATCTTTCCCAAAAAAGACTCATGGCTGTATTAGATCAAAAGGGTGCTTCTACTAAATACTGAGCAAAGGGTCTGAATACTTAGGACCATGTGATATTTCAGTTTTTCTTTTTTAATAAATCTGCAAAAATGTCAACAATTCTGTGTTTTTCTGTCAATATGGGGTGCTGTGTGTACATTAATGAGGAAAAAAAATGAACTTAAATGATTTTAGCAAATGGCTGCAATATAACAAAGAGTGAAAAATTTAAGGGGGTCTGAATACTTTCCGTACCCACTGTATGTGTATTGTGTATATTTATTATGTATATATAAATAGACACACATACATATATATTTATATATAATTTATATAAATATTTCAATATTTTTGTTAAATAAATAAATATATATATATATATATATATATATATATATATATATATATATATATATATATATATATATATACACATAATAAATATACACAATACACACATATTATGTAAACACAAACTTAGATTTTGGATGTGATTAATGATGATTAACTGTTTTTATATATATATAAAATTGGACTGCACTCATGCAACATGAGGCCATGTGCATTTATTGTTGCATATAATGCATAATAGGCAGTATACTGTGTGTATTCAGGTAAGCAAGCTAGTATTCCAACACAGCCTTAGAGATTCCATTGGGACTCACAAAATCACCACACATCATAAAAGGGATGAGCAACTAATAATTGACAACCAATAAAATAATCAATCCCTACAAGACACTGGATCGATCTCTGTCACCCTCCCAGCTAAGTGTGATTAAGAAAGGTGCCACCAGAGGGCTGCAAACATTCAAGTTGGGTAAGGCAGCAATTCGCATTCCCCTGCCCCCCTGGGTGTAAATCTGACACTATCAACACAGGTCAGAATGAATCTCAGTTCACTCACAGCAAAAGAGAAACCGAGTCGAGACCAATGTTCTTTTGGGAGCGACCCTAAAAAAATCTCATCTCACTCTGACTGTAGAAACATCCAGAAGGCAGAGCCAATATGAATGTGAGATGTACACAAGAGACCAAGTGACCCCTTCATGGATGCCAAAAATGACATAACAGTGCTAATGAATGTCATACCCACGTGCTTTGTGGAGTGAGCAAGTCCACGAGTCAGCTGTGAACTAATATGACCCTAAATGAAGAGGAAGTATTCTCAAAACGATAGTTTTTGATGGACAGCTGCCTGTGTCAGCCATACATTAGAGGAAACTAAAAAGTTCAGGGTTTGGCTGGTTAGTTTTGGCTACATCAATATGTAAGCTGGTTTCTTCATTGCTGGCCATTTAAAAAGAACCATATATTCTGATAAAAAAAGATTTGCAGGCAAACTGTATACAAGCATTTCATTGTTACAGTAGATATTTTGCCAGTGCAATGATTTTTTACATTTCATAAAACCATGATCAGAACTGAGAGACCATCAGGTATACTTCCAGGGCCATAGCCAAATATTTCTAAAAAATATATAACAAATTATAAAGTTAAGAAAAATAAATGTGCAATAAATCTATTAACAGTCAATTAATTTGTGCTTTTTTTCCTTAATATAATTTACAATTTAGTGATTTGTATGGGCATGCCATTTTAAAACTGTGTATAAACAACTTTTTTTGTTTTTAATTGTGATGATTATATAAAGATTAAAAGATATAAAGAAACTGTGGAATAACATTTTTCCCATGCGATACAGAAAACAATATTTTCATGCAATCAATAGTATTTTCACACTTGAAATAGTTAACCCTGAGTCATGCTGGGTTATCTTTATTCACGTTTCACACTGTTCATAATATACCCGGGGTTAAGAGCTAATCCTGGGTATTCATAAACTGCCATTTCACATTGCACATTCCTAAACCCCGGGTTAAAGTCCTTATTTGAATATCCGTGGTGTCAGTGTTACTGACTGGACAAACGCAGCACGTGACCTGTTTACGTAAAGCCTCTAGCATTGCGCGTCCTCATATTACAACATTGATGACTGTAATGTGAAGTTTTTCTGAGTGAACTTTTCGAAATATAAAAGGTAAGAATGAAACGGTCTCTTCTTCACTCCAACTGTTGCTTTTTCCATCGTCGTTTGACGTGTTTCTTATCATACGCAGAATCGACTGTTTATATAGGATATATTGCGCGGTGTTTCCGTGCCTGCCCAAAGCATTTGAATATAAGGCACGCGATTGGTTGTCAGTTGCTAAGCATCTAGTTGTTACATCCTAAAAACACATCGTTTTTTTCACACTGTACAAGTTTAGCACCGCGATGCGGGGTTTAAGGGTTAGTTCACCCAAATAATGTCATTTATTACTCACCCTCATGTCGCTCTACACTTCTTTCATCTTCGGAACACAAATTAAGATATTTTTGATGAAATCCGATGGCTCAGTTAGGCCACTATTGAGAGCAAAGCAGCCGAACCTCTCAAGATCCATAAAGGTACTAAAACACATTTAAAACAGTTCATGTGAGTTCAGTGGTTCTACCTTAAGATTTTAAAGCGACGAGAATACTTTTTGTGCGCCAAAATAAAATAAATAACGACTTTTCAAAAATATCTTGTGATGGGCAATTTTAAAACACTGCTTCTGAGCTTTACGAGTCTTTTGTTTCGAATTAGGGATTCGGATCTCCTATCAAACGGATAAACTGCTGAAATCACGTGACTTTGGTGCTCCGAACCACATAGAATAAAGCTTCGAAGCAGCGTTTTGAAATCGACCATCACTAGATATTGTTGAAATGTCGTTATTGTGTTTTTTTTGGCGCACAAAAAGTATTCTCGTCGCTTTATTATATTAAGGTAGAACCAAGGTAGAAATTACAAGTGTGAAATGCTCCTTTACCCGGGATAAAGGCGGTGTTTAGAACGACAATAACCCAGGCTTAAGCACAGTGTGAAAATGAACCAAAATGTCACTGAACACAACAAAAAATGCCTCATATTTAACAAGTGTGAGGAAAATGCCTGCTCAGTCATTTGTTCTATTATTTTATGTAACCTTATGCATATGTGCAGGTAGCTGTGGTTTAAAAGGGGTTAAAAAGCCCTAAAATACATTCATAAATGTTAGGAAAAAGGGTAAAAGCCAAATAAAGCCCTTATAAAGAATTTCAAATAAAGTAAAAGTAATTATGGTATGTTTACAAATGTGGCTGTTCAAAAGTTTTGTGTCTGTAATATTTTTGAAAGCATTTATTTGATCAAAAATACAGTAAAAACAGTAATTTTATGAATCGTTATATTATCTCATTACAATTTAAAATAACTGCTTTCTATTTGAATATATTTTAAATGTAATTTATTCCGGTGATGACAAAACTGAATTTTCAGCATCATTACTCCAGTCTTCAGTGTCACATGATCCTTCAGAAATCATTCTAATATGATGATTTGCTGCTCAAGAAACATTTATTATTATCAGTACTGTGCTGCTTAATATTTTTGTGGAAACAGTGATGCATTTTTGGAATTTTTTTTTTACATTATCAGTGTCTTTACCATCACTTTTGATAGTATCAATAGTACTAATTTCAAACTTTTGAATGCAAGCGTTTTTAACGCATGAGTCCATCACTTTTGAGCTAATTGGATCTTAATACCGGTGTAGAAAACAGCACACAAACACTTCACCCGGGGACTGTTTTTTTATTGTGTTTGAGGGGATCTTACAGTGGTTGCTCATTTCAGCTGAGCTACAAAACGTTCAATGAGATCGCTTCATTACAAACTGACAAAGGTATAACAGATTCACAACAGCATGTACCACAGAACTGGAAATGAGCGTGGGTCTCATATAAATGACATCATTTCTAATAATCTACAGCATGTTTTTCTTTTTTTTTTTTAAATCTTTTTTGTCGTTTTCTTTGACTTCATACAGATAATGAATTAGGCTAAAATGCACCATAATATTTGGTTGACTTTAGGAACATTTTCCTTATTACATCACAAAATACATTTTTTTATATCCCAAAGAAGCAAGACTTGCAAGTAGGCTTTTAAACAGAACTAAATCTACAGCTACAAAATTCTACTCCGGCAGCCTTTACACCTTGGCGGGTCCTGTCTGCGCTCCCAGTCCGTATCGGGTAAAAACACGGGGTAGAATCAGTATGACATTTACACAGAAGTCCGTATTGTAAAGGCTATAAAGATTTGTTGCACGTTGTAAAGTTGCCTCTCCTGGATCTTTACACTCCTGCGGGTGATGGAAACTGGGGCGGCGGTGGAGAAGAGTGTGGGAAGGAGGGGTGGACAAAGGGAAGCTGGGAAGAAGGGGGCGGGGAGGGAGGGTTGAGCGGGGTCTAGGTGTCAGCGGCCCGCCGTCTATGTGGCGTATCTCTTGGTCCACTGTCGAGCTATCCTGTCATGCTCTGCTCTGTTGGTCAGGTACTGAGTAGCTATGCTTCCCACCAGAGGATCCGCTGAGAGACGAGAGGGGAAAAAGAAAGAAGAGCGGAAAGGGAAAAAAAAAAAAAAAAAAAGTGAGACATTTTTATACCCAGGAGTCAGCGAGAACACAGTATTCTGAAAGACGCAGACAGGCGCTGGGAAGGACACAGAGAGAGCTCAGTGGGAAGTGAGCCATCTTTGAGAGTAAATGAAAGAGCTGTGTGGGATTCAACAGACACATCTGTCATGTGCTGACTCAGCTGACACAACAATGTCAGAGATGTTTGAGACAAACATGGTGACGGCTTTACAGAGGATTCGAAACTGTAGGCCTGTTCCGAAAGGTCGGTTTTTTCCTTACTTCAAGCAACAATGAAGACCTTAAATGAACCTGACTAGACACATGCAACATCAAGACTGAAGTTTAGTCATCAGCTTCAACATCATTCATAAATAAATGTCAATCTTTTCTAGATTCAAGGAATTCACTTAAGAAAATGTAGGCAGTGTTATTTTAGTATTATTTATATACTATTATAGTATATTTTGAATTAGCCTTTATTTTTATATTTTCATTTTATTTTTAGTTTTAGTAATTTTATTACATGCTTTTATTTTTATTTTATTTTTTTTTAAATCTTTTTATTTAGCTTCATTTCAGTTGTAATAAAATTACTTTAGTAAACTTTTTCCTTCAGTTAGTTGCCAAAACAACATTTTGACAAGGCAAAAAAAGTTTTTCATCTAATATTTTTTATTTTCTTTCAGCTTTATTTCAATTAATGTAGGACATTTTTTAGGTCAAGATTCACTGCCATTCAAACAATAATTTTTCATTTGATTTTAGGGTTAGTCAACAGTAAACTCTCTGCTGGCATAATGGGTATCAAATTAAATAAATAAAATTTTCACATGGTCAGATTCATTTTCTAATCAACTGATTTTTATTTTATCTGGTGGGTGTAGTCTTGCAGATATGTCATGGTGAGGCCTTCTAGTGAATCTGAGTAAAGCAATCATGCATTAAGTGAGGTACGAAATAAGAGAGTGAACATCGCAATGCTCTTTAAGAACATAGATTTGCAGATAAACAGGAAATGACAACTGATTCGGTAACTGATTTTTTTTTGGAAATTT